>VXBU01002482.1:280729-498205 GCA_013400315.1 Bombycilla garrulus
GGCTCGGCGGTCAGCGCTCCTCGAGTGACTCCTCGAGTGCGGCAGGAGGGCGCGATGGTGCCGGGGCCGCTCCGGGCCCGCCCCGCGCTCTTTGAGCCCGCGGCGCTGAGGGGCCGGTGCAGCGCGCCCCCCAGCGGCCAACGCAGAGCAGGCCCGCGCGCCTGCTGCAGCGCCCCCGCGCGGCCAGCGGCGGCAGGTGCAGCGCAGCGGGGCCGCAGGGATCCGAGCGCCCGGGCGGAGCGGGATCGGCCTGGGCCCTGCCCGCCGTCCTGCGCCGAGCCTTCTCTCTCCGCGACTGCAGCACTCAAAGCTGGCTCCTCCATTTCTCCTTTGCTTGTCTGTCCCCTTCTCCAGGCAGCTGCCCAAAGAACAGCGTAGCCAGGCAAACACGCAGGTGGCGACAGAGCCTGCCGCTTCAGAGCTCGGAGAGGCGCCCATAGTGACCAAAGAAGAGCCCAGTGGCACCGTGTCCTCTTGTGNTTTTTTTTGTGTGTGTGTGTGTAAAACATGATGGTCAAATACTCAGTTGAAAAGAAAAGTTAGGGTAAGCTCCAAGCAATAAGTTTTTGCTTACATCACATCAGATTTGTGGAATAGGGAATAGACACAAAAAGAGAATGCCCCAATTGCTGCGCAGGACAATATTCCGGCCAGAGGAATGAGCTGAAAGATAAAATAGAAAAAAAGAGCTGAACTTAATGTCCCAGCTACAGACCCACGAGTAGGGGGAAGCAAGGGGGATACAGAACTAGGGAGGGATTGCATGTTCATGTACATTACCTCTACATTACTCTTTACACCACCTCACTTTTAAGAGGTAAATTTCACTTTTACCTCGATATTACCCTTCTCCTCGCCTCACTTTTAATACATGAGATTTACGCGGGTCCCATTTCCTCAGGAAATCAAGTAGCAACCCCGGTGCAGCCACCCGAGCCCTTCGCATCTCTCCCCGCGGGCGGGTACCACGGCCCCGACCCCTCAGGCAAACTCACTTCTTTTTTCGTTTTAAGCGTGTGCCAGATGCCCCTGTTCATGCTGGCGGCGGCTGCGGAGCGGCTCAGGCTCGGCGGTCAGCGCTCCTCGAGTGACTCCTCGAGTGCGGCAGGAGGGCGCGATGGTGCCGGGGCCGCTCCGGGCCCGCCCCGCGCTCTTTGAGCCCGCGGCGCTGAGGGGCCGGTGCAGCGCGCCCCCCAGCGGCCAACGCAGAGCAGGCCCGCGCGCCTGCTGCAGCGCCCCCGCGCGGCCAGCGGCGGCAGGTGCAGCGCAGCGGGGCCGCAGGGATCCGAGCGCCCGGGCGGAGCGGGATCGGCCTGGGCCCTGCCCGCCGTCCTGCGCCGAGCCTTCTCTCTCCGCGACTGCAGCACTCAAAGCTGGCTCCTCCATTTCTCCTTTGTCTGCTTGTCTGTCCCCTTCTCCAGGCAGCTGCCCAAAGAACAGCGTAGCCAGGCACACACGCAGGTGGCGACAGAGCCTGCCGCTTCAGAGCTCGGAGAGGCGCCCATAGTGACCAAAGAAGAGCCCAGTGGCACCGTGTCCTCTTGTGCTGCAGCAAAAGCTCAACCCAGGCCCAGGTTCTCATCAAGCTTTTGTGTTCCACAGCTCCTATCCCTCCCCATATCCCTCTCTGAGAAAAACCACCAGGGGCAGGCTGGAGGTGAGAGCAGGCGACTCCTGTGCTTTGGTTTCTCCCCTTCTCTCTTGCTACTGAAAAGCAATGAGGGGAAGGAGAGGCTGCCTTTAGTTCTGCTCGCTCCCTGCAGCGAGGAACAGACATGACAGAGCACAGCCAGCTCAGCTGGTCCTTCTAGAGAGCAAGTGTGGAAATCAAACAGCAGCATCTTTGAGGCAAAGGAGCTGGCAGCATTTTACTGTAATAAGTTTCAAGTCCAGCAATTCCAGTGTTGGAAAGCAAACCAGACAATTTTCGTATTTTTTCTCAGCACTACTGCTGAGAAACCTTTCTGTATTTGGGAAGGTTAAAAGCACTGTCTATTTGTTGGCACCAATAAAGCTACAAGATGGTTGTTTGTGTAAAGGGGTGATGAAAGCCACCAAGCTGCAGGGTAGTTGTTTCTATCGGAACCCTTTCCTAGCTCACAACGGCTTCTACTACTGCCTTTTGCCCTCCTCAGTCATCAACTGCCTTAGAACTTCCTTTTGTCACCTCATTATAAACACCATTCAGTGCAGTCCCTAGTGTGCCTGTTACAAGAAAGAAATATTTGTTAATGGGCTTGTAACTCCTGAATCTCAGCTAAAATAAGGAACTGTCTTTAACAGTGGTGTATTTTGTTCACAAGCATTCTCACAGGGAAAAGATTGTAAAAAATAATAAAAGCCTTCCTACTCTTTTAAGTTAAAATGCACACTTACATACATGTAATACCAGTTTCCTTAGAAGTGTCTGTGTATGTTAGAAGGCAACCTACAAAAATGTTTTGACAAGGAATGGTTGGGTGGGGAAAATAATTCTGCAGAAATTGTCATTAAGCAAACCCCCTTTCTAAAGAAGAAATTATTATAATTTGAGTTGATGATACACCTGTTATCAGCTTAATCTAAATGTTTATAAAGTAAGCAGTAAATAATCTAAAATTACTCCCAAACCCCCTGAATTCCAAATGTACACCAAGGAGTTAAGCAATGCCAACTCCTTCACTGTCACTGTATTTTGGAATCTGCTTGTAAGAAAGTAAGCCTATAGACAGGCACATATAAAATACCTTACATTTTCTATAGAATGGGACTTTCTCCAATTTAGTTTCCTGAAAGCTTTTCTATTTCTTACATATTTGCTGTCTTTTGGAGACTTTTCAACACATTTTAAATTTCCTTATTATGCCATTTTTGTACTTAAAAGTATGAAATCCACAGTAACACTAAGCTATTCCACAGTGTTTTATGTATCTCAATTACTTGTTTCATCAGATGTAATCCTACCCAAAGCAAACAAGATTTTAATTTATTATTCATTATTGAAATTACAGAAATTTTCACAAGTGACACTTTACTATATTTTACACTCCCTGAAAACTACAGTAAGCACAGTATTAAAAAAGCAGGAAAGATGCAAACCTTTTCAAAATCTTTATAATATATTTAAAAATACTTATGCCACTCCTTTTTAGATTCAAGAGACTAATTCTTGATTAGAGAATTTTTCATAAAATTCCAAGTCTTTTATGTTTAAAGATGGTTTTACAGTCTTCAACGATTTCACAAAATGTTCCTGTTTTACAGCAGTTGCTTTGAGTCCATTCTCTTGCAACGCCAACAAAGCAGCCTTTAAAAGAAAAAAAAAAAAACCAACTTAGTCCTTATCATGTTTTAAATTACAAAGAATAATGTAAGTATTCTGAAATATTTTACAAGGAACAAAGTGTTAGTTAAAGCATCTGAAAACAGCATTGTGTAACTTACAGTTATTTAACAACAGATAAAGATCCAAGTAAGGTTACTGTAAGGTTACCCTTCTTCATTCACTTTTTCTGTCTGGATTGGGCAATACATCCTTTATCACTTACGTATTTGGATTTTCTTACTAGTCTTCTGTCTTTTATACAACTTAACTCAAATTCTGGATTCCTCTTCTTTTTTTTTTCTCTCTAGCCTTGACAGTACCTGCTAATTTCAGTTTGTAGCACAAAGAATGCAATTCACCTAGATGTGAGCACAGATTAGAGAGGACCACATGAAATAAAGGGTAATACAGTTCCTTAACTTCTGGTAAATTATCACAGCCAGACTTTATTCCTATTTGGCTTTTTTATTTAAAGAATGAACCCTTGTTCTGTTCTTCTGTTTTAATAATTTTCTTTGGATTTTCAATACAAACTGGGAAAGAACTGGCACTTCAGATGGCTTAGTAACATCTATGAGTTAGCTCTCTTTTTTCATTCGAAGTTGTTATTTAGAGTTTATTTCACAGATGAACCAGGAATATTTCTTACCTCCTTGCACAGATTTTCAATATCAGCTCCAGAGAAGAGGTCTGTTAGGACTGCCACATCTTGCAATGACACATCAGCATCTAATGGAATTTTTTTGGTGCAGATTTTCAGAATGGAAAGTCTTCCCTGTAAATTGGTTCATATTATGCAAGAAAACAAAACCAAACAAACAAAAAATTAATGTTTCTCCAAAGCAGTACAAAACTTGAAATTAGAGCCAAGGAAAATCCAGAAAAGTACCAAAACTACCTGGTTTTGGTGGAAGAATAAAATGCTACTAATAGAGATAATGCACTTCTGGTTGTCTAGTATATTTAAGGTCTGTTATTCACAGTCACTCCTTGCTTCATGAAACCACAGTATTTGAGGCTGAACAAGTCTGATTTGGCATGCTTTGGGTCAACATTTTTTTTGTGAAGCTCAGGACAAATAGCTACAGTAGCCTTGGGAACAGCATACAAAAATCATTTGAAGCAAGGACAGGCAATTCATTTTGGTATTTCCTGATTTGTAGCTTGATTTTGTAAATACACATTTTATCTATTTTCCATATGCAATATTATAACTACCTACACCAGTTAAAATATTATTGGTATTTAAAATACAAATATCTTTACTACTTTTTAAATTTTTTCATTATACCTTGAATTTGGTAACTGACCTCCAGTGAAACACCCAATACTTATTAAGTATATTATAGGAATATGCCCCCTTTGCTCTTAAAAGTAAGCTGGCAATTAATATCTCTTCATTTAAAGCCAGGTATGGATATGTAATACCTTCAGATCTGGAGGTGGAATATAGATCATCCTGTCCAGCCTTCCAGGACGCAGTAAGGCATCATCCAACATATCTGGTCTATTTGTTGCAGCAACTACCATGAAATCTTTGTTCAAAGTTTCCTGAAACTCTAGCTGAGTAAGAGATCACGTAAATAAATTAGTGCAACATGGTTAAGATAGATATTATGTGAAGATATTAGTTAACTACTAATGAGAAGAAGGGAAGGGCAAAAAGATAATGTAATTTTACAAGTAGTTATTTTCCCTTCAATATTAGTATTTTTTCTTTCTTCAGATAAAAAAATGCCTTGGTGCAGGGCAGATGACAAAGAAAAAAATATAGTTATTATCTGCCTTGGCAATAAATAAAGACTTTTCTTTGACCAGACTGTAACAAAGAACTTTTTATATGCAAAAATTCAGCATCCTACAATTCTGGAACAGTTTTCTTTATTATTCCCCCGGACAGTATCATCATAAGAAGAAATTTATATACAAAAAAAGCTAAATATTAATGTTGTGAACAATTCACTGACAAGTGAAGGTACTAGTTTTTGTTTAAATAACTAACTGATCATAACTGTGCTGATTTTGTATGTATTATGTGTGAGAAAGAACTGCAAATGAAGTAGGGGAAGCACTTATAAAAAGTAATCTCAGGGAGGAACCTGTTTAAGAGTAAAAATTGCACAATCAATCTAAAAATTACTTTAGTGTCAAGAAAGGGATTTTTGTGACAGAAGATGAACTAGACTGTGTGGGTACTTTGTTCAAACAAAGCCTCATTGAGGAACAGTGTATGTTAAAACAATCAGCAGCCTATATACAGTATCTTCTAAAAGCTAGTAATTATGACAGACTAAAATAGCTTCTTGCATGTTTTTAAGTTTGGTGATTTTAAATTTAAAAGGTGAATGCCAACAACTAAAATTTTTGAAACAACTGGACAGCACTTCTCATTCCTCCTATATAGAAAAGGGAGCACAAATACCTTTCTTTCCTCATCAGTTTGTTCTTGGCACTGAGCCTCAAGCTGTAGCTTGCCTCCTCTTCTTTCTGTAACTTTCAGCCCAACCCCATCCAATTCATTGAGAAGAACAGAAAGAACTCGCTCTGAGACACCATGGCCAGTTCTACAGTGTGCCCGAGATCCCAAGATGGAATCAATCTCATCTAGGAATATTATTGCTGGAGTATTTGCTCTTGCTTGACGAAAAACCTTTTCAACAAATATTAATAAAATAAAACATTAATGCAAGCATTCTATCAGGTAAGATGAAAAAAGAATCTTACATATGCTCTGTATTTTACTTAACTTTAAAGGTACATTTGTAATGATTCTTAAGAGCTGTTCTGGCTTACAGTTACCATTGGAAAATTCTATTTTCTATTTATATTCCTAAATGGACTGAAAACAAAAGGCTAGAAATACTTCCAAAGTTTAACGCTGGTACAATTTTAGGGATAGATTCTCACTTTATCTACATGTGAATCTGGAAGCCATTTCTGTTTTACAATCAGATGAGAGCTTTATCATCTTTTCAACAACAAAATTTAGGTCTAATTAATACTTCACAAAAATCAAGCAAAAATAAGACTACAGAACCTTACACAAATGAAAAACTGTACCTGAGACAAAATCTTCTCAGAATCTCCAACATAAGGTGAGAACAGGTCAGCACCGCTTACAGAGAGAAAGGAACAGTGACAGCTCGTGGCCACAGCCCTCACCAGGGTAGTTTTGGCACACCCTGATGGCCCATAGAGAAGAATGCCCCTGGGATGAGACAGGCCCATCCTGGCAAATGCCTCAGGAAATTTCATAGGCCACTCGATACTCTGTCAATATACAACAAACGGATTAAATTCTTAGTAACAAGCTATCAATAAAACTGCCAAGTACATAATTTCCTCTCCTTGATACAAACATTAATTGGAAATCAGAGAATACTGATTTAGTGTTTCTTCATATAATGCCCCCTGCTTAAATTTTCCATTTGAAACAGAACTAAAAGCAGTCCTGAAGAAACAACAGCCAAGAGCCATCCCTGGATAAATACTCAGGGATGGACAGATTATCTGGCTACAAGTTAAGTATTTTTCAGCTACTAAATACGTGCCTATTTTCCCATGATAGTACTATGCTTGGTGGTGGTATCTTGTGACTGCAAGATTTCTAACTCAAATATTGTAGTAACACTGTAATAATGTTTAAAATACAATTTATCATTAGATAATTTGTAAGAGAAATAATTTTCATAATGCAGTATACAGAATACCTTGGAGTACATATTAGAAATGAGTAATTTCTTAATTAGTTTAATTACCTGTTTTAACTTTAATTTCACATCTTCAAGGCCACCAATTTGCTCCCAAGTCACAGGTTTACACTCCGTTAATCCAATTGCACTTCGGAAAGAGGATGGTTGAATTTTTTTAAAAGCTTCTTGGAAATCTCCCATTTTAATAATCGTTTCAGTTTCAGTTGAATCCTGAAAAATACCCCCAAGAGAGAGCATATTATCAGTATTTTAATGCAATACTTAAATGCTGCATTAATATACAAAACACTTCACATAAACAACTAACATGGAAGTCAATTCCTGACCTAATGGGCTTAAACACTGCAAATGCAAAAATGCAACATAAACTAAAAATCTCTTTAATACCAAGTTTTTACACATGAAAAAAATCGATTTTAACAGAAATTAATGTTTCAGAGAAAACTACCATTCACTAAATTACAGGTCCCTTAGGCAATGATCTGCTAAATCAAATAGCTGCTTTCAGGGTTAACACACATCACATCCTAAAATCTTATGAATAAAAGTAAAAAAGTTGCAAAATCTATTTTCACCACACACTGAAGAATGTAACACATTTTATCTCAAACAGGCTATGAAATGCCACTATTAAACCACAGATGCAGTAACAGAACTAAGGTGAGAACTGAAGGGATGAGCAAAAATAATATTTATATTTATATTTATATTTATATTTATATTTATATTTATATTTATATTTATAATATAATTGGCGTGAGTCTCCAACTTGTTGAGCTTTTCAAGTAAAGTATTAATGAGGAAAGGGTAGTACAAATATTACTGACATTGCTCTTGACTGATTTGCAACCATACCAAAGAGCTGTGGGACAGAGCCTGCATAGCAGCTTCTCTGCAGAGTGCTGTAAGGTCAGCTCCAACATACCCAGTCGTCATTTCTGCCAGCTTAGCCAAATCAACCTCTGCAGAAATGGGCATATCAGATGTAAGCAACTGCAGGATGGATCTTCTCTGTGTAACTGTTGGGGTTCCAATAATAACCTAAATCAAAGAGAATAAACAAAATAATTAAGTAGATAATTTGCCATACTCATTTATTTTATAGATCTAGACAAGCAATTTTGTTTCTGCTTTATACTGGCTGATGAAAATTTATATATACTTAAAACGCAACTAAAGAGTTTTACAGGAAACCTACTACCAGCACTATACAAATGACAAGTGTTTAAAATACCATTTACTTTCCAAGTGAACAGTGTTTGTAAAGAACTGCTCATAAGACACTGTCAGATAGTGTTGATCAAGTCCTGCAACACTGAAATAATAATTTCCTTACATCACAAGTACTAAATTAGACTAATATGATAGGAAAAATATCATCATAAAAATACATCTCAATAATCTATAAATCCCAGAAAATAATGAAAATTATAATTATGAAAGCATTAAAGAACTTGATTAAACTGGTGACCTAGGAGTAGGTTTAGCCAGGAAAATAAACAATACAAGCACAAGCACTGTATGTTGCATAAACGCATGTGTTTTTCTTCTTTGGACTACTAGGCTCATGTAAGCTTTCCAGAATAGGCCTCTGTTACTGAAACCTGAATAGAAGTTTTGACACAACAGGTTACTAGATCTCTGTCACAATAAATTTTTAAGGAGAAATGCACAAACCTTCAGCCTAGGATTTAAATGGAAAAAATCCAATCCTGTAAAGCTAAGCATCTGTTAAGCAAACAAACCCCCTCAAGACCAGGTCAAGGTCTTGGTCATAAAGAAGCAAAAAGACTCCTGTCCATTTTCAAGTATATGGAGCTCTCAGTGGTCTGAGTAAATAAACCCAAAACAACCATACCCAAGTTGCAGCAAACTAAAGACAGAAAAAAGACACCTGTCCCAAACCTGTACAATCCCACTATGAAACATGACTAGAAGACATTAAAAAAACTATTAACAGTCCCCTTCCATCTCAATAAGGAAAGAAAAATGTCAGTGTATGAGTAACAGGGTTTATTTACCTCTCTATCAAATCTTCCAGGTCTTCTCAGTGCAGGGTCTAAGGCATCAGGCCTGTTTGTTGCTGCCACGATGACCATCTTACCCTCACTCCCTACACCATCCAGCAGTGTCAGCAACTGAGCAACAATACGATCTTCAGGAGCATTGTTTGAACCTCCTCGCTTTGGGCACAAAGAATCAATCTCATCAAAAAAGAGAATGGTTGGGCCCTCGTTTGACATCTCTCTGCCCTTTTCAAAGACTCTTCGCAAATTCTCTTCACCTTCTCCTGGTCTTGAACCATGGAGGGCTGGGCCACTGATGCCAAACAGATATGCACCCAGCTCTTTTGCTACCGCCTTTACCATCAGAGTTTTCCCTACACCTGGAGGCCCAATTAATAGCACTCCATTAGGGACAGACAGACCCAGTTTCTTGAAAGTCTTTGGAAAGCGGAAAGGCAGATCAATAATTTCTTTCAAAGACTTCCCCACATCATCCAATCCTGCAATTGAAGTTTTTGTAGTGTCTTCTGATAAATGTCTGTACCATTCTAAAGTGGTCACCTCCTTAATCTTTAGGCTTGTTTGGGGAGTTATCAATCCAGCTCCCTCCTCCAAAGGAGATGCAGACAGTATTTCAATATACACCACAGGATTTTCGGGACTTGGGGAAACAGTAACAACATAATGAGGCGAAACATACACATTTCTTAGCAGTTCTCTGATTGTCTCCTGCAACACCCCCCTGGCAGTGGACTTTTTCAGCGAGGCGCTCTTGAGGACCACTCTCACGGTCGCTGCTCGCAGCTGTCGGTGCGGCAGTAGCTGCAGCCGGCCCACGCTCAGCGAGAGCCCGCGCAGCCCCCGCGCCGTCAGCCCCGCGGTGCTGCAGGTGAGGTCGGCCTGCAGGTACCCGTCCGCTAGGTCGTGCCGGGGCCACGCCGTGCACACACAGCAGCCGCCGGGCAGGGAGATCCTCAGCGGGGCGCCGATCCTGGCTCCCAGGAGGGAGAGCGCGGCAGGTCCCAACCGGCACCGCTGGGTGCCCTCATCTCCCGGGTCCAGCGGGAGCAGCTTTAAGACTGCCGCCTCCATCGCTGACTCCGCGAGGGAGGGCAACAATCCCTCTGCTGTGCGCGGGCCCGTCGGCTCCTTACTCACCGCGCCTCGCCCTCCCGCGGGGCTCCAGCTCCAGCCCCACCCGGCGCACCGCGGCCCCCGGCACTGCCGACCCGCGGCGGGCGGGCGGGAACTCGGGCACGGACGGCACGGGCCGGAGCGGAGCCGGACCCACGCTGCCAGGCGGCGCCGCGCATGCGCCACAGCGGAACACGCGCACTACTGCGCCCCGCCTCAGCCCTCACAGGATCACGGAATTAATTCGTTAAGGGCGGAGTTGCGGGATTGTCGAATACAAGCAGTGTCTCAAGATCATCATGTCAGTCTCACCGTGGCAATCAGTGGCACGTCCAGTCTCTCCTTAAACACAGCCAGGCACGGTGATTCCTGAGCAGTTCATTCAATATCTAATCATCCTTCCTTTGAAGAATTTTTTTCCCAATATTCAACCTAAACCTCCCCTGGTACAGTTTGAGATTGTGGTCTCTTGTCTTGTCTGGGAGAAGAGGCCAAGTCCCACCTGGCTACAGCCTCCTTTCAGGGAGTTGTAGAGAGCGATAACGTTCTGCCTGAGCCTCTTTTTCTCCAGGCTGAGTCCTCGCTGTTCCCTCAGCCATTCCTCATAGGACCATTTGCCATCTTCATAGGCATTCTCTGGACCTGCTTTAGCCCCTCAATGTCCTTCCTGAATTGAGGGGCTCAGAACTGGCCACAGTACTCAATCTCCACCTCCCTCATACCCTGCCTCAGCCACTGCTCTGGGCCTTCCCTTTTGAAGGGCTGTCATAATGCCTGTGAGGTGAGTGCTGTGTCCTGGAGACTCCTTATACTCTCATCCCCCAGAGGAAACGCACTGTCCCCCTTTCTAATTGCCATCCAGCTTGTTCTCCACAGAGCTGGTCATGACACAGCTTGTTTGCCACCCTAATTTCTTTGCCCTCTTTTTGTCTCCTCAGTGCTGTCCGCTTGTTCGGTTTGTTCCCAGATATTGGGCTTCCCCATTCCTGTGCCTGTGCCTGTGCTTCTCTCTGCTCCTTTGTCACCAGCAGTCATGGCTGAATCAGCTTTTGGGGACCCACAGGACTGGCTTGAGAAGCTGCTGATTAATTACAAGTAATTAAGACATAGATACTCATTCAACGTTTGGTAAAACTGTATGTTGCTCTGTCAAATGTTTAATAAGCATTTAAGAAAAGTTTTGGTCCCCACCTGCTTAGATTGAGCCGTGAATTGTGCGGTACTTTTATCAAAACTTTCCAGGGGGTCTGTGAGCATTGTGGGCTGCAAGATAAAATTTAGTATGTGCATAGTTTTATTCTTGAACATAGATACGTTTTAAGTAGTTACACATATGCTGAATGCACACAGACTTTGAGACCACAGATGTACGAGAATTGGGATCTCAAATGCTCGATGCTAGTCAGACAGTTCACAGAAAACCCAGAGAAGGTGGTTTACAGTACCACTACAATCTGTCCTGGATTGTATTCTGAAGGCCTCAGGAGGGAAAGTGTAAGAAAACCTTTGTTATGGTGTCTTGGTTGATCACAGTCCTCACTGAACCAAGGCTGTAGACAAAATATTTCAGTAAGCCATATGAATAAAAGGAGGCAGTTAAGAGAACCATTTCATAATAATTCGAAGTGCTGAACAGGAACTCACAAGAATTTTGTAGGGCTGCACAGTCGCAAAACTTTCTCTTTAAGCCTAACTATGTCCAAAAGGACCTGTAATATATTTCCTTTCAATTCATGACCAAATTTTCTCATTTCAGTGTTTATTTTCTATTCCCCTACTCCTGGATATATACTTAATCTTTCTTTTCATAGCTCGGTTCTGTACTGCACACACATGCAAATGTTTATATGGAATATGTAGACTTACCAGGTATTTGGTATAGGACATACTAATGACTGTACAGAGAATGTACAGACAAAAGATTATGAGGAGCTTTCATTCCAAGAAGGCGAATGTATTTTCAAGCCAATGTCTTATAAACATATTCTCTTGTTTTATTTCTTTCCATCAAAGGTTCTCATAAACATGAGTGCCCTCAAGTACGTACTGGATTAAACAAAAAACATACTCTGTTTAAAATGGCAGATTTGTGTTTCAGAGTTTCAAACTGTAAGTGGTAGACCCTCTGCTTAGTTTTAGAAAGTTGTGTTTAGGAAAGAAAAGTATGGAAAATTGAATATTTGCAATGGGCTCTGTGGTTTATATTCATATATAGTGGTTCCTTCTAACAGACTTATTGTAACATCTGGAAAATCTGATTTCTTATGAGAAGAAAAACACCTGCAAATCTAATGTTAAGTAACGTAGTAACAAAATTTGGTGTCCAATATTAAAACTCTTCTACTGTTGCTTGATGAGTACATTTCAGTAAATTTTAACTTAAACTTCTTAAATATTGGTTATTTTACTTTAAGACATTGATAGTTCAGTTCTTTTTAGTAGTGAAATGCAGCCCCCAAAAAGCTAATATGTGCTATTGAAAGAGCACAAGATTGGCTTTTCAATAATGTGTGCTATTGAAAGAGCACAAGATTGGCTTCTCTTGAACAAATTGTGGAATCATATATATATAATTTATATATTTTCTTAGAAAATTTTACTGAGTGATATTGCCCTCATTTGAAATGCATACTTCTTACAGACCCCAAAATTTACAGAGACAAAGCAGCAAAAAATATTCCACCAAGAATCTAGTTTAAATTAACAAAAAACTGAAAATGATGTTTTAGACAGTTTTCTCACCATTCACTAGATGGCAGTTGATCTTCAAGAATGGCTGTATTTCTCCTTTCAGATCCAATAATTTGGAGGGAGTAGTCATCAGTTCTTGGGGAATCACATATTGTCCAGCATTGTCTTCACTCCGTTTCTAATATGAAACTGAAAAACCAGCACAATGAGTGTTCAGATAATTTTCAGCTTCCTTACTTTTTCTTGTTGGGATTGTTGCTTTCTATTTCTGGGGAAGAATGTTTTTTGTGTTTTTTTTTTTTCATATTTAGTGTGCCAGACTAACCTCTTTTAAAGGAGAACATACAATTATTAAAGGTTCTAAAAAGAAAGAATGATATTTCATTGTTCTTTTTTTTTTTCTTTATATATGTATTGGGTTTTGGTGGACTAATGTTCAAAATTCCCAATTATTACAACTCAACAGAATAAAATAATTATCTTGTTACAATAATTCCCTGCAAACAACGTAAATAAAATACTAAGCTGATTCTTTTTTTAGTAGGTTTTACCCTATCTATTACTGGAGTGGAATTTTAAATTTTGAATTGACAAGTTAACTGTGTTTTTAACAGTATTTTTTCATGGTAGATGGATTTGAAGATGTGTCTTATTAATCAAATAAAGATAGCTTAAAGTGAGTAGCTGGCTTTAGGGCAGGATTTTAGTACTTGTAGAGGTTCTTTGACTAAGTATAAATGCTGCATTACACTTAGGCCAGATATTGCACATTTCAAACATCAGGCTTTATTATAACAAAACTTCATAAATAAATAGTAAAGACATGCTTAGAAAAGGAGTGGAAAGAGATTTTGTATGTCTGCATGTCTTTCTGGGAGGGCCACCCTCAATGTGTTTACTTAATTTTCTAGTGAGCATCCAGTCTTGTATCTTTACATGGAAAAAGTTCCCATTGCAGTTAGGAATTTTGGATGGGTAAGGCCCAGGGGATGGGTTAGACCTCAGCCTCAGAGTGTGGAAAATCTCTGCCTGCTGACAGGAGTTTTGGTGGAATTACTGCACCTTAGGTGGATACCACTGATGCTGCATCTCTGCCAGAAGTCGTTGCCATCATGGCAGGTGCATCAGGAAAAATGTGTGCCTGCACCTGGAGCCTTCCAGTGGAAACTCACTTGTCTTAAGTTGCCAAGGAAAGGATTTTATGCTAAGACTACATTTCTTTGGGAGTGATTGGAGTCCTAACTGCCCGTTCCCTTGTCTTGAAACGTTGGGGTGAAAGCTTTTCAAAGAAGGGAGAATGGACAGCTGCAGATAATTTAACAGCATATGTTCGTCTTAGCTACCAAAGAAATTGAAAAAAAATCTTTAGGCTTGTAAATCAATATTGTCACTGGGTATAAAAATATATATTTAAGGCATTGGGAATAACATGGATTCTGTGTGTTTTTCTGGCTTTCAAGAGGACGAAGGTGAACCTGGAGAAGGATGTTCTCAAGAACAAATGAGCTACTGCCTGCATGGATGACTTGAGGCATTGATAATTGTAAGGCATGAAGTTTGCAATTACTTTGTATTTACGTCAGTGAATTCACGTCAGTGTTCAGGTGTTACCAAGGGCCACCCCTGTTCTTTTGTAAGAACTGTAGCAATGCATTACTTTGAAAAATTGCAGTGAGGATTTCTTTTTCCTAATAAGGGAGTATTCTTTTCTTTTAATTTTTCCTGGTGGCAGAATTACAAACTCATCCTATTTGTAATGAGATCAACTTCGTGCTGTGATGCAGATGTTGTAATTAGACTTTGATCTTAACTCAAGTGGCTTTTTTCTTTCAAGTAACTAAGCAACATTCTACTGATGATGTCTGTTTGGGGATCTTGCCTTGTGCTTTAGGGAGCTGACTGGCTGAAAGTGTTCAAAAGACGATTTGATTCAGATAAATATCTGTTTTAAAATTGCTGTTTTCAAATTTCAGCCCAATTCTGTATTCGGGTAGGCATTGAATTATTAGAACTGAAAAAGAGGAAGGCTGGAAGTGTTTGCAGTAGAAATACCTTATTCTGCAAAGGCTTAAACCTTTTTAACTGTGCAATGAGTAATCCCATTAAGTATCAAGTCAGAAGCTTAAGAACGCTCTTCCAAATTCGTGCTATGTTGATCTTTGACAGCAAAAACGTGTACTACTTGTGCAAACAGAACTAGAGACTGGTTTTTGTATTTCAACCTGTCAAACCAACAGCGTGACCACAGGCATAGTTTGTTACATCACCCAAACTGATGGGGCAGCTTGAAAAGCGCCATGAACATCAGTAGCCTGAAGGAAGTGTTGTTTTCCAGAATCATTTCCCAAAGGAGGTTCTTGTCAAGAATAACTTCATTGTAATTGAAAATGATGATTAAAATTTGTGAAAGATTAAAGTGAATAACAAAAAAAATAATAAAGCCATTTGTCAAATTGAATCTCGTTAATGGTAAACAGCTGTTTGTTATTGTGGTGAATGTAGGTCTGTGAAGCAATATCAGTGAAATAATTAACCTGCTGAGGCTGGTGGAGCTGCATCCAGTCACAGTAGATTGAATTATGACTTCAAATGTCCTTGTTGTATTTGATGATAAGCAGAGTATGAATATTTTCCTTTCTAAAATGCAGCTGGATAAAATTTAGTTCTTTTTTCATGAAGATGTAGCTTGAAAAGCAAGACTACTGAAATTGTCAATGCATCAATTAAACCATCTTTGCTATCTTTGTTCAATAAGCTAGATTCTTTCGTTAGGAAGTTCTTGTTGGTCTCCAATTTGAAGAAAGAAACTATACAATATCTCAGTTATTCTCTAAGGAAAGTTTCAACTTTTTTCCCATTTTGGGAATTATACAAAATCAGAACCCCTGAAATAAATTAGAAATTTAACTTTGCTTTCACATGAATCCCATTTTAGAGACCAGAGGGGTCATCTGATGAGGCATGGTGGTATAATCACTTATAGCTGAGTACACTGTTAGTAATTTGCAGTGCAAATGTCCAGGGAGTATCCTTAAAGCATGTTAAGTCATATGAATCTTGACTAGGGAATTAAACTCATGAGACACATGATGGTTCTCTCCCAAAGATCTGCAAGGCTGAAAGTGACTACTGATTAAATATATTAAAAATGAATTCTTTCTGAAGACTAATTCTTTCCCTCTGAATGTTCTATGTAGATATGCTTCTTGAAAAAATGGTTTCATAAAACTAAGGATTCTATTTTGCTTTTTCCAATCAATTATGAAATTAAACATCTCAGTAGAAACACTTCTTTCTCAACTCATGCAGTATGTTTTACCCACAGTGCTTTGATTCTCAGGTTTTTTGACTTTATTTTCTCAGCCTTTTCTCAAAGCTGTTAGAAGTTTTGCTATTTTTAAGATCTTAATTTTCACTTAAGAAAGCTAGAGATCAGGCTGGATCTCTTCAAAGCTCTAGATCCACTTCATTGAACCCCAAATCTATATGAGCCATAGTTGTTTCCTACAAGTTTAGTGAAAATAAGAGGCTCAGTAATAGCTTGCTTGGAGATTGGAAGCAGCCATTGGCTGTATTACCTTTACCACTGCTGGCAAGAGATTGAGAGTTAAGTCCAACTTTGTAGAATTCTGTTTGCTCTATTGTGGGCAGACAACTTTTTTCTTAGAAGTCGCTCACTAGGGGATCAGTTATCTCCCAGGGAATTAATTTGAAAAATCCCACTAAGTATTGTGGGAGTTGGATGGGGCTCTGACAGCCAATTTAGGAAAAGCTGTATTTTGCACAAAGCAAAATGTAACTGTTCAAAGCATATTTGTGTGAAGCTTGTGGAGTTCTGCTGTGGAAGAATCTGTGTAAAAATTACTATATGCATTTGCTCCTCAAATAAATTTCTGCTGTTTAAATTATTTTTTACTTTAAGAATGCATTTTTAATTATTTGCCTTGCTAAAGGCTTTGTTCTAGTCTGAGGATTGAAAGCTAGAATGCTTTCAACTTGTGAAGTCACCAGTAATCACAATTTTACTTTTCAATTTTTGTAAATGTGTTCTCTTCCTTTGGTTTACTTTTTATCTGAAATATTGCTTTTGCCTTTACAAAAGAAAATAATCTCGAAAAAAGTGCAAACAGGGAGATTGAAGCTCTGGGAGTCCACCCTGTCCTGGGCGATCCCAGATGTGTAAAAAGTCCTTTTTTCCAACCCATCTGATGAAGAATGAATCTGAAGTCTTTGGCTGTTGCTCTCGAGGCTGTTTTTTCTTATCTTATCTAATACAGTTTTTCTCTGCCCTGCTGCGAACTGCTCAGCAAGACAGTTCGAGGCACACTGCCCACCCACGGGGCAAAGCTGTCCTTTTTTATCATAATCTACCTATACTTTATTTACAATTAGTTTCCAATGCCTATCACCTATTTTAGACAGTGACCTTCTACTTTAAACCAATCCAGACGTGCCACCATCACCAAGAAGATGGAGGCTGGGAAAAAGAACAAAGAAGGACAGGACAACACCCTGATCCCACCATCTTCTCCCTTAGACTCCCATGTACAGAATTTCAGACCCCCCTGTACAAGACCCCAAACTTTTCCCTTTTACTCTATAATTACTACCATTACGCTACTTATACATTTGTGACTTGCAGTTCTTCATATAAAGTTGGTAACTTGTTCCATGGGTCAAAATCAAAACCACAGGCACTCTTGGTTGCATGCCAGGGCCTCCGACCCCCCTGCCAGGGCTGAGAATTCAGGAATGCCATAGGAACCTCCTGGGTTCTGACAAAGTGATTAAAGTATTTTCATGTACTTGTTTTTAAAGAGGAGCTGAGGACCTGCTCAATCATGAGACATCTCTGCACTAGAATGACACTGAATATAGGAGAGGTTGTAAGTAGCTTGTTGGTACAAAGCTATTGCAAGATTGCCTACCCAGATATATGCCCGTGTTTTTGTTACACCCAGGTTTGACAACGTGAGTGGATTAATATTCTCTCAGCTTCAGGCTCCCATTGAATACCTGAAGGGGCACATAAAAAAATAATGAAATTACAGTAGTCTGAAATTACTGAGAATAATGCATAGTAGAATCATAAGATAAATCAAAGGTATGTCCTAAAAGGAAATAGAAACTATGAGACTTCTGAAAATAAAACTTTAAAATTGGAATTTATAGCTGTTGTACCACTTAAACTAAAGTTATCTTGTAAAAAAGTTATAATGATTTTAAATGATTTATAAAGTGCCTTTTTGTATGGGCAAGGCAACCTGTGCAGTTTATGCTGCCCTTACAAATTCTTTCAAGGTATGTGTCTTCTCTGCACTTGCCTTGCAGTGACATCTGCTGGGAAAAGCAGGAAGCCTTTATTGTAATTACAACAGTTTGGAAAGAAAGTTAATCTGAAATAAAATGTAAGTATAATTTTTCCAACCATGTCTACACTTTCTTATGCAAGAATCTGGTGTCATGAAGAAATGTAAGTAATATGGAACATTCCATAACTAAATTTTAAATGAAACTCAAATCAGTTTACAATGGCAGTTTTTTGTTTCTTATCTACAGCCATATGTATTTGTAGATATATTAAGGAATAATTATAAAATACCCGTAGAACTAATCTTACGACTTGAAATATTTTAATTGCCATACTGGTGTAGGTCTCAGAGAAATGCTTCCCCCCCAAATTTACAGTTTATATTACTGCAATTTTTTCTAAAATATATTTTGATATTTCTTAATGAACCAGTTTTGATCTGTTTCATATCTGTGTAGCTGAACACAGTGCTCAAACAAAAATCTTCTGTGTTCAGGGATAAGTGGGCATTCAGAGGTAGTTTATCGATGTCTGAATAGACACTGAGTCTTTCTGGTATGTGGTGGTACTTGTGCCAAGTTAACACCAAAAATATTTGAGAAGCAGGGAAAAATCTAAGTCATGTAGAGGAGAAAATGCCTCTTTTTTATTTATTTTTTTTTTTAGGAGAATTTCAGAAGTGAAAAATGCCATGTTTGGTAGTCAGGCAGTGTGTTGAGATGGAGACAAGAATTTGAGTGGTCTCTGTCCTCAAGTAACCTGATGAAATTATGGTGGTATTTTAAATAGTGGAAATGGGTACTTTAAAGGGGAAAGAGCTGCAGAAGATGATAGTTATGAATACTGTGAGGTAACATTATGAAAATACTTTGAATGTGCCTGCTTTTGTCTGCTGATGTTGGAGCTTTGCAGGTACTTTTCTTTCTGATGAAAGAGATGAGTAGCATAAGCATGAATGATACCTCAGAGCTGCAGGGTTGGATCATTCAGCAGCTCAGGGCAGACATGTGTTTGTTGCGTGATTTAGCCCCATTAGAGCTTCACTTGAACTGCCTGAAGGTTACATGTGGCTCAAGAACCACAAATTGGCCATGTCTACATTACGTGATCATAATGGAGCTTTCTGGACTTTATATAAACAGATAGCTCTAGCTTGCTCCAATTTTTAAAAATGCTTGAGATTTTTAACAACTGAGATTGATTTTCCCCATGTTTTCTCTTGAATGCCTCTGAAAACCAATAAAATACGTAACAAAACCCAGCAAGATGTAAGAAAAATCAAACACTTAAGATATTAGGAGGAAGAAAAAAGTCTTCTCTCCATTTTTCCCTGTTTATAGAGAATTTGTGGTTTCTCTTCAGTGTGGGCAAATCTGTTTAGCCCATGGTGAGAGACAAAGTAATTGCTCTTGGCAGCAAGACAGGTAGTTAGGAGTTGGGGTCTCGAAGGTGTAGTATGAACAAACACAAATGAGTTTTAATCTTGGTCAAAATATGTAAAAGTATCAGGTTTGCTGTGGCAGGATAGAGACCTATAGAGTGCATGAAATGAAAGCCAGAAACAGTTCTCTGTGGTGCTACACACAGGCAGTGTAAATGCAAATGAATTTCATGAGAAGCCACCTAGTCTCCAAAGCCACAACTTCTTTTAGAAAGTTTATTGTTCATTTTAGGAATTTGGCTCCCATACCTACATTAACAGAGCTTTACAGTAACAGTGCCCATTAAATAAAATTATGTTGGCTTAGAACATTTAATATGACAGGAAACTCAAACAAGCTCCCTTTGTTACAGCTGCAGTTGCTGTGGGATCAGTTATTAGTATACTTATCTTGTATTACGTAGCTCACCATCATAGAGTTTAATATATCTAGCATGATTATTTCAGTGCAAAACTTAAATATTGAATAGAACTTATAATGTAGACTTCCCTTAGGACTTTTCAATGTATATGCTGGGTTGCCCTGGATAGGTGGAAACAGCAGCCTTGTTTCTTGGGCAGGGAGCAGGAAGAATACACACATGGAAATACTGAGGTTGGTTCTGTCTCTGTTTATGAAGATGCTGTGTACGTGTTGTAACTTTTTTAAAGTTAAAAAGTAATGTGTTCTTAAAAAGTGCCACAAATGACAATCCCATCACAGAGCATCCTCTGAATGCTGTGTCCTGAAGGAAACAGTGCAGCTGGCAAGCTTCCAGGTCAAGGCTTTATTTAAAGTCACAGTAAAATGTTATCACCTGAGAACTGAAAAGTAACACTATGGTACAAATCATGTCAAAACCGAGTTCTCTGGCACATCACATTTAAAGTATTTGTGGGGAATTGGAGCCATTGGTCTTGAGAGAGACATGTAATTGGGAAAAAACCTCAATAGAGGAAGCCATTTTCATTGTATTTTTTTTTAAAGGAAGATAACTGATTTGAAAAGTTGAGTTGCTTTCCATTTTATTAATGTGTAATGATAATGTAGAGAGATTGACAGTAATAGATTACTTTGGGAGCAAAAACTTGTTTTAGCAAATGGTTTCTCAAAAAAAAAGTTATTTTGTGTTTGCCAGCTTCAAAAAAAGTAATAAGAATATAATGGTTATTGGATGTTGGGCTGAGAATTATTATTTTGAAATAAAAAAAGTATTGACAACATGCCTGTTAGAAATGGAAAAAGCCTACTGTAGCCAAGGAGTTCAAAGAATGCTGGACAAGGTTCTTCTGACTTAGAAGGAGCAGTATATTTATTCAAAAATAGGCTTATAGCCTGAATAATTACAGAATTTAGCCCTTTAACCTGTAACTGGGCTATATGATGAGTGGAAAACTGCTTCTGAGAAATGTCAAGGGTTTTTTTAAATAATAGTGGTAAACTAGTTTGGAAAATATGTGGTATTTGGTATGTTTTTCATAGCAAACTTGTGTTCGAAACACTTGGCTGTAGGTTAATTAAATGAGAGGTGCTTTTTATGATCTAGAAAATACTAAGTAATTTTATAGAATACTTAATGTCCTTAAGTTTACATTTAGAATGAACTATTTTCATCTCATAGGATGGAATTTTGTGTCTTTAATGGAAGTGCTACATATTCCTGAAATATTTTTCTTATGCTAGTCTCACTTATCTTCATGATTCGTGTTGCAATTTTGCCATAAATCGATAACCAGGTGAACAGCTGAAAATCTGAAGGGTTCATTGATGACAATATTGCAGCTAATGAATTAATTTTAAGCTATAAGTTTATTTTACCTAGTCTAATAACTGTTTATTTGCATTTTATACTGTTGAATTACTCATTTGAAATTTCAAGTGGTGTTTTCTCAGTTTTATTTTTGAACAAGTTTAGAAAAAAATTGTGCTGAGAACTAACTTGAGGTGATTAAAGTCCAAGATATTTTAGTTTATTTAGTTGTCTCTGTGGCAGTATCACTCTTGAACAGAGTGCTTAAGGCACCTCGCATTATCACTGTATATTGATTTGGTCCTGTGGAACTACTCTATTTTTGGGTTGTGTATAACCTACCTTATTCTCTTCCAAAAGATAAAACCATCCAGTTTTTATTTCAATATGTACAGCAATGTAGCTGGTAGTGCTTGGCTTTCCATGTTTAATTCTCCTTTTATATAAATTTATAAGGCAGTAGTGAATTCCTACAAAAATGAGTCACAAACACAGATGTGTGTGGTACAATGCCCACCTCAGCAAATGCAATGCAATGGTAAAAAAGAAATGAGATTGCACTTTGGGAGATAATTCACATCTTGCTGCTCTTGTGACAGTCCTCATCTAACCAAATATTTTATATGTGCGTCTGGGAAATTTTTTAAACTAAATTTGAGTATTTCAATGTGCTTTAAACAGGGTGAACTTCTAAAAGCTGTGCAGCAAACTTCTTGAAAGAGATATCACCAGTGCTTTTTCAGCTGTCCTTGATTTTTAGTGGCTTATGTGTGCAATAGTGAATCATATTTGTGTGGGTTTTATATATAAACTTTTTTAAATAGAGGAGGTTAACACTCAGAGCATTACAGTCCAAGGTATTAAACTTTTAGGCATCTAAGTCTTTATTTTTATTCCTTAAGTCAGATAGAAAAATAAAACAACATACCCCATCTTAAGTGGCAAGAAGTTGTAAGAAGCCTGAGTTTAAACATAAACCAAAACTACCGCTTTTGTCTTGCAGTGATTTATGTGAAGCAATGAATCCACAGAGAATTCACAGAAGTCTTAAATGTGTATTAGTGAGTAGAATTTGAAGCTGTTTTTTAGATGGCCCAGTTTCAGAAGCAGACTAAAATTTGGCCTCTTAGTCACTTGATAGTAACTGTTGTATGGCCAAAGCAGATGGACTGCTTGATGTGCAGCAATTTTTCTTGTCTCTCTGATGTCTTGCCCTTAATCTTTCACCACTTGTACACCACATGCAGCAGACAAGGCATCCATCAATGCAGTTAGTCATAAGCAGATAAGTGAGATCAAAATTCCTGACTTCAGCTCCACTTTATTTGCAAAATTTTTGCTTATAAACAGATGTTGGTGGTTCTTGTTCAAATCTTCTCTTAAAACATTTTGCCCAGCATACTGTATAAAAACCATGCTGCTGTTATTATTGACACATGCAAGTCACACACTGAGCAGTAATGAAAAGCAGTCCAATCAATTTTGGATTTTGCATGCTGTCATGATTGCAATTACGTTTTTTGCAATATACAAGTGAAACTGAAATAAACAGGATCCTTACTGGGATGAATATTATAGACAGTTTCTATTCCTGTACTTTTCTTTCTTTTTGAGTGTTCCTCAAACATCTCGTCTAACGGATTTAACAGAAATAGCAACATATTCACTTTTTCATTAGCAACAGATTCTCTTATTAAATAGTTTGAAAATTGAATAATACAGAGCTTAGATCCACTGTCCTTATATAGCAAATGATGTGGGTAGTTCTAAGTCTTCAAAGGCAGTTTTATATGTGATTGTATTTGAACATTTGTCCACATGCATTTGTGGTGTAAATGCATCTGCCCAGTCAAGACAGAATTTTTTCTTTCTAACTCTCTTCTTATTCAGTGCACAAGATGAAGATAGTTTCTAATTTTAATAATTTTAACTCTTCTCATCACTTTAGTATCCATCTCAGTATTATGACAGATACATGATAATCTGAGACTGGCTCCCTTTCTGGTGAATATTTCTCCTCTAGTGAAGAGATCTGTGTGAAAGCTGAACTGATGCTTAGCATTACAATGAGAAGAGATTTCTCTTTGTGTTGTCCTGGCCCTCTGTGTTCTTCCATGGGGTTTCAACAACTTTATACATGGCAGTGTGTTTTTAGTGCCTTACTGGTGAAGGCCTCTCTGGGATCCAGAAAGGTAGAACCAAAGCAGAATTGCCGATGTCTTACAATATTTTGTGTAATGCCAACAAGGTGACTGATCATGGACTTGCAGAAATAAGTACTTCAGTTTACAACACTGAAGTTCAAAATACGATTTTTTTTTTCTTTATAGAATGGGAGTGGCTTTAAGATTATGATTTCTGATGTTCAGTACTACTGGTTTTAGATCATCTTTAGTTTTTAATCAAAGTATCTTAGAAATTTTAATTTTACAATGACCTAGAAACAGTGCCAGAACAAAATACATTTTTTGGAGAACTAAGAATGTTTGTTTGGTTCACATGGACATTAGATTTCACATGAAACTGTCCTTCTGCTGCAGTATTGTATGTACAATACTGTTTCATTCAATGATTGCATCAACATCTGTCATAAGACTGAGCTCCTCTGTAATCAAAAGCAATCAAGTAAATAAAACTGCATCACTGGCAATACCAAAGATTATGCATTCTTTGCATCTGAAGAAGAACTTGCTGGAGATCATGCACATTTTTGTAAGGCATCACAACATAAGAGATGCACAGAAACAGTTTTGTATTTGGAAAAGTGGTTCAGCAGTTTCTGTTCACATGGAGGACTTGATACCACCTAAAATAATTTTGACTCCATGGGATTTATTACTTGGCTATCAGTGGTGTAAAACCACTTAAAGAGAAAAAATAAACTCACTAGTTTAAAAATTAAACTCACTAGTCTCACTACAAGATCTTGTACATATGTGTGCTTCACATGAGAGTCTTTCAGAATCTTCCTCAGATCTTTTTGTTTCCAAAATTTTCTTTGGAGAGCGACCTGAGGTAGTGCCTGGTTCACTTCACCCTAATATGCTCAACATGGGGAAAGAATTCACTCAAGTAACCGGGCAAAGCTTCCTTTGGACTTGCCTAAAAATCCTCATACTGAGGGCATATGTGGAATGAAGGGTTATTCACATTCATTTGCTCAAATATTTGGTTGGTTTTTATTCTAATAATGAATTAAACCCCAAAAAAGCATTTAAATACCTTTAAGACTTTTTTTGTCACGGCTTTCAATTAAGAACCCTTAAATATTAAAGGGTTTGATTATGTGGCAATTTTTCAGTAAGTTTTATAGCATTAAATTTAATTTTTGTTCTTGAAAAGATAGGTTTTTACAACCACAGCATAACTGAAAATTGCCACCCTTGATCACTTTGTATATGGGTTAAAACTTTTTCTCCAAAAGATAAGTAATATTGTCAGTTTTTAGTATATTCCTGTAATCATCTCCTGTAGCTCTTCTGATAGGCTAGTCATAATTTTATTTTAGATTTATTTTGTCTTAAAACACAGATGTTCAAAACTTATAGCTCACTCTTCTGGCTCTTAAAATATGCTCGAAAAAGAACTGAAGTAAAGTCCTCTTGATGTCTCAAAGGCAGAAGCTTTGTACAGTGCCCGTTAAAGGGCACCTGGCATCTAAGGGAAATGAGGAAAGGTGAGAGGATTCAATCTGTAATTGGATACTGAACTGGTGAAACTTTAATTGTGTTTAAAACGGAAGTATTTTGTTCTACTGCTATTTTTAATGGCTGGAGATTTTTTCGTGTCTCAGACATGACTGGTTGCAGATGTCTAGAGTGCTGGACTCTTTGGAACTCCGTGTGCCCAGAATAGATTCTCTTACTAATACCAGGTGCCAGTACCTTTCTCACTTGTTTCATGCTAAAAGATCCAAGTTGTTCAGCTGCCTTTAAGTATTCCCATTCTGCAAAAATATTCAGTTCCTTGCTCCTGTGTTAGCAGGACTGGGATGCCTGATAGCACCAGTGCTGTTTTTTCTGGCATTTACATAGTGAGACTTGACCCAAGTTTGGCTGGGTTTGTGTGGGTCAGTTCATTGCCTTTTTTTTCCTCAGTGATTGTAGGGAAGACCGTGATTTGGGGAGAGACAGAATCCTTGTCCAAATGTGCTTGGTACACAGGATGAAGTGTAGGGGGCAGATATCCAGCTGAGGATTTGCTCATTGGAATCTTGATGATATACAGACAACTTTGCTGATACTTTTGGGTTTTCTTTGATCCAAATTCTTAGCTCATGAGACATCAACACTTATTTTTCATTTTCACATCAACTGTTATGTTTTCACTCCAACTCTCTGACAGCTTTAGACTGTCTGGTTATGCTATAGGAGGAATGAAAATAACAGCTTTATCATGGACAGAATATCACTGGTACTGTCTCCTACTGCTTTTCCTGTTTCTTTTGGAATGGAGGACCTATTTCAATGGTTTGTAGGAGGTTGATGGGCCCCAGATATCTTTGGGGAATTAATAATAAAACACAGAAAATATAGCCTGTCTTGGAAACTTAGGAGAAAGCTGTTTTATTATATGAAAGGGATGCCTTCTCTTGTAAATTTGAATCCTTCTCTCTTGCTGTACTAAAGTAGGCTTGCTCAGAGCTCTAGGAGAAATTGCATTGGTAACATAAATTAAAATAGACTGATTTAAAGTACATGAAGCTGTTTTATAATTTTTGCCAGAAAAGGAATGAAAGATGTTTCTGCATACTTTTAATTTTCTTTTACATGCTGGAACATTATAATTTTATGAGCATTCATGAAGCTGTATTTTTCTTATTGTTACTTTCTAGTGGAAGTTTGGCTGAAATAAACAGTAGTGTCATTTGGGCTATAAACAGATCAAAGATTTAAAAACTGGTCTGCTGCATATATTTAATAGGTATACAGCTAGTTAAAAGCTATAAAACTATTGGAATTAATTAGGTTTTATAGAACTTATTTGAACATATTCTGTAAGTTCTGTAGGTGAGGAACTGCTTTTAGTCAGTTGTGAGTCCATTCCATTTAGGAACGGAGCAGAATGATAAAAAGTCTTTTGGATATAATTAGTGCCCCAGGATCACAAGTGCAGAGCAATCAAAGTATTGTGTTGCCAAAGGTTGTCAATAAGTTTGCCAAAGTAACCGAGGGAAGAATGAAAAGCTTTCATAGTCAGAGGTCTCACTGTTTCGGTAAATTTCTAAAGATTTGCTTATAATTCCTCTATCTGTAGATGTTTCAGCATATGTAAAATATTTCTTAATGATTTAAAGGAACATGGTCTAAAAAAATGCTTACTGAAAACCAACTCTCTTAGAAAGTGTTTCCAGGGATGGGAGGTGTAAAGAAGCTTTTGAAGCTTTGAAAATCATACCACATGAGTAAAAGGAAACTTCAGATTCTTTGATGAGGGGTACCTGTATATAGCACTGTGGATAGACTAAGCAGCCTGTGCAGGCCATTCCAGTAATTAAACTTTACTGCTTCTAAAGAAATATGGATCAATACAGAAGCAGCTCATTAAGATATCTCTACTCGGCACTGGGTTGTTCTGTCTCTCGTGAAAATGAATGGATGGCTTGTGTTGAGCTATGAATGTCTAATTCAGGAGCCTAATAGTTTTACAGGATCTCATAGATACCTGTTACTAGTGAGAAGCTGAGGGTTTTAGTTGTGCTTATTGGCTCTTATTGAATGTTGTCTGTCAAGTTTCATGGTGACTTATTTCTTCCAAGGAAGGCAGTCCACAAGTCTTCATACAGGACTGCAACAGGATTGTGCTTAATTTCTGTATTGAGCACAATTTGGCAGCCAAACACTTGCTTTAATTGTTGATTTCGTACTTAGTAGATGAATAGTTGAGGCAGTGTCATCTAGATCTGAGTGAACTATGATATATAGCATTTGTTTGGGATATAAAACTGAAGACTGTGGATCTGAGATCCCATTTAGATTGCTAGTAAAGATTAAAACTTCCATCTTGAAACTTCTATCTTGACTGGGCTTTGTTCTATAAATTATCTAGAGAAATAATACCGAAGATAATTACATTTCCTACAGCTGTTTCTTTAAAGATTATCCAAATGCATTAGCACACCTGTAAAACTAAATAAAATTAAGTTAAATATGCTGCAACTAATATACATTTCCCCACTTAAGATAAAGAGCAGAAGACAATAGAAAAGGAAAATGAGTGCATTCTGGCTCTCGATGAAAATGCTGCTATTGAACTGTTTCCAGAACAACATGTACTTGGAGCAGTATTAAAGGCAAGTGTTGTGCGTGTCTAAGCCAAATGACCTAGTGCATTGATAGAGCAGAGCATACTTCACAGTTATATAAATACCTAAACTGTTTTTTTTTTCAGTCTATAAAACAAGTAAATTAGAATTGAAGCTAAATGTAAAGGAAAACTGTCTGCCTTAAGTATTTTCGTTCTGAAATTGACTCCGGTAGCTGGCATGTTACTGGTAGAGGGAAGTGTGCTACTAACAAAACGATTCCAGGAAACAAGATATGTGACTTGCTCCTCTATTTGACATTAAAGAACCCCTCAAATACTGTGCCTTTAGGTAAAAATGAGTTATACTCACTGTGCCTTTAGGTAAAAATGAGTTATACTCACTGTGCCTTTAGGTAGAAATGTCAGTAAGCTTCCACTTTATTTCAGTTCTTAAAGGAATATTTAGCAATGAACAGGTCTTTATTATAATGAATACCAATAAGATCATTGCAAATACTGGCAACAGGAAATATTTTTCAAGGAAGTGAAAAAGACTGTTGTCTCATTTCTGCTTTCATTTCATTTATCTACATCTTTCACATTGCTTTGCTTGTTTTAATTTCCTTTCTCTGTCAACCACAATTTTTGCTCCGTGCTCATGCATGCAGTGTTTTTTCAAAGACTGTTTTAGTCTGTGTGAATCACTGAAGAATCTTGTGGAAGAAGTTAAACACTTATGTCACCAAGAAAAGAACATGAAATTTCATACCTTCTTTTAAAGAAGGCTGTTAATAAATGAGCACAGTGTTTATGTCAGTAGAGGATCTTACGCACACATTTTGTACTTTAGCACTAGATTTTTGTACTACTGTAAGTTTAAATAACTACCTGCAACTTAAAACATTAGTAATTGGAAATGTTTTCTTTTACATAGATTACGGAATTAAAAAGGAGGAAAATAAGGGTGACATCATTAAACATCTAGATATGTAGTAGTGCTTGTTGCAAAAAAAGATTGATCAAACACCAATATGATCTAGATAATTTAAAGTCTTGAAAGTGTTACATGGATCTGTAGTAATGTGTAGAGTAGTTGCTATTTTGTGCTGATCTACCACAAGCAGGTTAGAAAGTCTGCAGGTCTGCTCACAAACATAGCAGTCATATTTGTCACAAAATCAGGGTGTCTTGATAAATCACTATTAATGATGCCAGGTTTTGGCCACATCTTTACTCTGGGCAAGGAGTTTACTGACAGCATTTTCACCTTATTTTTCTTTGCTTTCCTTTTGGTTTTCCCTCTGTGTTTTTTCAATGTGTGGGTTTTTTTTTTTTGGTTTTTTTTGTTTTTTTTTAACTCTGAGTGAAGGGATAAATAATTTGAAGTATTAAAAGCCCTTTTTATTTTTAATGAACATGAAACTTAACCAGTCTTCTCAAGCAATAATTCTTAACAACTTGCATCCTAGGATATTGTGTTCTGTTTTAGTTTGATAGTTTGATATGAAATATTTACAAAATAATGTTTTTAAAATGCAGTAAGCTTTTTGGCAATACTCTTTCACCGAAAGAAGAGATTGTTTTCAACATTAACACTGGACAATAGTAAAAATGAGGAGTTTTTACACATATTATTCCTTTCGATTGTTCTCTGCCTTAATCTCTCCATTTGTTTTCCATTAATGATCTAAAGCAACCTTTCTCTGACTCAAAACAATCTTGAGCTTTAATTCTGGCTCTGACAAGAAATAGGAAGCAAACTGCTCAGATTTCACTGTTCTAAAGAGTCCCCAAAAAGCAGCACAAGTGCATTTTGAAGTATGACTTACAGCTCTGTCAACACATAGGATTTTGTTATTATAATTTCAAATGTTAAAGCAATATTTTTGTTAATCCTTTGTCTTCTTTTCTCACTCATATTATCTCCTAATATTTTGTAGAGAAACAATGCAAACAAGAAGTATTTAATTTTTAGTGAAGTTTAAGGTTTTGGAATGTCTCAGAAGTCTAAGTGATAGTCATGTTTGTTGTATGTCTTCTTGAATCTTTCTGGAATGCTTGATGACCTTTTACTATAACAATATTTAATACAAGTAGTATTTATTACTCAATTGTTTTTAACTCTAAAGAGAACCATTTGCTTAGGTCAGAGTTGTAGTCACCAGTTTTGTCATTGGGCAAACTTACACTTTGTATTCTTTTTTTCCACAAAAATGGCATAGTATTTTCCAGACCATACAGTACTAATTTAAAATTATCATTGTTTGCATACATTATTTTGGAGTACAGTTATACCTCACCCTTCTGTAGTCTAAATGCAAAATTATATCACTTGTCTTCCGTAATTGATATTTTATATATCTTATCATTAAAAAAAAAGGTAGTTTTTTTCATATAGGATCAAAACTCTTGGTCAGGAGATAGTATTTTGATTGAAATAATTATTGTGTTCTCATGGTGGTTTGTTACAAAAACTCATGCTGATATGAATTTATACATTCTATGTACAAATAGGCTGTGAACATAGATCCTCAGTTAACCCATGGCATGTTAAACCCCATCTAGCCATGCTGGTACAATGTTTTACCTTTTAGGTGTAATTAAAAACAAGGTTGTAATACTTGAGTAGAGAATGGCTGTTTTAATATTCAGACTCATTTACAATGTTCTGTAATGCATTTCTCTGTGAGACATTGATGTCTAAAATTTTAATAGCTTAATAAATTTGAAATTTCACTCTCTGCGGCCAGTAAAGGGCATAACATACCTGCAATTGTTCAATTTCAACTGTAATATGATCCTAGTTCTGTTTATATTCTTGGCACCACTATTCTGACCATGAAAATTATTTGCTAGGCCCTCCTGCTATTGTTCTCAAGAACATGTCTGCTTGTAACTGTGAAAAGCAAAAGGTAGACTGTAGTTTTGATTGGCTGGTAATTTCCTTTAAGTCCCTTTCTAGTATTCCTGTTATATTTCCTGTTTATTTACACTTTGGCTACACTGAAGTTTCTTTAACTTGTGAAACATATTTTAACGAGACAGAGGTTGGGATCTAGTACAACAGTTTATCATAAGATTCTCTCAGAAATGTCGTTTTTCTGTTTGTCTCTCTTAAATACTGCTTCTTATTAGTTGCTGGCAAATGAAAAGTTATCCTGGAATTCCTAAGGAAAGGGTCAGGAAGTTACAAGTGTATTTTTTGGCTAGATAGATAAGGATGCCAGTGAAATAAGTGCTTAAATTTTGGATTGGCTCTCAGTTGGTGCCACTTGTGGTAGAAAGATCATTATGAGCATGGCTGGACAGATTGAGGTAGTTGATGTAGGGGTCTGAAAGTATCAGAAAGTTACCAAGTGTAGATCTTGGTTTGAAAACCAAAGTTCTTGCTCTGAAGAGTGGGGAAAGTCAAGGTACCCATTTGGGAATACGATAGACCACTGATTCTCTTGCAGATAATTTCTACAGAGCTTTCTGTAGAATTTTATTGACATCTTATACTGTAAAATTCTACCCAGCTCTCTTTAGAAGTCTTACTCATTGTAATCATGCTTTCTTTCCTCCTTGTTGCTTGTAGAATATATATTTTCCTCTTTTAAGACATGAAGTTGTGGAAGGGAGGGTCAGGAGATCATCCCCAGACTAAACTGGGACTTCCATGTGATTCCCCCCCAGTTCTGCCCACATTTCATATGGGCAGAAGGGTTGTGCTGTTGGTATAAGCAATGTAATGCCTGATGTAGGTAAAAAAGGTGTGTGATCTGTTTAGAACAGAAGTGAAGTCTTGGTTCAACAGAAGTTGTACCAGAGGGAGAAGATATTGTAAGTCTTCAGGAATGTGTTTGATATCCTTCTTCCTCTAGGAGAGGAGGAGGATTTCTATCAAGTAAATTCAAATGAATAAATGGGATTTGTTTAGGTTTAAAACAGTCTGTCTGTAGTTATGTTTGAGCAGCTAGATACCTTTAAATGTTACAAAACTGTGGCATGCTGCTTAATCTGTTTATTTCCACTCACTTGTGTATTTTGATAAACAGGGGGACTGGTACAGTAGTTTAATAAGTAGTCAAGGAGAATGTAGCGACACAACAGTGTGGTATAGACAAGTTATAAATTTCATTTGGAGGATTACAGTAATCTATTATATGCTTATTATAAATGTAAGGACTTAATTTGATTAAACTGGAAGAGTTAAAGCTTTTATGTTATGAATATATGGTAGCAAATACGGACTTTCTAATTGCATTTTTATTTATTGCTTTGGGGATGCTTGTAGCTTGAATGAAAAGTTTTTTTCCAATGTTTTAGTCAAATTTGTTTGATGTTAACTAGGATGGACTTGGGGGAATATTACATCCTTTATTGGAATATAGGAAATGATTCCTTAAGGTTCTGTTTATACATTACATGATACTTATTTATAAACTTGTGGATGACTTCACAAAAAAAGTTTTGTGGGAAGAATTTTAAATTGTTAGTCCCCAAACCTGTAAGCTTTTTTTTATTATTTACTGATCTAAGTCTATGCTGGCCAGTATGAAGGGGTTTTTATAATGGTATATTTACAACCTTTTAATAATAATGAAAATATGAGATTTCTGTCTTGAATAAATCTTACTTGTTGATCTAGGAAAAAAAAGTATAGTTTTTCTGAAATAACTTATACAATTGTTAAACTTGTGCAGATACTTTTAACACTAGAATAAATATTTATACTGAACTGGGGTTCATTTCCTTAGTCTCTTATTAGAATTTTATAGGCATTACAATTTACCAAGTAAGGGAAATCTAAAAATATCAGAAGCTTCACATACTTGGGTATTATTTCTGTATGAAAGTACAGTATATGCCATTGTGCATTTATTACAGTCTTGCCTAGCAGTCTGATTTTTGACTGTTGTGATCTGTTTTATGTAACTTATGGCAAGTTTACATATTTTCATGACTGTTAATACTAAATTCTATACTAGCAAAAGGTTTAGGGGTCCTTTATAAGGAAACATCCAATTCCATGTGGTCATTTTGACAATTTATGAAATGGAAAAGGAGAAAAATAAACAGCACCACGCCTGACAGAGTTCAAGAAGTGTTTGAACAATGCTCTTGGGCACATGGTGTGACTCTTGGGGATGGTGCTGTGCAGGGCCTGGAGCTGGACTTTATGATCCTTGTGGGTCCCTTCCAACCGAGCACATTATGTGATTATGTGATCTGCTTGGTGAAATATCCATGTTTTAGTACTTAATTCTCCTGATACCATACATGGCTGAAAATGTATTTGCGTTCTTCATTTAAAACAGTTCACAAATTGGAGAACTGACATAAAAAACTTCAGACTCAAATCCTTGTTTTTAAAAAGGAAACCATAGTGGAGACAAACTCAAGTGGGACTTAAGCAACACATTACTTGTAAATCCCATTATTGTCTCATCATCCCTGCCTATTATCACCTGTCACTGGGGAGTTTTATGCTTATCCAGTGAGACTGGGTAAGAGATGGGATAAGTTATACTTTGTTAATTTCATGTCCCCTAACCTGCAAGAGTTATAGTTAATTCTATGGTGAAAGCACTTAGTTTATGTGCAATGTCTTTTGGGCTATATAAAAAACCCCTGATTTTTAACAAGTGAATAATATAGAGTGAAAAAAGGGCAGGTAAGTTAGTTGTGTAACACTTCAGAGGAACAAGGATGAAATCCAGGAACTCTAGCTTGCAGGCAGCCCAACGTAGCTGTGAACATACCCCATCACATTTATTCTGCTATACGGTACAGTCTTCTAGATTTGAGAACTAAAATTACTTGTTTTCACATAATGCTGGTGTAAAAAGATCCACTGAATAGCTAAGACATTTGTATACTGAATAGCATTTACTTAAGATTCGTGTTTTGTGGAACAAAACTGAAATTTTAGTTTGATTACTGAAATTAGCCTTGCTGAGGGGTCAGCAGCTCAGTATTGTCCAGCAATAGATCAGTGACGCCTTTATGGGCTTTGGGCTTTATCTTTACAGTGGTTAGCCAGTGTAAATTTATATAGGTGAGAGAAATAGTCATATATTAACAGATTTACTTAGCACAGGCAAATAGGGAAATGATAGTCAAAACAGTCTGTTCATGTTTTTCAGACTTCGCTTTTTCTCCATAGATGATTTTTCTGGTTAAAAAAATCAAGACTTTTCCAAAAAGCTGTTCAGTGCACAGAGCTTAAACACCATCTCCAAATGTAGTTCTCCAGAATAATTACGTTGGTTGTGAAGACAAAGCCTGTAACTCCCCTATCTTTAAAATCTGATTTAGCCAGACAATGCAGATGTCTAAAACGGAATGGTGTTGCTTAGAGCCTGAAACTAAAATTTTAAAGCTTGTGTTTTATATTCAGACTTGAGTGTGATAAGTTTGGTATACATAAACTGTGTCAATCAAGTTAAACTTAAAAATACCAATCAGATCATCCTGCTGAAAGTTCTTACTCATATTTAGTAATCTAAATATCAGCTTTAAAACACTGACAGTAGTAATAAGGTAAACAAGTAAGCCATGATGTACCTATAACACAAACTGCATGGTCCATGATAGAGGATTTTTGACTGTGGAAAATGTGAAGACAAAATCTGTCAGTGATTTTTAATATGAACGAATTTATATCTATCAAAATTAAACACATACTTTGAGGCGTATGTGAAACCAAATGTGCTTCAGATTCAGGCAATTACTGCACATAGAATTGGGCTATGAACTTTAGCAACCGCTTAACTAGTGTTAACCAGTCCAGTTGACTTCTGACACTTTATATTGCCTTACACTTTTAAAATTTAGGTTATGTGAATTAAGGACAAATGTTTTGTTAATTTGGAACCAGTGACCAAGCTTGAGGTACTTAATTTATGTCACCTCTATATATGTGGGTGGCCAGTGATTTCACACTCAGTTCTCTGTTCCTCCTGCAAGCTGTAGGAAGCCATCTCTGTCACTAAAAAGAATTGATTCCAGTTGGCTGCTACAAGTGTTTGCTTTTGTCTTGCATCAAAAGATGTCCAAGTTACTCTTAGTGGCATGTCTTTAGAATATCTTCCCATCTGCTGCACAGGACTATACGTTTGCTGGTTTTTCCAAATTTGAGCATTGACTAATTAGGACCATGGAAAAAATTAAACAAAAGTTGAGGAGGGAAAAAGTAATGGGACAGCTGAAAGGAATCACTGGCATTCCAATACTCTTTAAATAAACACAGGCTGTTTCATACACTGTACTTGTTTTGAGCCTTAGTTTTCTGTCTGCAGTATACAGCATTTATCTAGGGAATCAGATCTATTTTTGCCAAAACTTTTAGAGAAATAAGAAGTGTTCTACTCTAAAGGCTCTGAAAATGCAGCCTGACTTTGTAACACAACAGAATTTGCTTGATCACAGGAAAAGTACTCGAAATGTGCATTTTTATTTTTTTCCTTCTATTGTCTTGAAAATGAGAACATTTCACTCTGAAAAGGTTTTAGGAAAATGCTTGATAGCTAGATATCTCGAAGGAATGGTAGTATCATTTCAGTCTTAATGCTGTCCATTTGATCCCAAGAGCAGCTTAAGCAGCAGGTTTTTAGTTATTGTGAGAGCAGAAGTTTTAGTTATTGTGAGAGATGAACAGTGATATTTCTCTAGGGGCTAAACCATCATCAGGTGAATCTGGAAACTGAGCTCTAAAGAATGAAACTTATTCTTTGCTATGTGTAATCTTCATTAAAATTTTCTGTTTATTCGTCTTTGTGCATTTAATTAGAGTTCTTTTTGTGGTACCTTGGGCTGTCTCCTCTGAGCCAACCAATGCAAGGAGCCTAGGAGACACTCCCAAGAGCCAGATTTGGCACCTGATGTAATCATTTAAAACTGAGCTAGGAATCCCCAAAGTCAGTGGAGTTAAAAAATACAGTTGGGCTATTTCTGTGTAATAGCTGTTTTTAAAATTGGTATGTAAAATAAAAATGCAATTAGACCTGGGAGATCAAACACACTTTTTAAAAACCAACAACAATGGCTAAGAAATGGGTTTTTGTTTTAAATTTGTTGTCTTTTTCGTTTAGAAATCCTGATGATCAGACAAAGCTTGGTTGTAAAGGGACAGATAGCACTGTGTTTGAACAGCTTCAACCAGCAATGTGGTACCAGGGTATTTGGCATCCAGTTGGTATGGTGTAAGTGCTTCTGCTGGGAATACTGATTCAAAAACTTATTAACCAGTAAACATATTCAACTTAAAATAGAGGTTTAAAATGTCACATGGTTTGAATATTGTTCATAATGTAAAGATATGCATAAATGTGGGAGGACTTCTTGAATCAGAGCTAGAATGTTTTGCTGCAAAGTTAGGGAAATCCAAATTCTGATAAGAGAGCTAAATCTAGTGAAATAATATGGGTTCTGAGGTTTTATGCTAATATTTAAAACACTTCTGCAAGTAATCTACATTGTGCAAGTAATCCATATCTCAGAATTCCTAGCTTGAAATCTGTGAAAATCTACGAATGTGAGTACAAATAATCCAGTTTCATGTTATTTTAAAAAATATGCTTTTTGCTTGTTTTGAGGGGTGTACCCTGATGTGAACTTTAATAAGCATTTTACCTAGTTTTCCTTTCTTGCTTTAAGAATTCATGTTTTCTGTAAGTGTCCATGCCTAATACAAACCATTCCATGATTTTTAAAATACATCTGACATAACAAAACCATCAGAACATATATTTAATATGGGTTACAAATATAACTATTGTTTTCCTCTCTGTAATAGAGCTTTCTTGGCTTTTTCTTAATCTTTTCCAGAAGGCCAGCATGTTTTATATGAAAACAAAGTTGGAATCATAAGCATCTGATTTTTATTTTTTTTTTTTTTTTACATCTCCTTAGATAATAAAACCTTGACTTTTCATTCTTCCTCTGCAAGGTTAAGTTTTTGTGCATGGCTGCTGTCTGGGTAAGGGAACAAGCCATTGGTGTGGTGAAAGCCTGGTGCAGCACACACTGAATTAGGTGATGATGCTGGCAAGTTGTGTTCCTTTAACCCCTTCCTGTCAGGTTGCACCTGTGACTTCAGAGTCAGGGTCTGAAGCGTCCCTTCCTTCTGCTTTCCCCCCTCATGCCTCTGCACATATTTTTCCCAGACAAGTAGAGTTTTTCCTTAGTGCTTCATTGATAAAGTTAAAAAACTTTGTAGGTCATTAATTTTTGACTTCTAATGTTCCTCTTCTTCATTGTAATATCTTACTTAGACCAGAATTTATGGAATAATCAAGATGCATTGTTGCTGGTGATAAATCATAAAAGAGCCTGTTTTGTTGATGTGTGTTTAAGATGAAAAACATTTCTCCAAAAACATTTCCTCCCTTTTAGCAATGAAACTCCTCATGATCTTTGTTCTTCAAAGACATTTAATCACTTAAATTTCAGATTATAAGTACAGTGGTATATTTTTCTTAATAAAAATGTCTCATGTAGTAGAGTACAGTACAGCATAAAATTTGAATGCTGCCCCAGATATACTAAGGCTGATATTCAAGAAATAATTTATCTGAAGTTTTTGAGTTCAATGGTCTTTCTTGGGACTTTACCCAGTGCAACAGAAATGGGCATAGGTCTTTAGGATATCAGGAGGGATAAAAATCTATAAAAATAATAAAAATCATCATCACATCTGTTTCTTAATATGTTTGGAAGTCTTGCAATTTGGCAGTAAATTATATGTATATGTGTACTGGCCAATTTTTACCTAATTATATCCTTATTTTTCTAGGTGTTAACTAAAGCTCAAAATGATCTCGGGGGCTTATGGCAAGGACAACATAATTGGCTTGGCCATGAAACAGCAATGTGGAAGTGTTGTAATTGCAGATTATTCTGCAAGCCTTTGTCATTGCTTAAATGAAGTTTGCATTCTACGTCTTTCTGAATTCAGTACATAATTACTTGTATGCAAGTTTTGTTTGCAATATGCTTGAAGTGTTAATTTTGAAGAGTAGGAAAATTCCACAAGTGAATTGTGGCTTTTTTGTCTCAGCTTGTATCTCTAGGAGCGCACATCACTTATTGCAACAGAAAATCGAAATGTGAGGAGTGATGAAGCCTTACTTTGGGGTCAGTGTGAATGTAGCTTCCCTTACAGGAGTGGTGCTGAGGTGCTCATTGATCAGGTAGGAGCACTCACCCTGTGTGGGTGTTGTGGCTGCTGTCTCTTCATGGCCTGGGTGCTGCCCTGGGTGCTGCCCTGCTGCCAGCCAGTCTGATTGTGGGTGCAGGAGGGCAGACTTGGCTGGCTTGTACACATCGCTGCTGTAGCACCTACTTTTGTCTGAGTGACAAGCATTTGCTGTTGGCTGCTGAGAAACTTTTGAGGTATTTTAACACCTTTGAAAGTGATGGCATGCACATTTGTTTGTTGGAGATGGTTGTGAGTGTTCTTGTTAATGCAGATGACATCTGAGTGCCACAAACAAAGATTTCTAGACACTGTAATATTCAGCTTTGTCATGCCTAACAGTCCAGCAGCCTTTTAACAGCTCACCCGTGTATGCATGAAGAACCTCTGCACTTTTAAAGTTGTTGTATTGATTCCCGAGTGCCTTTGGACGACCTGTTGTCAGAGCTGTAAGGCTCAGGAGTACTCCTCACACTCTCCAGAGCCTGTAACCCTCCTAGCATAACCAATCCCTTATTGGTACACAATTTACAAAGGTTTTGAACTGAACTAAGGATTATAGGGTTTATAGTTAATACACTATAAATTTACAAATGGTAAATATGTACTTGAAAGAGTTACTTTTTCATTTCTTCTTGTAATATACACGTGGTATGAATAATGTTGTATCAAAATGCATTGTTTAGACTGTGAAAATCAGTTTTGCTGAATCAATTTTACTGTTTCATAACTTATTGGAAATTGTTGTGTGAATAGATTTAAAATACAGGAGGAAAACCTAGTATGAGTACTAATTATAGAGGATTAGGACTTGAGAGAACAAATGTTCAAAATTAGGTAAAAAAATATAAAGTCATTCTTTTTATCTTGAAAATTTATTTCACTGTTAGAGTTAACACAAAGATTGGTTCTACGTGCTGCACTATCCATCTCAAACTTATTATTAGCGAATGCACATCTTCCTAGGGTGTGAGATTGCTTAAGTAATTCGTACTACAATGTTATCAGCTCTCGTATTCAAGACTGAAAAAAATGTGAACATTTTTTAATGCGGTTTCCTCCTTTGGTGCCCGTTGTGTATCGAGGCGTGTCTGACGTGTCCTTCATACGCAGGGGCGGCGCTGTCCCCGCTGCCGCCCGGGCNGCTGCGGGTGCGAGCGGTGCCCCGCGCTCTGCAGCGCCCGCCTCGGCCCGCAGGGGGCGCGCGGGAGCGGCAGCGCCGGTCCTGGGGCGCGCCCGCGCTGCGCTGAGGGAACCCCGAGCGCTGCAGGGGCCGGGAACGCGGAAAGGGAACGGGAACGCGCCCCGCTCCTCGGGGATCCTGGCCACTGCTGCTGCCACCGTCCAACCTTGCTGCCCCTGTTGCTTGCTGATACTGCCTGCTTTTGTGCAAGCCTATTGTTGGCATTGTTGCCTGAATAGCCTTCTGAAACATGTATAAATTTTTGGAACAAAGCATCAGTAAATCATCCGTGAAGATACATGTGTTGTGGCCATTTTCGAACTTGGATATGCTGAGACTAGTTTCCTTTAAATCTATATTAAGATTTATGAAAGTAAGATAAATAATTTCTAGAATAAAACAAGCTAAAATCAAATAATAGGTATTGGTAACACCTGTTTATTATTTCAGTACAACAGTTACTAAAAGTGCAAAAGTGGGGTAAAAAGATACCAATTTATTTTGATGAACTCCCTCATGTGAGATATATGAGGATGCTCAGATATGCCTTAGAGTCATAATCTGCCTTATTGCCTATGGAGTAGGTCAGCTAAGGTGCTGTACCGAAACACTTGTAAGCCACTGCTATGCCACAGGAATTAAGACATGTAGAAAACACTTATTTAAAAACCCTCTTTATGCATGTCCCATCTGTAATAGTGTTCCATCCAAAAAGAGCTTCTAAGTAATACTTTAATTTGCAGTGGTGCCAGTATGATTTTGTTCTCCTTTCCTATTCCTTTCCTACTTAGATAGCATTACAGGATATTCATACAACAAACATCCTAACAATGAGATTAACATGTAGTTTTAATAAATTTCTTCTTTTATCACAGACACAAATTTAAACGTGCACAAAACATTTAGAAAGCAAAACTAAAGACATTCCAGGTAAAAAAAATTCTAATACTAAAATTAAAAAAAAAAAAAAAGAAGTTAAAAGCGAGAAGAATCTCCTGACTGACTTTCTGATGATGCCTCATTGTTATTGTCAAGTGGCCATGTTCTATCCTTACCTTCTTCTTTTGCTTCCTTTCAAGAAAAAAAATACCATTTAGAGAAAATTAAGAACTTTAATTCTCAATCACTCTGTGGATAAAGTGCAAAAGTAAAACCAGGACTCATTTTGTTACAAGTCTGTCATTGGTATTTAATTAATCCCTTGGCAGTTAATGATTATGGTCTGGTAAGTACTGCCTTGTACTTCCATTCCCACTGCAATTGTGTGTGCTCTGTTTCAGTAAAGATAGGGTTTTTTTTTCTCAGAACTACTTCAATCTTAAAAAAAATCAATGAAAAGAAAAAAAATAGTATTCTGTACAGCTTTTTGAAATAAATTTTACTGAAGAGGGTCTTGTAGTCAAAAATGTTTCACACAATCCTCTCCATTCCATATCAAAATGTTCCATTGCTGCTATTCAGTGCTTGTGTGGGAGTAGCCACACAGGACCAATGCCAATTAACTGCAGTTTAAGTAGGCAGATGTAGTACAACTTTTTTCCTCATATTTCTTAAGAACTGATCCTTTGTTTAAAATCATTACTATGTCAAATTAATGTTACTGTTACCTCCTTAGTGGATTTTCTGAACACTGGCATTTTATGAGAGTGACAAAGCAATTTAATTTGAATCTGGTTCCTCTTATAAGAACAAGTCTGTGTTCCTTTTATGTACTTAGGTTTGAACTCTTTAAGAAAAAAATCCAGATTTTAATTCATGAGGATATATCTGCATTGGAAGACACAGATTGCAGTTCTACTCTTGGCCTGTTTCGACTCTTGACTGCTATGCATGCTTTCCTAATTTCTAAGCATTTTTCTTCACGTTTTACTGCGATATCCTGTGACTTACAGCATTCTAAGATTTCTGATCTTCCTATCTTTTCCTTTCAGAAAATTTGCTCTTTATATTTTAATGTAATCCTTTTTAGGGTAAATTAAACCATGTGATATATATGCAGGGCTACAGAGTTTGTGTTCCTGGCCACATTCTCTGTGTTTAGCCGTAGCATTAGATACAAATCCTGAAGAGGATTGCTGGAGGTTATGTAATGATAACTTCAAAAGTTACAATGGCGCATTCTTCCAAGTACTGAGTCAGAGAAACACATTCCTGTACTAAATGCCTCTTGAGTTGATAGTTCAATTTAGTAAGTCTTTGTTTGCTCTTTAATCCTCAGTGTCAGCTGGAAAATGGAATGTTTTTCTCTAGTAGTCAAGGGAGTTGTTTTCTTTTTAGCATTTAGTAGGTAAAAGTGAAGTCAGTTTTGCAAGCAAATGTGTTTTATAATCTTGCATGTGTTGAGATAATGTGTTATATATGTGTCTGTGTACACACAAAAGGACAATTTATAATGTTGAATAGGATTCTGTTGCTTAAAATTTAAATTTGTTACAAAAAAAGATACTCTACGCATTAAATTCCAGGAGTGATCAACATCGTAAACTGATTTACCAACTGATTTGCCAAATTTTTCCAGATCCTGCTATTGAGGCTGATTTGGAGAAAATTCTTTGAACTTGATTGTCTGTGTAAAAGTGTGCCTGGCTGTTGAGTCAGTCCTTTAAAAATGCATGAGTCTCACAGCTGATTAGGAAACAGGAAGGCAGTTACTTTGGCAATAGGAGATAGAGCTAATGACATCAGCACGATCAAAAGGAAGGGCAGATTTAGAATTTAAAATGTCAATGTAAATTATCATTTATTAATGGATTTATATTTATGGCAGGCCCATTACTTTTTAATTTGAAGAATTACTTTTCCTTTTATGGAAAAAATAAGACCTACTCAGATCAATGTTGATATTTGGCACCTGAAAGGAGCTATGACAAAGAAATAAATTAGTTTATGTGGGAAGAATTTAATCTGAGTCAAACTAGTGTCTAATCCAAGGTTCTATCTTTAGCAGTGACCAAGAGCAGATGCTTAGGAAAGAACAAAGGAAGAGGAGAACCATTCCAAGTTCTTTGTGCATCTTCCTCCAGTCTCTGTGTCTCCATGTCTTGTTTACTAGCTCTTGATGGGGAGGTTTTGTCCTATAATTTTGGTCAAATTTTAAAACATGTTAAGTTACAGCTCCCAAAAAAATCTTCCAAATGGTTCCTATTTTCCTAAAATGTAAGGTTACTGTTACAAATGTTTGCATTAAACATAGATAATGGGCTATGACTGAAGGACATGAGCATTGTTGCTGTTTCTCAATCGGGGAGCCTGTCAGCTGTTACTGTTGTCCATTTTATTCACCTCCCATTGTTTAAGTGTAGAATACTGCCCATGTAGCAACTGAGAGTATGAGCAGAGTTCCTATTCTCTGCCTGCTATCCTGGACATCCTCTTCATTCAAGGCATTTACTGAGTACTGCATTTATGCTTGCCAACTGCCATCCTAAAAGCTGAGCATTTCTCATTCTGTAAGGAGATTTTCTTTTGGTCAAAAATGGTGCATCTTTTGCTATTAGCTGGAATTTCTTTCCTGGCTTCATTTTATTCATGCCTGTGTCTTAGGAATAAAAAAATAATCCAAGCTTGTTGCTTGGATAACTACAAAGATGTTATTTTACCCACTGTGAGCTGAACATTCAAATGCTGAACCTGATGGAACTTCTACTGTTGAGGGACAGCAGGAGCCTCAGAATGTAGTACAAGATATCTGTGTTAGGGCTTACTTAGTCGCTTTCAAGCAGCTCAGAATTAATGCTTCAAGAAAGCAGAGGACTATTGCATTTGTCATTATGTTTTGATAGTCTGTAAAATTTCCCAGCTGACCGATGTTCGTATTAAGAACACAGTGTGGTGGGATTAGAATATCAGACACTATTAAGCATAGAAATGATTTATGCTTAGTTAATATTTTTAACTGCTGTTTATTTTACTGTCAGATATGTGGAAGATGCTTTTTATAGAATAATAGCTACATGAGACTATACAGTAAAATTTAACTTTCTATTTAATTGATGGGTGTTCTTAAAATGATGTAAGATGACTTCATGATGAAAAATGGCCTGAGTTGTTTGCTTACATTATTTCATCTTGCTTCTACTAGCTCTGCCCTATAAATTTGTCAGAACCTCAAATTCCAGCAGCATATTGTTGAAGCAAGAGAAATAGCAAAATAGGCCTCCACAAAATATTCAAGAAATGGATTGTTCTGTAACAGTTGTATTTTATGTTTTGCTATGGCCATCTAGCTCTGGAAAGGGCTATAATTAGTATCAAGTTAGGTTGCATTTTCTTATCTGTTTTGGTAGGAAGAAGAAACAATGTACAGGGGATTTAAACAAGATGTGTAAGGAAAGGAAGAGAAACTGGCTTAGATAAAAAAAAAATCAAAGCAGTAAATTATTTTGCATGGGTTGCTTCTTAACCATCCCTCATAGGATGAGAGGGACTGTACAAACTGAGTCACGAAGGCAAGTGTTGATGTGAACTTCGATGAATGCTTCTGGTGCTTATTTCAAATTTCCTGTAACCTAAGATAATGTTTTCCATTGACAGTAATTATATCTATTGTCTGAAACTGTCTATGCAGTAGCTTAATACCCTGACATCTGGTTTTCAGCTGTTGGTAGAAGTTTCCTCTCTTTGCTTGCAGGTGTACACATAGGAGTTGGCATCAGTGGCTAGGCAGGAATGGAAGCAACCTTGGCCAGTGACTGACAGCCCAGTCCAAATACCTCTAGAGGCTCTTGGAGATTCCTGGCAGGCATTCCTGTTTGAAAATGTGCAAGTTCATATGTTTTCTTCCACAAAAATTTTGCATTTGCACTGCTGTGTTTCTGCTCTGTCATCTGTGACTTCTCTACTCAGGTTTGTTTCTGTTTTTTGAGTCTGTAAGTGAGCAAAACAGTGATTTGTACTCTTTAGACACCTAGAAGTTACTGGAAGTCTGAAGAATGAGTTAGGCAATCTAAATATTTGTGTACAAGTGTTTTGGAAGTTAAATAAAATAATTATTGTTTCTTTTTCTGTTTTGAAAACATAAATGTATCTGACTACAGTTACTACACTTAATGATCTCCTTCATTTTCCCAGTTTGTTGAGACATACTGTTTTCATGTGTTATACACTTCTGCCTCATACTTAGAAAGAAAGGAGAACCATATGTTGTGCTTTAATGGTAAATCCCAGGGATTGTCTGTGTGGTTGTAAGGGGTGTGTGGATAAGCCATGACAAAATTACTGCCCCTATCTAAACTACATCTACCATAGAAGATATCCAGTAAGTAATTCTGTAATTCTTCTAAAGTAAAGAGTTCTCTTGATATCTCATGGCTTTTTAGAGGTGGCCTAGGTTTCTTACATTTTTTTTTATGCTTGCTCTGTGAGCATTTTTATTCAGGAAACAGTGAAGTAGTGATTTAAGAAATATTGAAGGAGTCCAAGATTGGAGTCCTTACAAGGTAAACACCATGTTTTAAAATTAGAAGCATGTTGAACTGGGAGACTTTAATGGGAGACCTATGGGAAATGTTTAATCAGAGTCACAAACTTTATCTCCTGAGCATTTAAAAGGTGTTTAATGAGAATGAAGACCTAACCTCCCCATTTTTAAAATTTATTCACTTAGTAATATATAATACCAAAAAGAAAAAAAAAAAATAAATCAGTATTTAATGAATTAAGAAACACCCCCTAATTTTAAAATTTGTATGTGAGATGTGCCTATGCTCTAAGCAAACAGAGGTTTTGATCTGTCCCTCTTAAATACTTTGCTGTTCAAAATCTTTCCCTTCTGTTTAGAAGCTTTCAGTAGACCTTAATGGTCTACTGCTAGTCCAATGGTCTACGAGCTAGTCCAATGACCTTGTTTTTCAAGGCTCCTTTGAACTGTCTGAAAGCAAAGACTAAAGAATGTAAAACTGAGACAAATTTGTAATGATACTTTCTCATGTTACTTTTCGACATCCAACAATCTGCATCTAAAAGACTCACTGAACCAAAAGTGGTGCTTTGTTTACCAAATATGAATGTTTTGTCTTAGAACATTTGCTACATATATCAGTCAATTCTACAGTATAAAATTAATTTCTTTTGTACCTTCTGTCTACTAATTAATACCCCTTAGTCCTTGCCACTGAATTAATCATGATTTGATAGACAACTTTCTGCTATGCTTGCTCACCTCTCTTCCTGATGAAGAATTTGTGTCTGTTTATTTGGTGTCTAATTATTTAAATGGTGATTGGAATATAATGTTGTGACATACCAATAACCAGTTAGTATAGACTAATTAGAGTCAGGTAACTTTGGTTATTAAGATGGGTTGATCTAGTAGGGTCAAAGAATGAAAAAGTAAGTTATGCTTGAATACCTTGAATTGTTTGTAGTGTTTTTTTTTCTCTCCATGTTTAACTCTTTAAATCAGACAAATGAATTGGGGAAAAATTCTGAACTGCAGTTGCAATGTATGTCTCAAAAGTTATATAGAGGTAAAATTAGAAGAGGAAACCACTCCTAATGCTTCTGGCATGGTTTCAGAAAAAGAGAATCACTGATTGCATGTAAGCATGCATAATTGTGAAAATCTGTTAGTGTTCTAAGCCCTGGGAAACAGCCTTTCCATGTCTACAGAGGGTCTTTTTTCAACAACTAAAGCAATTAAATATTCAATTACAATTTCTAGAATTACACAGTATTGCAAAGCTTTTGCTGAACATTAGAACAACCAATATGCTTTACAGTTTTTGCTGCATTGACTCACCTTAGCAAATGTAGTACACGAATTTTTATTATTTGGGTTTTTTTTGTTTGTTTTTCCTCTTAAATATAACATTTGAGTGGGGTGGGTTTTTTTTACCCATTCTATTCCATTTTTTTCCTGGAGCTTTATCCAGAGTTTTGGTTTGATCCAAATTTAAAGAGATATTTCAGACTTGTTCCGATTATTTCCTTTCTTGTTCATCTTTCATATTCTTATCAATGAATTGTACTTAAAAAAGGCTGTTGAAAATGAAAGGGCTTTGATTTTAGGCTAAGATGTAGATTTAGATGGACTGTGGAAGTGTTATAGGTATTTTTATATGTGCTCATTCAAAAAATTGAACTCTGCAGCATAAAATAAAAATAAACAAAATGTTTAGCATATGAGAGAAGTAATTGCCAGCATACTCAAGCTGTTTCCACGTTGTTACAAAAAAATTCAGCACTTAAGCTTTTGTGTTCAGGGGTCTGGTGTGCATGTGTCATCCTCAGGAAATTACAATTTCACGCTGCTGGATTATTGCTGGTGTCTGGTTATGGGCTTCTGTCCCAAACAAAATCCCTGGGTTGGTGTGCTGTATAAATCAGATGACATTTTCTGAGAACTTTCTGCAGTGTCATCTACTGATGGTGATGGATATATGAAAGCTTGTCTGTGTGATGCTAAATACTGATGGTAGGGTAACTAAGGCTAATAGTGCATCAGTGTCATTATTTACCTGGCATTCATTGATAGAATAATCCTTAAGCTATTTTTACCTCTTCTAATTTCAAGCGTGACTATTTTAGGAGTGTATAGTATGGATTCACTTATATAATAAATATAAGTTAGCCTTACTAAGTATATTAAAAATAACTTGTATAGTAAATATAAAATCTCCTTGTATGACTGGCATTCAGGAAGAAGGCAGTGCAATATTCTTATCTGCTCTGATATTCCTGTTTTGAAAAACGAGCTTGACTGAAACCTCTATAAAGAAGCAGCATCCTATAAAATATGACAGTATTCAAAAGTTTCAGCTTAGTTTGTGAGCAGATCTGTATCTGCTTTCATGGATTATGTGAACAGAAACCAGGATAAATTAATAGAATTCCTAGGAAATGCAGACTCAACCTTTGAAAAACTGTTGCATATTAAAACCATTCTGGACTTTGAATCCATGAAAACCTGCAACTTATGTTTGAGTGAATATCTGAGGCCGGCAGAGACATTGTTACATCAGCTTTGGGCTCTTGGGGGATTGGTTTTACATCTTTGATTCAGAGTGTTTCACATCACACAGCCAGCTTGCGCTAGGGTTCCTTGTGGAGACTTAGAGATAATTGTTGTAGACAAGACTCTGTGATATCAAATGGAGTGAGAGAGCCCCCATGAATGACTAAGTGGGGTCACTGAGTACACTGACCATTATTTAAGCTGCATTGCTGTGTGGTGATTGTAGCTTCTCATTGTTCTGAAGGTCTGTGCAAGGGAAGAAACTGCTGCTTGTGTCAGCATCTTCTTGCTTTGACACTTAATTCAGTTATGGACATTTTTTCTCAAGGTTTCTTGATGACAGTTGTCATGGGTTTATTTACGAAATTTGTTTGCCCTGGTTTCTCCTGTTCTGTGATGAATGGGTACAGTGCAGAAAATACTGGAGACATTTTTAGCGTGTTTGAGATGTAGAGGGTGAAAACCATCTTATCTACTAGTGTTAAACACAATCGACTGTGAAGAAGACATTGTTAAGGATTTTTTTCTCTTTGTTCATATTTAAAGTCATTGACTGGTAAAATCCAGCTGAGGAAGATCTGCTTATGCTTTTTCTTATCAAGAGTACTATGGAAAACATAACATCTGGAAGGAATATGTATGTCAGTAAGTCATGTTTATCCTCAGGGTTATTGAGGACCATGCAGAACACCACTAGTGTATTGATAATTTACTTAAGGGAACAATAGAGATATACTGAGTTGTTCTAGTAGTGACAGAAATCTGAAATGTTGAGTCTGACAGGAAAAAAAACCACCATTTTTTTGTGTTTCAGCTGTTTATTTTGTAAAGTATCTTCACATGTAAGAAATAAAGTCAGAATCATTTGGCCCTTTCTGCAGATTGAAATTTTCATCAAAATTTATGTGACTATATAAGGAAAGAATTCAAGTGTTTGGTGAAGTTTTTTTTAAAATTATACATTTGGTTATTAATTGGCTACTTGCACTTTTAAAATAACTCCATAACAAATTCCTTTTGTTGTATAAAGCAGCTGCTCAGGATTAATATCACGTCAACGTCTCAGGCTGCAGGAAGAGGATGGATGAGTAAAGCTAAACCTCAAATGTCAGTGAGCTCTTTATTTTTACAACAGAAGACTTTTGCAAGTGATCAAAACAGCTGTCAGGTTAGGTGAAGAAGAAAACCAATGGCTTGAACACTCTATTGCTTTACCAGTGGCTCTTTCTTATTTATTAATTAATTTTTTTATTTTAATAAAACTATCTTCTCTTAATGACACATTAACTGATTGGAATAGCAAGGATTGATCATTATCTGCTTTACATGCTGAACACTTTCTGATATCTAATCTGGCTATTGATACTGTTTCCTTCATGTTCTTACTCCATGTTGCAAGAGACATGCAAGCAATCCATTTGATAGCAAAGTAATGTGCCTAATGTATCTATAGAGGGGTTCATTACTGCCAGTTAATGGAATATTCAGGACTATCCACTGGATTTTTTTTGGAAGGCTAGTAACAACATGAAAGAATGGAAGGGGAAAAATTCAGTTCCTGTCTTTGGGAAGGGAGAGAAGGCAGGTACAATGCTATAGATAAGTGAACTTTAGCTCAGTTCCCATAAAAATAAATATTTGTAAAAAAACCACCCAAAACAAGGTGATTAGTCAGAACAAGTTTTTCATGAGGAAATTATACCAAGCTGGTTTAATTTCTGTCTGCCAGGGCATTAGCCCTTTTCCTCAGTGACTAGAGGAGAAGCAGTGTGATATCTCAACGCTGAGGTTCATGTAAGCAGGCTGGTAAAACTTAGTCTTGATGCATCTTCTGTCAGGTGGGTACCGGTGTTTGGGAGGAGTATTTGGAGGTTGGTGTCAATGCCTCTTTAACTGGAAAGTTCAGTACTGAGTGAGGATTGGCAGGAGTCAGTCCTGGGTTAGGTATACTTAGTATTTTCATTAGTGACCTGGACGATTGAATAAAGACTCATTCACTGAATTTGCATTTGAGATGAAGCTGAGGAGCACAGAGGTTTTATTCTAGGGCAAGATTTTAATTGAAAGTTACCTTTGCAAGTTGTGAGGTGCTTTGAGAAGGGAAAAAGAATACAAATAACTGGGATGATGGCAAGCTCCCACACATAGGAGATATCTGCTGCCTGAACACCGTGGTAGCAACAACTAAGTAACAGTTCTGTAGAAAAAGATCTTGATATTACACTAAGATTCAATGTGACTTGACAGTGCTGCAAAGTTATAGGGAAGGGAGTCAACTTATGGTGTCATACTTTCGTATGACCAGGCTTGGTTGTCACATTTAAGGGAAGGTGTGGACCAGATGAAGAGAATTATTCACCAAGGTGAAGGATAAGAATGACTGAGTGCTTAGGAAATAAGACTTATAAGGAAAGGCAAGTGGAACCGGGCTGTTGCAAACCCATAATAGATGGATATCTCTTGTGAAGGTGTATAAATGCTGATAAATTAAATGAGATACTAGGTAAATTAAGATATAGGGAAATGAAACACATTTCCTAAGATGTAGTGTCTGTAGTTCTTGACATTTCCAGCAACTTCATATATAGACTGTATTCTGTCTTGGGGTAGAAAATGGTCTAGATTGTCATGAGGGCTTTCAAGTCCTCAGACTTAATGGAAATAGTTGTATTTACTTCCTGATATTATTGGATAACATTTGGTTTCAATCTTGTGTGATTTTTGTTGGAAAAGCGGTTTCATATGAGATGTTTGATTCTTACATATCTTGGGGAAAGGAACACCTATACTAATGATGATTTATAAGCAAATTAGCTCACCAGGTCAGTGAAAGCACATTTAAATTGAAGTGGTGCACACACATAGCTATGTGATGGATTGGTGTAACCCTGGATAAGATCTGGGGTCCCTGCTAACATGGGAAAAAGATGAACTGTCACGTTGATCACTACTTCCAGAAAGTAAAATATTTACATTAAAAAATTCAAGTGGTGAAGATTGAGAATGGATAAAAAAACATTGTTACTCACAGGAATATGGAGAGGAAGCAGAGCTTCTTGATGTTTTATTGTTCATAATCCTGTAATCTTGCTATATCTTAAACTGCTTCTACGTGTCAATTCTTTTAGCCAAAAGGTGTTTTCAGCAAGGTAAATTACTTTAAAAACTATGTAATCTGTGTCCTGTCCTTTGCACCCAGAATAAAATAATGCATTGGAAGAAAATTAATCCCATCCCCTATTTTGCTTTCTGTAAAAGCTTTCAATTGAATTTGTAATGAAAAAGATAGCAAGTTATTTTTTTGTTTTAGCATCATTTCATTCCAATACCAACAGAAAGGTGGCAGTAACTTTACCACTAGCTCTGAAATCTGTAGGCTTAGACCATTTAAAAAGGCTAAATTAATTGTGGAATAAACAAAAATTAACTTTATGTACCTAATTTTTATTAAATACATCAATGACAACTCAGAAGTTAGATTTTGTAATAATATACAGGATGTGGTGATGTTGTAAGGTATTATTCATTTTTCTTGGGAAAATTTGAGAACAAATCTTCCCCAATATAAGAACTCTTTTTAAGAAACCCTGAACAACCAAAAACCCCCAAGCCCCAATCGTAGTTTGTGAGTTCCATTTTTTGCTGTGAAGCAGAAAGATAAGCAGTAGAGGCAGTAAAGTGAAGTACTGTGAAGCAGTAGATTTCATTTTAAAGTGGCTGAAGTAATCTTCTGTAAAAGTGAATGCTTAAGAATTTCCCCTCAGAAAGAGTCTATGCATGTGCTTTGGGTAGTCCTTCTGAAGAGATTATTCCCAAAAGAAGTAGGTTTCACAATACTGGTAGTGTGCTCAGAGATTATACATCCTTTTTTGGAGGGGGGACACCAGGGTGCATTAAATGTTAATTTAATTTAATTTAATTTCCAAACGTCTGGTATGACATATTTACTGTCAGAACATTTGTATTGTAACAGTCTTGTATTTGCATATTGCTGTTCTTTCAAATGAACAATACTCACAGAATACTATTTTTTCTTCTAAAATTGCTCAGCTGGTTTTTTTTTGCAGAATAATTTTGACCGTGACTGTATCACTCTAGAAGAGAATTCTCCTCCTAAAGAAAGCCTGAGATGTGACAGCTGAGACACATTGTGAGAATGTTTCTTTCCTTCTGAGGAAAGTACTTTTATATACTTCAGGATCTGAACCTAAAAGATGTTGATAATTAGTTAAAAAGAATCTCATCCATGGCTCAGACTGGGCACCTATAATATGAGAAACATGTATATTGTGGAAAAGTAGTTATTTTCCCCATTTAATGTAAGTAAATTATTTCATATTAATAAAATTGGAAGATAATTTGCCTCCTTACTTATGATGCAGATTTACAGACAGGTCCAACAACTTCAGCAGCAGCGTGTTAGACATGCTAGTAAAACAAGTTGACAGGACACTCCTATCCAGCAGTAGAATACCTGGAGTTATGTGTAAAAGGGCAAGAATAATACTGCTGTTAAAAGGCAGAATGCAGAAAAGTTGGTTTTCTTTGCTAGTCTACAACATTCATGCAACTCACAATAGTGGTGTACAAATGATCCTTCAAGTATAAGGACCAAAGCAAGTCCTGGGGTAAGCTGTTCATGACACTAGCTGAAGGTTTTTTGCCTTTTCTATTGTCTAAAATTTGAACACTTTACACTGAAGGAAGAAGTCAGTCTCACAGGTAATCAGCCTGCAAAAGGTTTTTCTTTTTAACTTCATTTGAAGGAAAATGAAGTTATTTGAAGAAAAATATGGTAGTGTGGCTATGTCACAAAGCACATTCACAAGTGTGCTGAAAGAACACAGCCTATTTTTGCACGTCTTGAGAGAAAAATGTGGGTTTAGATGAAAGCTGCTGCTTGATTCACTAGACCAGTTATATGGGAACTTGACTGGTAACATAATTTTTTCTGGAAAAAAAAGAGGTTATGTAAGCTTATTTAAAAATACTGTAGGAAGGACTGTGTATTCAGAGCATGAGTTGAAAGCTTTTAGAATTAGGGAGCTTAGTCCAAAGTAAAAGAAAACTATAAATTTTATTTTTGACAGAGACTACTCTTATGATTTCTGTAAGCTGTCAGCCCTGAAGCTCATTCAGATGTTTTGTTGTGCAATGAAACACATGAAATTAATTATGAAACTGACATAAAAGGGAAACTTAAAGTGAGTTTAGGAAATTTTTGCTCAATTTTTTCCACAATCAGTTAATATACCAGTGGTGTTAAGGAAACTACCTGAAGGAACAGAAAGGTGATATTTCAGAGTAAATAAACCCTACTCCAGAGAAATGTAGATGGAATTGTAGGAACTTCATGTCACAGTAGAGTCAGTGTTTTGTGACAAATGTAAGATGAATGCACTAAGCATGCTGTTTGTAAGAATTTATAAGAAATTGTGTATTTACTCAAAGCCCAGTTGGATTGGATGGTTAATGTATTTGAACTCCTAATGAGGACAGAATGAGGTCATGAATCTCCCTGATAAACATGAGTATATACATATGCTTTCACAAACATTGCTGATCCACAGAACTTTGGTTTTTAGCTAATGAATCATAAGATAATTTGAATTGGAATTATTCTTTGAAGATCCTGTGGTCCAACCCCCTTCCGTGGGCTAGATCAGGTTACTCAACCTGACCTTGAGCACTTCCAGGGGTGAGGCATCCACAGCTTCTCTGGGCAACCTGTTCCAGTGTCTCACCGAAGTGTTTCTTCCTTAGAGCCTATCTAAGTCTGTCCCCATTCACTTTAAATCAGCTGTCCTTTGTCCTGTCACTGCAGACTCTGATATGAGTGGTGACATAACTTGCAGGAGGATTGTTCTTTGATGTGACTGGGCACTGAGATGAGGCTGACTGGCTGGCAGCTCCCATATAGTCCTTATTATCCTCTTTTAAAATGGATGAGATATTCCCACTTTTCCAGTTACTGGGACTTTGCCTGATGGCCTTGACTTTTCAAATATGATGGAGAAAATCTTCTCAGCTCCACCAGCCAATTCTTTCAGGACCTTGGGATGCATCTCATCAGGTCCAGTGACTTGTTTATGTAATTAAGCTGTCAGTGAAATGAATTTAAATGTGTGGTCGTCATTCATGGAGTTCAAAAGAAAAAAAAATGTAGAGGAAGTTCCTTCTCAGCCTGTCTTTGTCTGCCCCATCTTGCCCTCCTCTTGGTTTCAGGTTGAGTTTTTCAGTATCTTTCAAGAGCGTTAATAAATGAACTGTACTGGAAATTTTAAAAGTAAACCCCCCCCCCCCTCCCCACCCCCCAAAAAAATCTCTTTTCAAATATACCTGTAATCTACCAAATTTAATTCATGATGCTAAACAATTTATAGCTACTGGGATGCATTTTTCCAAATGCTATGGAACTGATTTATTTGCATCTATTTCTATGAACACAGGGTATGAGTTCTAAATGCCTACTTTCTGTACCAAGAGTGATGCATGCTGCCTTTAAGAATTGGGCATGTGATTCCAGAGATCATCTTCAGGTATGTTGGGCTGAAATAACAACTCTGATACAGTTTTATCTCTGTGATGCCAATAAGAAGAGGATAGAAGTATCTATGTCTGTCTTTTCCAAATGTACTATTTCCTGGTGAATAATGTATCTTTATTAGTTAAAGTTTGGCCACTGTAATATTTTTATCTGGGACACAGTCTGGTGGCAAATAAAACCAAGATTAGGAGTCTGTGCAGAGATACTATAGCACCTATTTGCAAACTTTTTTGAATTGCATAATTTGTTCCTTGGTGAAAGCTTTTTTCTGCATTACTTGTTTATCACTGTGATATTGTGATAATCATCCCTGCACTGTGAACTAATTGGTATTTCTCAACCACAAATTCAATCCAAGCAATTGTTTTTGTAATTAAACTCAGTTTCCAGTTTACTTTAGTTTGCTTACATTATCTGGTTAGGCAATCATTGTCTGGAACATAATAAAATAATCTAAATTACTGTTCTTGTAAGAATAAACCAAACAATAATTAATATGCTATTGCTTCCTTAGGGACATTCTTTGAAGATTTCAATGGAAAATTAGAGGAAACAAAGAGAAATCAATAGAATATGAGAATTGTGTTGCCATAAAGGCATATTTGAGCACTTCATTTCATTTGAAGCGCTTAGGGAATGTTAAAGAATTAAATAAAATTAAAAAACGAAAAGATTTCCTATGTCAGGAAGCCTTTGAGGCAAAAGTGTAATGAATCATGTGTGGAATATTGTTCAAGTGCAGTTCCTGTTCTTAGGACTGGATGAGTTAGACCTCTACAAAATTGTGGTGTTAACTGTGTATACTTCTACGTGTGCATGCTACTTTTTTTATTCAGACTATTATAGGCATAGTAAAACTACATTAGCAGCATTCTTCACTGTAATCCATAGTAGATTTCTGAAAGGCGGAGTAAATACACAAACAATAGCCTGCAGCCAGGCTTGCTGCCTCTGATAGATACACACTACCAGCTGATTTTGAGGGAGTCACAAGAAAGGCAATTGCATGAGTACCTGTAAGTCTAAGCATTTTTCCTAAGTCTATCACAATAATTTCTGATCCTAAATGAGGCCTTTAAATCCATTGCTTTGCAAATAGTGACACCCCTGCAAACAAATTTTAAAAACCCCCAAAAACCAACAAACAGCAAGAGATGCTAACCCTTCTCTAAAGCAAATTGCGAAAGCATTTCATAGTAGTAATGCTTCCATGTTTAGAATAAACTTCATAGATTGTCATGATTGAAAAGGTGCCTTTTCTTTCTGTATACAGTTTCAAATGTTCTGTGTCTCATTATATTCCTCAAATACCTTTGCCTTTTCCCTGAGAGCAATGGCAAACCCTGAAGATTATTTTGGTAAATTGTTGGATGCCACCATTCAGCTAGAAAGGAAATATGCTTTAAAAATGCCTTGCCCCCACCTTCCCTCACAAATCTTTTTGTGCTTTTCTTCTTTTTGCTCTTAACTCCTCAACAAAGGGCTATATTTTCCTGAATTCCTGGAAAACTGTTGGTATATTCTGTGAACAGCTACGGACAAATGACATAACAAGTGTTGAGTTAACAACTTAATAGCTGCTAACACTGAATAGCTGCTATTTGTAAAAAGGTCTTGTACTGCAAAATGTCTTGCTTTATCCAGGGAACTTCAACCTGGAGTAGGCTACGTGTGTATTTTATAAATATTTTTGTCCCAAACTAAGCTGTTTGAGTTCCTTTAGAATACAAGAAGACATAAGGATGTAGTTTAATTTGCTGCCAGCTATATTGAGACTGAGAAGAGCTGTGGAAAATCTTAATTTTCTGGAGATGGTCAGACTTGGAAGCACCAAGTACTAGTTGCAAGGGGATTTTAAACATTTAAGTATCCAACAGATACTGTGTCAGAAAGGAAGCACTGTAAATTATTCCATGGAGTGCACAGTCTATGATCTGTGTGGAATGAATATATATGTAGAAAGCAAAATCTTCTAAAACCAAATGTCCAAGTTCAGCAATATGCTGCATTATATGGGATGCATCCTACATGTGAGACAGCTAAAGATTTTAAGATAAAATAATTGTACAAATGATTTTCAGTAATTTACAGCTATCTGTCCTTTCTTAATGGAAGGACATAGCACTTGTGTTCAGAAAATACATATAACTAACGAGTTTACTGACCTGCAGGAAGGGGCATGATTGTAATTAACCTTGCACATGCACACTAAAGTGTTTACTGGCTCATATTCTTAATGACTTTTAACTATTTTTAAGACATAAAGCATGATTTTTCAGTACTGTTTGCATAACTAGAATGTTCCAGGACCATAACATTCAGAAATATTCCTGTGATTTTGCTTATGACACCCAAAAAATATTATCAATTAACCTATTTCACATCCTAGTTAAAACCATAGAATGGAGAAAAGTATCTGCAGTCTTCAAATGCTGTAGCAAAGTTTCCTGTGATTTTTTTTCCTGCTTTACAAATGGAGGATTTACATTTACCTTATGCTAATGATAATTATCTTAGGCAAGAATTTAAAGTTTAAGTGTTATTTTTTTGTCAGCTCATTTATGTGACTGCAGTCTATTATATTTTACCTAACAATACCCAATGTAATTTGGACCATCTGGTCGCTCAAAGGAGGATCAGGCCTAAAATAGGTAAGTTTGCAAGTGAAAGGCACTCATGGGAGCTCATGAAGCTCCAGATTTAGACAACGCTGTGTTTCATTAGCAAAAACTTGAAATAATATCCAACTTTGTAAAGGAAACAAAGAGAATCTAAGGATAAGCAGTAAAGTTCAGCTTCAGATCCCATTCTGGCTTGATTATAGCCTGTCTTTGAGCTTAGAATGAGTTGTTTGGGTTTTAGGTTGTTGATTCAAGGTTCTGAAGAATCTTTTTTCTGTTTTGCTTTTTTTTGTTTTGGGGACAGCTACATTAGTGAGCTTAGAAATGTACACAGGTTTAGGCTGAGAATTAAGGTGTTACAATGACAAGTTTAATAGAGGGGAGAAGTATGAGTCTGAAAAGATCTGTTTCACAGGCTTGCTCTCAAGCTGAAGTCTGCCAATTTTCAGAAAAGTCTTATAGAGATTTGGATCCTGTTGATTCTAGGCCTGCCAGAACTTTTACTGCTTTTGCATATATAGAGATAATAAAAAAAAAAAGACCTTTTCTTTCCTTCAAAAAAATAGCTATGGAAATAATTGTATTAACAGAAATAATAGGTTTAAAGTGTTTTTTTATCAATGTGATCTATTCTGCATAAATTTCTAGAATAGTATTTTACTTCTGGGCAATAGTGTTTGTGACTTGCATGGTATTGAAGCAGTGATAGGTTGTGCAAGAGATCTGAGGATTAAGGCTTTTAAAATTTGGTACATAAATGAAAATACCATTTCCAATATAAAACTGGAATCTAAATTCAGAGACCAGATGCTGGTCTGTAATGCTGTCATAACATCAAAGAATGGAAGTTGATATAGATGATATAGAATAGAAGTGACTACAGTTTGAAGGCTAGTGCTGAAAACCAATTCTTCCTATACTATGCAACCAGTGTGCAAAATATTAGAATGTTCTTTTGGACTAATAAATAAAATGAGAATAGTGCCTTTCTGTCTGAGCTTAGAAGAATCTAGAATATAAAAAATACTGTTAAATCTTTTGTTTCTTAGACTCACATAATTCCATTAGCTGTATTGGGTAGAATGGGATATAGGTTGAGCATTTCCAGAATCTATTTTTGCTTCTCCTTTGGCTTACTTAGAACTCACATCAGAGGTATTTGTGTTTATTTCTTTCCTTTCGACAGCAGATGGGCAGGGATTAGAGGGAGATTTTGCTTTACTTTACCTGCTACTCATTAACGAAGCATCTGAGATACTGCAAGTGCATTGTGTATAGTAAATGTTGATAATGAGGAATTACTGCCTCTCTTCCCAAAGACAGGAGAGAGCTATTAATTTGGGCAGTGTATCTGAAGCACTTTTTCTTTCTGTAAAAAAATTTGATTATGTATCTTCTCGGAATTGTAACAAAAACATCCATTTTTCTGTGGTTCTTCACAAATAAAGGTTTTCCTTTTTCCTTAAAAAAAAAGAGAATATTTTCTTCTATTTTTTACTGCTTTAATGGCCTGAAAATATCATGTGCACACGTGCAGGATAGAACTGAGATTTTTTTTTCCCAGTGAACTTGTTATGACACTTTTCTTTGTAGAATTATAAATACTGGCAGTTATTTTTTCAGTCAATTAAAGTTCTTATAGTTGTTCCCAGCTTTGCTCTAATGCCATGTGTATATCTTTTAAGCAAAATGTACTCTGTACTAAATGGCTGTGTTTAGAGTGTTTCTAATAGAAGTGTCCCTGCCACATGTATCTGCTTGGTCTGTGTAATCTCTTGTAGAATGTTTTCTGGCATTGAACTGACTGTATGTTTAAGCAAACATACTTCAGTTTTTGCATCTCTGTTAGTAATTAATGTAGCTTGGGGTATCCCCAGTTAATTATGGGGACAACCAAGTTTTATGGAGATGTCTGCATCAGGCATTTGGTTGTATGTAATAATTTAAAAATGACAGAAAAACCTTAGAAATTATGTGGCTTTGGTGAAACATTTGTTTCCCTTTTTAAAATTGTTCTAATTTGGGGCTAAATGTCAGGTCCACTTGATCTTTGTGACAACATTCATGTTGAATTGGACAGAAATAGTACTTAGATGAAACTGAGTCAGCTTCTGAGGTATTTCCCTTATTCTCTGTGCCTACTATTTTTACAGACAACATTGGATTTTAAGGGTATTCTGGAGTATCAAGCCATGAAGGTAAATCAAAATAGTTCAAGGAAGCAGAATGTAAACCTTCAATCATTCAAATTCTTTTTTTTTTGAAAGCACAAGCAGGGTTTTGGTGTAATAATGAAAATCTTCACTGAATGCAAGGAATGTTAAGGTAGGGCAAGAATAATCTGGGACTCCTCCTTCTGTGGATCAACATGTGTAGTATGGGTATGTGTGTACAATCAGACACATATTTTTATTTATATATATATACAAAATATTTGTATGCATATATGTACTAAGGAGGAAGAGAGACGTTCTTAGACTGCTTCACAAAGAGGCTTCATTTCTTTCTTTAATAAAAAGCATTTTATTCATATGCAAGCCAGAAGAAACAAAGTGTCCTTTCCTAATCCTGCAGTTTTGTTATTGGTTTTCTCACCTCATGTGTGAGTGGAATTGAGGTTGTCACCTCATTGTGGTCAGTTCCACACCTTTTTCAGAGTAAACAGCATGCAAACTTGTATAAGCAGCATCTGAGCCAAGGCTCTTTTATAAACCAAACTTTAATTTGTTATTGTTCTGGCATGTAGGAATGTGTGTGAAAGACCATGTGGGCTGGCTGTGGAAGGCACTATAAAAACTAACAGTGGAATGTTCATCTGGAGATGTTCTGTATTATTTATGAAAACTTGGGGCCCAATCCTGCCACCTTCTCTCACGCTAACCATCCCACCAAAGTCAATCAGTGATTATACCTCTTTAAGAACAATATATGTGCATAGAACTTTACTGGATTGGATATATGGATGGAATTTTCAAACTTCAGAGAAACTGTGTCTGCTGACATCCATTAGATGTTAAAATTTGTGCCTTTGAATGTAAATAGAATGAAATTGATATGATCTGGAAAGGAAAAAAGCCTTTGTATTGGTTATATCTTCTGTTTTAGAGCTGTTCAGTAGAAGACCTTAATAGCGAATACCCATGGTGTGGGATTTACCAAAGAAATGTCATGGTGAGAAGTGGATTGCACTGTTCTCCTAGTGTCTAGTCCTTAGTAAAACATCAACTAAAATTGAAAGTGAATATAAAGGACAAAAAGCAATATTCTCTGCTGAGCAACACAGACAAGCCAGGGTAGCAATTAATGTTTGGAAATTATATATAATTAAAGATAAATTTGTAATTTGTGAATAACATAACCATATTTATTCTGAAGACTAATTTGTGTCAACTAAATATGATCATCAGTTTAGAAGCTATAGCAATTCGAGCTTTAAGGATACTCCCCCATTTTCTAGCTTCACCTTTACACAAGCAGATCCAGAGAAGTGGTTTTGACTTCTTTCCCAAAACGCTGAGCTTTTTTATTTTTTAAGGGTGCATGTGTCATGTGTTTTGGGTTTTTTCTGCTGCTTGAACAACAGTCTTTCTTTTTGTGAAATACGTTCTACACGGCCTAAGACCTATAGCTATTATAGGTATAAAACAAAACTAATTTTAGTAAATCCATTGAGACATATGGTAAAAAATTCCACTGACAGCATGATAAATGTGTCTTATATTTGGCATAGCTTTAACATACCACTTTTTATTATTTTTCCATAATAATCTCCCACATAAGTAGAGCTTCAATCTAAGATTGTTTGCAATGAGAAGTGTGAACTGATCACAACATGTAAACAGGACTGTCTGCAGCCTGGAGTGTAACCCATAATATTGTCTTTGAAGCTACTGTGTTTATTTTGAGGCCCTGCCCCAGGGACAGTATGAATTTGCTAAAAGAATATTACCTTCCCAAAACTGCAGCCTCTGACAGCTAAAGGTGCAAAATTCTCCCTGCTGGTTCTGAATTCTGGCTCCTCATGCAGTATCACATTGCATTAGTGGCCAAACAACAGTCAAGAGCAGTTGTCATTCCATATAAGACACATTTTGAAACAATTCAGATTTGGAACTGATTTCCAATCAATCAGCCACTTAGATTTCTATAAGGAATTCATTTAAAAAAACCTGCCAAACACAAACAACTAGTTTGAATGCTGAACCAATTATTTATGTACATAGGCTGCATATTGAAACGGTTTTACATTTGAACCAGTTCATCTGAAGCAGAATCAATTTGGTAAAGGCATCAAACACATAACTGCTTCATTAAACAAGGCATTTTCCCTGCCACTTGCTGCCTTACCTCTGTTGTATCCATAAACCATCTGAAAAGAGTTTTTCATGTCACTGTGTATGATAGAGCATTCCACTGTGGAGGTAAGAGTGAATGTAGACCTCTGGGTTCCACATCATGCATAACAGGCTGTAGCAAAGTAATTTTTGCATTTCTCTTCTGCTGTCTGTATAGAGGAAAAATTTAAGTGCCCTTTTATAGCATGGAGGATATTTGAGCCCATCCCCGGGCCACTCTGCTGTGTGTGTGTAAAAGAACAGCAACTATTTCCCGGGATTTTTATTTACACAAAAACTGTCCATGACTTGGATACCTTAAGTGCTCATAAACAATGAATTTAACTTTTAGTGTTAAACTGTACATCTATACTTCTATGAAAAAAATTCCTCAAATTTTGATGAGCTTTGAGAATAAGTTGTGTCTGGTCTAAAATGTTTTCGGTTTTCTGGTGTCAAGGTTTCTCACATCATCTCCAGGAGAAACCTCACTTGGGTTCAGATGGAGCCAGTTCTGTGCAATGGTGGCAGTGACCCCTTTGTCTAAGCACTCCCTCTGGCCCAGGCCAGATCAGCACAATGGTGCGAATCAGTTTTCTGTGACCCATCTGCTTACAAGTGGATCGAAGGAGGTCTCTATTATGTATCCTCCCTGGTTTGGCCCTCCTCACTTTCAGTAAATCATAGAAAACAGTCTACCATTATTTTTTCCATCTTGGAGGGAAATTGTGGGTTTTTTTGCTATTGAAAGAGCCTCATGGTCCAGGTTGGGGCCTTCAGTTGCATCTTCTTACCTTATTAAAAGGGGTACTCTTCTTTTTTCTTGATGAAGAAGATGGAGCAAAACAAATCACTTTTCCTGTAGTCAACCACAGTGAAGTTAAGGGGAGGAAAAATTACAAGCCATGATAAATGTCAGCAGTCAATATTGTTTCTCTTTACAGAACCATAAACAAAATCATGCAACTAGTCTCTAAAAGGTCTCGATGACAGCTCTGGTAAATTTAAGCAATCTGGTTACAAAGATGAATAGTATTTTCCTGTTGCACATTCTCTCTCTCTCCCTGAAACTATTTAAATCTAATTAACCTAGTGTCAAACTCTCTGATTTCCCTCCAGTGTTCTAACACAGAGCCTTAAACAATGTTGATTTTTTTTTAATACCAACTTCTCTTAAAATATTTGGTTTTAACATTTATCCTTTTATTTGCCTGTGTACCAAAATAAATTATTACCTCCGTTATACAGCTATGACATTGAATCAGATGGTACCCACAGAAGAAAAACAGTTTTTTCTCTAGTACAGAAAGCATGTGTATACAATGGCTGTCTTGCTCTGGCTCAACTTTGGTATTAGCAACTCTTGTTTTTGCCAGTCTTTCATTTCCTTCCACTGCATGAAATATCACTTCAGTAAAGCTAGTAATTTTGGTTATTAAGTTCAGTAAGGAAAAATTATTACATACCTTTAGCTACAAAATATTAATTTTCTGGAGTTGTATAGGAATTCCAGGAATGACTGCCTATCTTCTCCTGCAGTACTGACAGTGGACTAAATTCCCTGCTGTCTGTAACCAAGGAATCAGGAGAGCTGCCTTGGATGCACCTTGCTTCAGCATTTAGGTCATTGATATTAAATTGCTTTTGTATCTGTTACTCCTTTGGGATAAAGAGGATTTTACTCCCTTGCCCGGTTTAGTTTGATTTTTAAGCTTGGAAAGGATAAAAGGTAAAAGAATAGAAAGAAAGAATAGAAAGAAAGAATAGTATAAAGATGATAACCAGATTTTCAAGTTGTTCCATTTTGTTAAGTGAAATCTTGAAGTTCCTTGGCCTTTAGGCCAAATACTATAAAGGACTGAGAAACCCATGGTTATCTGGTTTGAAAATCTTTTGTTGACAAAACAAGTACAAAACAAATGCAGCTCTTGATCAAATTGCTACATACCTACATAACTCTTTTGAAGGAATCAGTAATTCTTTCCTTAATTCCTCAATGAGTAAAAAAACCTAACAAAAACTGCAAAGAAAACATCCTACAGGTATTAGATGTTGGGGGGAAAAAAAAACCTGTAACAAAGGTATATTGTAGTGGGGTCCATACAGCTACACAAAGTTCACACAAAACATTATTTTAGTGAATATTTTTGAGGCTACCTCCACTGCTTTGAATGAGGAACAATAAATTGATAATATTTTTGAGCAGTAACTTAGTGGGAGAGATGCATATTACTTAAGCATTCTTGTGCAATTTAACAATGCAGGCAGTCTCTATGTTTCAAAAACATATTTCCTTTTGAAGAGAACTGAAATGTTGGACCTGTTTTCCAGTTTATGTAAAGTATATGTTTATCAATGCCCTAGTTTACTAAGGGGATCTATGCAGTAAATTCCTGGAATAGCTGTGAGTAGCCCTCTGCACTTTCCATGTTATGTGCATGTGGGCTGGCAGTCAAGTACGGGCTTGTCAGCTGATCCACAGAGGTAAAAAATAAATAATAATTCAAATACTGCAGTCACAAGAAGAAGTCACTACTTTTTTGAGTCACTACTTTTGATATACATTTTTCCAGCATATGTCCTCCAAAAAACGTTAGTTTCAAGGCACTGGTATAAATTTTAATTACTTTTCAATGTATTGTTTGAAAATTTATTACTTTAAGATGTCTGTTATGCTACTCTTAAGAGACTTCTGTTAATTATCTAATTGATTTGATTTTTGGATTTGGCTCTGCTTCTGTAAATTGGGTCCTGGCATCTGAATCCTGGGGAGTATCATCCACAATGTTATTTTATCTGATGGTGTCACAACTTATCTACAATGATATTTGTTTACTTGTTACAGGTACAAATCAGTATCTAATCCCTCTGGCAGGAATTTTGCTGCTCAGATAGTGACAGCAGAACAAGCTTCTCCTGTGAAAGTACAGTTGCATTACAGTACAAAATACAGTTTTGTACTGTAAAGATAGACTACTAATGCAACAAGGCAGTTCAGCTCTCCTACATGACCTTTCCAAGAGATACCTAATAGCATTTGATTCCTTGGGATTTCATTTGGCTTTGCTGTAGTGTACTGTCTTTAGCTACTTAAGCCATCCTCTAAAAGTTGATTTAACTGCATTTGAGCATTTCTGAATACAGAATTTACTTGATTAGAACCTATTAAGACTTTCTCAAGGGCTCAGGACTAGATTCTTCCCAGGATGGTCCCAAAAAAGGGATTTTACTAGACCTGCTTCTGCTTGGGCAGGACACCAAGATCAAGAACTTCTGTTTGCTCTCACCTGCCTTAATACAGTGCAGCCAAGGAAAATTGAAATTTATAGTGACTGTATTATGTACATCTAAATTTAGCCTTGCATTTCTCATTTATTATTGGCAAATGCTTGATCAGTAATTTTCAGTGTAAAAAATGCAGTCATATCTTGCTTCCGAAGGATGTTCACTGTTTTTTAAAAGACCTTATGCCAATCTATTTCTTCAATCTGAGACTAAGCCCTGCCCTGTGATTTCTGTTGCAGCATACCTGCCAGAATTTATAGCTAAGAAGAGCTACAGTAAAGGAAAGCATTTGCATAACTGGACAAATGATGTCAGCATCCTTTGCTATCAACGTTTGAGTTAAGGTCTATGTCCTGTGGAACAGAAAAAGTGTCTCTAGTCCTGTTGTGTTTAACTTACTTTTTCTGATTTTTTTTCTCTTATTTTCTACATCTGGTACCTTCTGTACAGATGACCACCTGCTCTTGTAGACCAAACCAGCTGTTTAACAATGTTGTATTGTTGAGATAAGATTTTTTTTTTTTAATTTCTCTGAAGTACTTAACCATTTTTAGCCTCTGATGCTCTTTAAAGTTCAAGTGCTTTTGAAGATAAGGCGTATTGCAGACACAGCATGTGATGGAATAAGTGAACATAGAATGCACTTTACTCTCTGTTTGATCTCTCTAGATGCTGATAATTGCTAATGGCATTGCTGGGCTGACTGCAGCAGTAGCTGCCAAAGCAATGGGAATTGCTGTCAGGGGATTTGATACCAGGTGGAGTAAGAAAATATGGCTTAGAATCTAGAACACTGTTAACACTTTATAAAACATTCTGGTTAAAGTTCTGCTCTGCTTTGCACTGAAGCAAAACATTGTCATTCAAAAACATTCGGGGAGGTTTCTTTCTGTCATGGAACTACCAGAAATTTTAGTTAATTCATTGCTAATTAACACAAAATTCAAATTATTGATTTCAATATCCAGAAAAAGAGAACATAATTTAAAGTATGCTGCCTACTTACTTCCCAGGTCCAACTTAAGTAAAACATCATCTTCCTCCTTCCTTCCTAGACTCAACTTTCCTCAGTTTTCCCTGCATCCTGTATCCAGTCCATCCCAGTCCCTTTGAATGCGGAGCTGTGTGCGACTGTTTGAACCCCACCCCTCATGGCTGTCCCTACCCCAGCGTGGATCATCCTTGGGCTCCTGTTCCTCAGATGGAGAGGAACCCTTTGCTGAGCAGTGCCTGCTTCCAGAGCGCCTGACAAACTGCCTGTCTCCTCAGCACTCCACATGTGTGTGTCTGTGTCTCCTGCCATCTCCTGCCTTAGGAGCTGACGTGTGTGAGCAGGGGGGGCCTGTGCTGGGCTGGCAGCTTTTGGAGGGTGAGAGGCTGTTAATGTGGCTTTTGGAGCCAGCTGGAGCTGGATGGCACAGGCACACCTCACACATGAACAGATTAGGCCATCATAGACCAAGTATGATTTGCCTGGTGTTTAAAAGTAGTTCTTAGTTCAGGTCTTATTCCAGGTAAGATTCTGCTTATGGTATTGGAGAGCTCAAACATATTAGCATAAAATGCTTAGTTAAATATGCACGCATCTAGGTATTTACTGAAAACTATTAGTGAGTAATGGCTTCATGATTATGTTTTAACTTTTAGAGTATTTGCTTTGCTAATGATTTCCTAGTAATTTTAAATTCAGACTCAAAGTAATTAATACATTATATTTACTAATGAAAGCACTCATGTGTATAACATACTTCCCTATTTACCCTCTCTAGTAAGAGTTATCATTTCTAGTAAGAGTTATTAATCTTGTTTGGTTTGCTTTCTTAAAGTGGGAAAGAAATCTTCAATTCTAAGCAGTAGGAGTAAGATGGAGTCCATGCAAGAATGGTTAGTATTTATACAGAGTTGAGGCTGGGAGTAAAGTAGAAATTACTCATCCTGCAGGATTTGACAAATTTCAGGTGTAGATTATACACCAGCATTTAGAAATAACTGGTGTGTAGGGAAAATACAAATAGCATCAGTGTTGCTCTAACAAATGAAAAAGTAAGCAACATTACAGTAATAAAGATTGTCTTTCCTTGAAGTCACTACAAGTCTGTCATGCAGTCCTTACTAAAGTGTTATGGGGTAATAAACCATAACTAATAAAACCACAAATTGAAATATTAGTCAGAGATAATTCTCTCTGTTTTGTGCACTGGGAATTTCATAAGCATGGGAACATCCTTTTAAACAAGGCCATCCATAAATGCTTTTAAACTAATTCTTTCATTAACAAGAATTTTGAATGTTCAATTCCAGGTATAGGAAAAAAAAAATTCAGAGATTTGCATATTTTCACAGTTTTAAAGTAGTGGAATAGAACAGTTTTTAATAAGAATGGTACATTTTGTGGGATTACCATTAAAATTGATATAATTTTTAGATGAGGACTAAATTCCAGTGTGATGGGGAAAAGCAAAGTCTTGCACTGTATAATGGTAAGATGATATAAAAGTGCAACTGTATGTTTGTAAAGACCCATTAGTTGAAGCAGTTTAAAATGCCATCATTTCAGTATTTGTGAATTTACCCAAGCTGGGTAAATCTCATCAGGAACCAGCCTGAGCAGTGGGCTGTGAATGCTTGCTGCCACTGTCCCCCAGCTAGCACATCACTGCAATGGCCTGGTCTGGACAGCCAGGTGAAGTGTCCAGCTAGGTATTTCTATTTTACCTTGTATTGATGATTTCTAGGGCTGCCATACTTCATTATTCTGTTGTGATTTACTCCAGGATGTGTATGGAAGCCAATATGTGTGACTTCATATGAGATAAACTGGCAAGTTTAATGTCCAGATGGCTATCCTGGAATGGTGTAATGAAAGAAAGAAACAAAAACTTAGGGTACAGTGTTCAAGGTCAGAAATCAATGTAAATTGTTTTCAGAGCATGGCATTAGGATTTGTTTGGGTTTTTTTGATGTTCTGCTTTCATAATACTGCTATGGGATGTTAGAGACATGGTATTAATCCAGATGTACTTGCAAGGATTTTAACTTCTGAAGGTATTACTGTCTTCTTCCTTGGGATTGTCTGGAGTGCAGTTAATCTGTGAAACACATTGTGCAATGTGATTCTTATCAGACAATCATGAGGTGTTTTTTCATTTGAAGAAGTACTTGATTTCTTATTCTCAAAAATAAGCACCATATGGTTTTGTAACCAGTTCCCTGAGTGGCCTCCCAGCTCATTTAATCTCTGGCTTCCTGACAAAATTGCTGAATTTCTTTGGTCATGCATCAGAGTCAGCTATTAGTTTTACACAGAAACCTTAACTTGTAAAAGAAAGCTTTAGTAACTCATGTCTGTAGTAATATGCAAATTTGATTTACTAGCATGTATACAGCAGGCATCAGATCTGTGGAGAACATGTGAAAAGTTTCCAACATATGAAAGCTTTGACAACTATTTATTTTGCTTTCTCATCAGGGTGTGGTGAACGCTGGTTACAAGGACTTGCCAAGTAGAATGGCTACTCAAGCCAGTAGCCTTTTTTCCAACAACATCTTGAAATTATTAAGGCTGTTTCTCCTGAGAAAGAATATTTTCACTTTGAACAAAAGGACGATTCAGATTATAGGGCTATTGATCATGTCATTAGAGAAATTTGGGTAATAAAGGTGACTTTCAACACTAAAACATTTTTGATAAAAGCATATAAAATGTGTTGTCTGAAAGCAGTGATTTTGTTAGGGAGTTTAGTCATTCTAAGGAAATGCCATCATTCAATGTCTACATGATAATTTTGGGAAGGGAATTTCTTGCTTGTTTCAAGCAGTAAAATATGGGGCAAAAAGTCTTATAAAAATGTCAATACCCTAAAATTACTGCTGTCCTTTAAACTCATGTTTTTAAATGATATGTTTTGAGAATCAGCCCATCTCCTGTCCTACTGAGCTCTGCCTTAGCAATAGAACTTCAAGCTCTAGAGTTTATGGACTCGCAGGAGCATGTCTTGAGCACAGGAGCCGGTAGGTAGGAATAGGTGGGCTCTGTGTGGTACACAAAAGGACTTCAAGTGATGCAAGTGCTTCGAAGGCTCAATGGTCTGGTGACACTTACTACATCTTTGCTCCAAGGTCAGGAGAGGAGGAGCATTGCTAAACATAGAGTGATTTTCTGTTGAAACAAGCCTGAGGGTTTAGCCTGAGAGTATCGACCATATTTCAACCCTGAGATGACGTTATTAAGCTATACCCTGTGTAATCTCCACTGTAATAGCAGCAGCCTTCATGCCTTCCTATATTCTTCAGCCCCTTCTTTTGGAGGAGAAAAGGAACTAAATTACAGTTAACTAAATACAGTTAAATTAGGAGACAGCCTTAAGATCTGTGGAAACTAATATTACTTGTGTACCAACTGCAATTTTCTGTATGCAAGATGTTTCTTGAGATAAACTGATTCTTTTTCGGACAAGTTTATTTTGGATGTAGTTAAGAAGAAAAATTAATTTCTGTAGTCGTTGTGAATTGAAGATTGACAGGAATCCATGTTTGCCTGCAGGTAGCATTAAACCAAAATACAGTCAAGCAAAACATTTACATATTGGCATACTGGAATTACTTTTCAGCTAAGAAAGTGTTTTTAAAGAGAAGTATATTCATGTTAAGCTTTTAAGGAACACAGTCTAGGATTTAGGTATGTTTTTTAATGTTTGTTTTCTGTGCTTTCTTTTGTGTTTGCTTTGTGTGTTTTTAAATTTTTTTGTTTGATTTTTGTTCTTCCCCCTTCAGTGGTAAGTGTATTATATTTAAAATATATCAGGCCAAAACTGGTTTAGTAGGAGCACAGAATTGTTTTTTACAATTGACTGCTTTTAGTGGTTAGTGCTATTTTGCAGATCAAGGGTTATAGTAATCAGTATAGTAACCAGATTTGGCAAAGACCAAATCTCATTCTATTTACTCATGTGACTAATCCCACTAATTTCAGAAGGAAAAATAAGTCATCACAACAGAACTTTGCTGAAGCAGCCAGCCCATAATATAAAGAAAGGTAAGATACAGTAGGAATACATAATATTTTTTTTTTCTGCAACAGGAATGTGTAAAGCATTATTTCAATAACCTTTGCCATGGACATCACCCTTTTCTATTGAAAAAAAGTAGCACAAGATCAGGAAGAGTAATATCCTTATAATATAGGAAAATTGTGATCACAATTGGAATTTATATAAGAGGTACAAGAGAATTTATCTCTATTTCTTGTTACAGTTATCATTTTGATGATGAGCCATGCTAGGAATAATTATGTAAAAATAAAGTGAGTTTGTGAAAGGTAATGTGGACTGACATTGCTAAGTCACAGACAGTGGTAAGTCAGGTTTGCTAATGTGTCCTGTTGCCTTCCAGTTAAATGAAAGGCTGAAAATTCATTTTTCAGGGTCCTTGGTGAATCACCATATGCCTTTTGTTACCAGTAAATTTCCTCTGATATTAATTATGTATGAAATAAAGAGCCAGTATAGCATAGGTTAGGAACCCAATCCAGGGCCAGTTGAAATGAATATTCTCAAAAGCTTTTGGATCAGAGCCTGTGTACACTGCATAACTCCAGATGTCATTATCTGTGTTGAAATATATGTATGGAATGGAAAAATGAATCATATAGCAAGGTTTTGATTATGTTCAAGAGTATTCTTCTCATAAACAAGATTGTTATGCGCTTTACATTAAAAATAATGATGGAATGAAAGAATAATGCAAATGATATCAGAGAAGTATATGTATAGCACGACTTTTGGAGGGTTCACTACCTGCAAGACTCCTGTTCAAGTTGAATGAGTAACAGCAGAAATATCTATTCATTCTAGGAAAGCAAATTCTGGCAGTATGAAAAGTTTATTTTAAAGGAGGAAAGCAGAGAAGGAAGTTTGTTTCACTCATTCCTTAACCAAACTTTGTATGGCAGCTGAAAGTCCTCCCTTACTGTCTTCCCCAAGATAATGGACTTACCATGTTTTGTCCAAAGTATCAACCTTGTTTGAAGATCTATTCTCCTTGATTAACAGTGGGCAATTTTATATATACATTTTAAAAATTTTGTTAAAAATTTTCTTAAATGACAGTACAACTGGAAATTAAACTGTCGTTTCTAAGACTGAGATTGCAATATCTTGCTATTTTAGGCTTTGTCTTGATCAGAGAAATTTATTCTGTACATTGATTTGCTCAGAGCTTACTTGGGTATATTTAATAAAACCTTGTGCAAGTGATGACAAAATATGTCTCCAAGTAGAATATCATACTATCTTGGATTAATGAAATGATCTGGTCTTTTCCTAAAGAGGGAAAAACATTTCCTTAAACCACTAACACATATGGTCAAAGAGACTAGTACTGGAAGCAATAATATTTTCTCCCAAGGAAGTATTGTTGAACTCTTTGTGTGGTCTGCATCTTTTAACAATGTTCAGATGCTACACTGTGGTCTGTATTTCTACTAATGCAGTAAAGGTTGTGAAAAGCCACTGGGGAATTTATGACATATTTGATTTTGGAGTTTTTTTGGTGAACCATTTCTCCATATTTGCCCAAGTGGAATATTTTTTATTTCATAAATTTAGTTTGGCAGTCCCATGTGCATCTGCTGAATCCGGGGTACACACTTCATTCTCACGTTGGCCAAGAGTCTATTATTCCAAAATTAGTTTTCTGGCAAAAACAATGTACACAAGTTATGCATGCAAAAGCATGAGGAGGAAATGCCTTCTGCTATCATGGGTGTCTATGACAACTTCTGTGGAAGAAGGGTTTGGGTTCTACACCTGTTTTTATTTTTTGATTAATAAAGAAAAGTGCTTTTTTCCTCTTCTGAGTGCATAGGTTTTTTCTTTATAGGTTTGGCAGGTATTTTAGGAGTGATTCTTGCTTCTCCCAATCCTTTTTTTAATCAAATAGTGAGCAGATTTATTCTTGCTTGGAGCAGTAGTTATCACATTACCCAGGGAGTCACACCTGGCCTTCCTTTGCCTCTCGTTCCAGAAACTCTATTTATTGTTCCCAAGTGTATTGTCTGCTGCCTTCTTCTCTCACATGCTTCATTATGTCAGATTTGAGTTCAATTTCATTAAAATAGACCGATAGGAAATCAAAACAAGATTAATGACTTCTCCAAAATCAGTTACAAATGAGATTAAAATTTTAGTTCCTGCCTCTAAACTTTTACTCCTGGCACTAAATGATGGGGTTTTTTCATATTTACTTTAAATTCATGATGCATATTCATGCACAAATATCTACTGGCAACCAAAGGATTGTAAAATAATTATTTATAGAAATGCCAACATAAGTATCAAATTCATGCTTATACACATTGTCTCTACAGTTAATATACATAATTTTGTGAGTGATAAGATGACAAAAGAAGAAAACGTTTAACGGAATTAATGGAATATCAAGAAGTGATGATAAATTTTGATGCAACCTCAGGTAAGTCTGTCTGTATCCTTTGCTTTTTCCTCTGCATAGGACCAGCCCCTTTCTGCCTGATTAGTCCCAAAAGGAATACATTCCCCAAATAAGGAGAGTGTTTCATCAGTTGATGAAGCTACTAGGTTAAATCTTAGATCTGGAGATGGGTTTGTTGTGCTGATTAGCACTCCACAGTTCTCTGTCTGTTATTTGAGCAGATGTAGCAGATTTTTATAAGCCATCTAGCTGGTTTTTGAGTCATAATTTGTGGTGACAAAAGAGACCCTGAATCATAATTTAATATTTTCAGTGATTAAAGATAAGAAACTTCATTCTAACATTTCTCTAAAATACTCCCCAAAACTGCATGTTGAGACAAAGTCTGCAACCACAGAAAAGAAAAAGCTGTGAAACCTATGGACTAGATAGAGCTTACAGCAGCATGATGGTTCTGTTTAATGGAATATTGACACATTAAAGAGATTATGGGGTAGTTTTCAAAACGCAAGACTGGGTAAAGCAGATAAATTAGATAACATAATCTAGCATGAAGTTCTGCAGCTCTCAAAGTAAAACAAAGGTAGAATTTGTTCAATAGCTAAGGAACCCAAAGCTAGGAGGGTGGTCTTGGCCAGCAAAATGAGTAATATGAGCAAGTAAAGAGCTGGGTCCTGCATGAAATATTAGTGCTACAAACAGTGAGGAACAAGGCACATGTGCAGAATCAGGCCCTCTTGAAAAACAGCCTTCTAGGAAAGCCATTCACTTATATGGGCAAATATTTGTCATCCTTCTTCATTAGATCATGGAGTCTGTTATTCCTAGGGACAGGGAAACAATTTTATAGCCTTTTTGTTTTCTACTGTCTTTATTTGAGCATATTCCTTTGACTGTGCTATGTTCCATTCAAGAAAAAACAGCTTTGCATTTCCAGTTCTATGTTCAGTCAGTTACAAAAGCAGCAGTATTCATTGAATAACTTAATTCAGTCACTCAGGTACCAATCTCTGCATAGTTTAGAGTTCATCAGGAGACCATACTTACCTTTATTTGCTATTTTTAAATCCACTCTCGGATGCATTTCTTTTCTATTTTTCAATCTGCATCCAGGTGCATATGTTGTTCAAAACTTATTAAAATGGAAATATTTCTTATTAGAGGTAGAACATAACTGGCATTCATCTTAACTATAGGCAGAGAAAGGACATATTTTGGGAAGACAACAATCTGATAGTAATTAGACCTGAACTGTTTTTTATGTGCCCTTAAGGCTTCCAACATCCTAGAAAATTATTCAACACTTACTCTGGAAGAAATGAGGTGTTGAATTTAATTAATTCTTTAAAGTTTTAAATACATTAATATTTTAAAGTACTATCACTGGGGAAAAAAATCTAATGGGTGTCCTGGAACTTATCAGAAGGTTACATAAGGTGTAAAATCACTGAAGCTAACTTTTTTCAATTGTCTTACAAATGAGTACTTGAGAGATGTTCTGGGCAATTTGTGTTGTGACTTGTGTTGCATCCTTTCCACAGGCCATAGTAAAAGCCACAGCTACTCTGTTTAACCCCACATTTCCTCAGGGTGCAATATCTATAAACTTGCTCCATCTTGGGAATGTTCGTATCCTTATGTGACAGTTTCTCTTCTCTCAGCTTGAAGCCTTTGGGCTTAGACTCCTGAAAAGCCCATAAATATTTCTTGCAGATACCAGCCAACACATGGTCTTTGGCCTTTGCAAATGTTCCAAGAATGTTGTTGAATGGTTATGATTTGAGCATCATGGATTTTTCTGACTATATTGTTTTGGATCATACTTTCAACTCATTCAGTGATGGAGGTTAAAAGACAGTTTATTATTTAAAATTGTCACCATGTGCTCTTCAAATATCAGATGGATGACTGCATGTTTGCTAAATGAGGTCATGTAGAAATTTCAGAGCATTTTTATATCAAAGTATCTAAAATAAAAATGTGAGAGAAACAGAACTTCTTATTTACCTTTATAAAATATAAAAATTTTACCCATGAAGAACAAAATGGCCAAAACATTTTTAAATGCTCACAGGGCAGGACTAATCTAGCAATGGTATTTTTTTCATCTTTCAACTTGAATGAATGTGCTAAGTATTTTTCTATAAGGGCAGAGTATTAAGAAATAAGCCTGAAAACCATAAAGACTAAGGCATTAATTGAGGCATTTTAAACTAATATTAGAAAACAATGCATCAGTGTTGACGATAATTGAAAACATGTACTTAAATATATTTCAATGGATCCTGGAGCTGAATTGCTGGGATGCTAATTAGTTTCATAGTTGCTTGCTGAATTGGTGTCATAAAAAATACAGAAACCAGAAAATGTTAAGAGAGAAATGTGCAGAAGTTTAATAATCAAAAACGGATATTCACTCGCAATAACAAGCAAAGAAGAAATCTTTCATCTTTAAAGACAAACTATTTGTTCTCAGTCCTCCTGGCAATTGTAAAATATTTTGAAGTTTATCAATACTACATGGTTGAGTTTTTTCTTTGATTTTTGTGTTTTGGTTTTTTTCACCTAATGTGTTTCAGCTCATTCGTGTGCTGTGCAGGAGGGTTGGCCAGGCTGTCGACTTAGAACATTTCTGGATCTGGGAATACCCCTGGTAGGATTGAGGTGTCAAAGCTCCAAGAGCAAGCAGCAGTAGAAGCACTGAAATCTTCAACAGAAGTTCTGGGCATAGCTCTGGGTGGCTCAATGGGCATGTGCACTTCTTGTAAGGTAAATGTGCTCAGTCCACAGCATCCTCATTATTCATTAATTTACTGTTCTTTGAGAGGATAGGAAAATAAATAGTATGAAGAAATGAATTTCTAAAGGTGGCACTTCTGTCTAAGGGATGAATAATCTTAATTGCTGATAAAAAGTTTGTTTTGTTCAAATCAAACATTGTTCTGAAATGAAAAATTTGTGTTTATAAAAGCACTAATCTAGTTAGATGTTTTTGGAACTTCCTATTTGTTTTCTTACATGAAACAATTTTCTTGTTATGAATTTACCAACTGCCTCAGTTGACCTAAATAACAATAAATTTATGGGAAAAGAAATGTTTGAAAAGTTTAAGTTAGTTTTAATGCTGATTTGTTTAGGAGGATTTTGTATCCAGTACTATAAAGGCCAATAGAAACTCTCAAAAGTTGAGCCTGAAACTTGGTAAGAGAGAAGAGGGGAAGGCACTACTCTGCCAGTTTGTCACTTAGATTGTGGCAGTCTTCTAAAGCATCCAGAGCTGTTTTGACTGCCTTGATTCTCTGTAGGCAAAATACGTTTGGAAACTCTGGCGGGTACATCCACACAACTCTCTCCCATATACATGAGAAACAGTGGCTTCAAAGGAGCTGTTCTGGCTCTGATTCTTACAAGTTGTCATCCCAAAATGTTCTAGCAATGTATTTTTGGAAAAGACTTAAATTAGGTTAAAATTTCCTATAACTATTATATTTCTTATTCATTGTATGAAGAGGAAAACAACATAAGTAAACAGTCCTTTCTTGCTCAATGGTCTGTTTATGTTTTGAGTATAAAACACAATGTAATATTTCATTTTGGATCTAAATAATTTAATTTTGCAGACCTTACCATTGCAAAATGGATTGAAATCTCTGACCTTCCTCAGCCTGTAGCTGCATTTCATGGTCTGGTTCATTTGGCAGCAGCAATTCTTACATGAATTGCCAAGTACAGAACTGAATATCCACACCTTGATGTTCCCCCCGCCAGCATTCTCAAAATTGTGGCGTATCTGGGCACTGTATTGGGGTGTAGTTTCAGTGCTTCTTTAGTCACTTTTGCAAAACTGCTGGGTACACTACTGTAGTCTGTCATATGAAGTTTAGAATGCAGTTCACTAGAGGCCCTTTTCTGTTTTCCTCAAAATCCAGTTGGCTCCTAGCAGGAGCCAGGGCATAATTATCTTAGGCCCTTTACAAGGGAAGCAGTCTTACACAATTTAGCTTAACAAATTTGGTAGGACTGGAACAAGAAAAGGAGGTTAGTGACTTTGGCTTTTGTGTTGATTAGGAGAGATGCTGATGTTGGTCTCAAGGATTTTTTTTTTTCTGAATTTGCTAAAAAGTGTTTGTTTAACTGAGAATTTGACTTAGATTCCATAGAGCTTTATTCCTAAGAGACTCATGTGAAAAACTGTTAGCTAGAGGAATTGTAGTAAGAGATCTTTTAGGTCCCTAAGTAGAAATTATTTCCTACTGTGAAATTATAGAGATATTCAAAATTCATATTCTGTGTAATTGCTGCCCTATTTGATATTACAAAGCAATCATATCAAACTGCTTTTGTTTTCTCATAATTAACAAGGCTGATAGAAGGAGTCACAGACTGTGACAGGAAAAGGAGCTGGAGCACTTCCATTTCTGAGAATTCCTTCAAAAAAATTCATAATTTATTGTCTTTTATCTGAAAATGGTGGATCTTTCCTTCAGATAAACTAATCACCAAGAAGACCAGTATCTTTGGTATTTTTATTCTGTACCATACCCTGTCTTAATTTCTAGTGATTTAACATTGAAAATATTTTAGTGCTAAAGGCAATACAGCATTAGAGCAGCCACGTTCACTTCCAGGTGTGCTGAACTCATCAGTATTTCATCCTTGGGCACCACCAGCTGGCTTGCTGACAGCATCCATGGCTGGTATAATCAAGTTTTGCATTGGGTCCAAGCTGCACCTCTGGATTAGTAACTCTTGGTGTTACAGATTCTCCTCAATTATGGTAAAAGTCTCCAGGAGGAATTTTTGAACGGTTGCATTGGAAATGTATGTCTGTTGCATGCACATCCAGCAGTTGCTGAGTACTCTCCACAAGGGAATCTTGCACGTCAATGGAAAAAACTGGCATAAACTATGAGGAATCAACAAAGCACTCTGCAGATTGTTTATCTAGCCCTATAGAAATTCCTTAACAAGTCTGCAAGACCTCGTGGAGTCCCACAAACCACACTGCAGAGATCCAAAACTTTCTAGCCAGCAGCAGTGCTGTAAAATAAGCTGTGGATGTTTATCTAGTCAGATGTATATGTAATCCTAGCCATTGCTGTAACTGTGGACTGGTTTTGGAAAGAAATAAGTGAGTAAGGGTCTTGTCTTGCAAAGTAACAAATTATTTCAGCTCCTATTATGACTGTGTAGTCTTTGAGCAAAAATTCTAAAGGCATATTTGGTTACATGACCAAACCCAATAGAGGTCATAGGTAACAATCTTCTGCTAACTGCATGATTAAATGAACTTTTATTTGCTTTTATTTAACTTAGTAGATATTTTAGGAATTATATCATTTCTTGAAATATTAGTTCAATTTTTATTTCTCCTATGTGGTGCATACTAGATTGCAGGGGCTGACAGCTGTAGACGGAGCAGCTATGCCTGTTACTTAAATACCAAACAGTCACTCTGAATGAGCCTTGTATGCAGAAGGTTTTCTTGACACCAGTCCTGACAACTGTGGGTGTCTTGATTGTTTCCTCTGGATAGAGCTACCCTGTCATACGTTGTGTGTGCGTGATAAGGAAATTCCACTAGTTTGTCCTCTTTTCTGAGTGAAAAAAGACAAAGGCATCTACTTAGGAACTTTTACAAATAAGATGTTGCAGGAGATTGGATGACTGGACTGGCACCCTGACAGAATTTTGTTCAGATTGGTAGTATAAAAAATGAGGTTATGAAAACTGAGTATAGATGTCTGGTGGGTTTTCTAGAATTAAAATTTGGCAAAAAAAACCCTCTTAAAATGCCAATGACAGTGAAGAAATCAAAATATGTCTGGGTTGCATGATGTGTAACACATCATATAGAGATATCCAGCCAACTGAAGGATTGCAAGCAATATAAATGTGCTAGGAGAACTCTTCCTCATTTTAACCCTGCTTTTTTAGTAGCTCCTTTACCCAGAGCTCAAGCACTTCCACGTGGCACTTCACTGAACAGTGTGCATGTGCCATCAGTTCAGTTCTGGCTGGTAACACCCTGGATCATGACTGGCACTCACATATTGGCATGAAGTACAAACCAGTGGCCTCGAGACAGTTGATTCCTTCTGATTCAAGTGGTGATCTTATACTGTAAGAGAACTTGCAGTTTTTGCACCAGTTCTAGCCCTGCTGTATGTAAGCAGTTCCTAGCACACTAAATCTGGCAACTGAACTTTAAAAACAACTAGAAAAAACAATAACAGCAATGTGATTTACTTGTGAAACCAGCCATGTAAGTTAATATTTTATAAAACACTGAATGGCCTTCACTGAAAGATCTCACCCAGCAACTGGCTTTGAGGAAGTGCGAAATGTGCTGTTTCATAACATGCAAGATGGGAAATGTTATTTAAACAAAGAACATCTTTGTTTCACTAGTGAAAAATGTTAAGGTAGTTTAGGGAGGAGAAGAGAAATCATGTAAAAATGTCTGAAAAACAAAGTTTTCTCTAACGCATATCTGAAAATCTGTTTGAAATGTAATTTTTATGCCAAGTGGGATCCTGAAGCTTGAAAAAATAAGAAAAGGCAATGCAATATTGAACTGTTGAACCATTTCTGTATCAGCTTCACAGCTTGTTAAAGTAAACTTTAATAAGCTGAAAAATAATGGAGTCTGACTTCCCAAACAAACTACATGGGAACTTACAGCAAATGAACAAATAAACTATTTATTTTGGGATGCTTTTAATGGACTTGGAACTGTTGTTTTGACCAATATACTCATTTAATATGTTCACATTTAGGCTTGATCTTTGCCAAATGTCACTTTTGGGTGGATATGGCACAGCATCTACAGCAGGAAGGAAATTGTTGGAACTTGCACTGAAGGTGGATTAGACCAAGTTATTGAAGAGATAAAGGAGTCTGATTCTATGATTAGCCAGGGTGAGAGTTCAGACATTTGCTGTTTAAATTACTTAATAGCAGGCTTTCCAAGCTACCTCACGTCTTGAGTAACACTGAATATTTCACTGTTCACTTCACATTAATCATGTCAAAAGCTTGTTCCCACTTTGAATCTATCCAATTCACACTTGTAATCCAAATACTAAAATTGTTAAATACCTCTTCTCTCCTTATGTGCCACCTGTATCTCATCTGATGTTAGCAGCCATTCTTTTTTTGGTTTTGCCCATAAATACAGATCTTTACAATTATTAGTCAGCTTCAGAGCATACATCTTGGTAGTACTACAGTGCTCATTCTTCTGTAATGATAGAGCACAAGGCAAAGGGGTTAATCAAGGCCCTAAGACTAATTTTATCAGGTTTACACAATTTGCCATGTTGTGAAATTTTGCAGCTGATGTATATTCCACCTACAATGTAAGTCAGTACTGTTCTTTATGATTACACCTTAAAGAATAATGACTCGATTCTGTCTCTAAATCTTCTGGGAGTTTTCCTCATCTTAAAAAGTAATGAAGGCCTAAGTGCAGGACTGGGGATAGTGGAAGTACAAAGAATTGGCCACAAACCTAAATGCTTTTGGTTTTTACCCTTTGAATAGTACTGGTTTATAGCAAAGAAATGTGAGATGAAGTCAGTGAAGTTACTTTACTGGACCTCCCTCATTGTGTTAATTCTCATTGAAAAATCCTCCCAGACTTGCTTTTCCTAAAAATGGGTAATCCAGGACTGCCAATTATGCAGGGTAACCAGCTATTCAGTCTGAGATTTCTCTAAGAATGGCAAGCTTTGGCCAACATTCATTTTCAATTGCAACAATAACAAAAAAGTTTGTGTCATGGTATTTCGGGACAGTCTAATTTCTGTAGCATAAACATACATGGAAAATATTAATGGAAATCAGGAAACATTCAGTTTTCATGCATCCCATCTACAGCATAGTATAAGCCACTAAGTTGAAATGTGCCAGCTAATCATTCCTCCTTCATTATAAAAAAATTCCTATGAAGTTGTGAACAAAAGACAATAGTTTCAAGTATGTAGAAGAAAATCCTTAAATAAAATAGGTTTTGTACACTGGATTGCCTGAAGCAATTGAGCACTTGTTATGTAGTCAGCTGAAATGTTCTGCACCTCTGCTGAAACCCAAGGGTTGCCTGGGCCTTCTGTGGCCTAAGTCCCAGGCGTTGGAGGTGCTGTACGTCCCTACAGCTGGAGTGAAGCCGACTTCTCCAGCTGACCCAAGAATACAGTTGGCTTCTTTCAGAGGCAGCTGCATGCAGCCCGTAGCCAAATGAATGGGTCATCACGATGAGGGGCCTCTGAGAGGAGAGGGATATGGAAAAAAAGGAAGAGAATTGCCAAAGTGCCTCCCTCTGCAAAGCAGGCTGCTGTAGAAAGTAATGTTAAGTGCAGTTCATTTGGTATAGTCACATTAAGAAAAAATCCAACAGAAAACACTCAAAGTCCTAGAAATTTGTTATTAGTAAAGTTATTAATATATTCTTCCCCTGAAGATTAAATAAACTATTTTTAAAAGGGTCAGAGGCTTTACTTGTAATAAAAGAGTAAATTCCGAGTAGAATGCTGCATATTAAAAATATACACATAAAAATTCAATGTTTAGGGTGTTAAGGATTTGTGGTTTTAATTTTCACTCACTTAATGGTCTCTTTTGCTATAAGTTGTCTTTTTTTTGGTATAAGTTCTAAGTTTGTAAGGATGGCAAATACTTTCTAATATATACAGCAGTGCATAAGTAAGGAAGGCTATAAAATCTGAGATAATTTCTCTGGAGATGCACATGAGCTGCAGCATTAGGAGGAAAGACAAAGGTGGCTCTATACTACCTCTGCCTTTTACTTCCTTCTGAGGCTGACAGCTATTAAACTAGAGACTATGTAGGCCACTGACAGGTGGGGATCTGGTAATTTCAACAGCACCTTTTCAGATCTTTGTATCACCTTGCACTGACTGTATTTCCTTCACAGAAGAATTCTTCACTGCTTTATCTGGTTTAGAGCTGCTTTGCATCACTGAACCCAGCTTTAATGGATGGGAGTCAAACTAGATGATTTTGTTCTAAGCAACTGTGCAGGAGATAGCTCATAAAGGAAGATTTACAGGCTAAGTTTTGTACCATGGGATCTTGAATTTACTGCTTCTAGAGGACTCAATGTCAAATGTTTTCAGCTGACAATCTTAAAATGTTTGACTTGCTGTTTATCCTATAAACTCAGATCCGAAAGACAAGATTATGTATCTGTGTTTCATAAACATCTGAAATAGGTGTATCTTCATTGCTGTCAATGGGGATAATCTGCTTGCATTGATGTATTTGATGCTATAAGTTTGTTGACATTACATTTGCATGCACTTTAGGAAACAGCAGGGAAATCTGCATTTCTGTATTAGACTGCTTTTATTCCCTTCTATACTCAAAGTAGACTTATGGTTGCCCTAGACCTGGATGTTGCTCTCCATGTAAGAGTACACTAAATTCCTTTGGCTCATGCCCCTCAGTCACTTGGAGGGCTGTTGCAGAAGATGATAGAAAAAAGGTACAGCCAAACATTCTTCTCTCTTTGCCAGGCTCCTGGGAGGCACAGCCAGCCCTGTTGTTAGAAAGGTCAAAAGAAGTGGAAAGCTCTAACATGGTGCTGACTTTAATGCAGATTCTAGGAGACTGAACAAATGTACAGACCATTAAACTTGACTTCACCGGGCAAACTGTGAACAACTTCGAAAAAAGAATAAATTGGTAGGCACATGGGTATGTTGGGCAGAGGGATTAGTGCTGTTTGTGTAGATATTTCACAAGCCTATTAAGAGTTCCTTGAAGGACTCAATGAGCATGAGGAGGACAAGGGAAATCTGTTTGATTCTGCTGGTGCTAAAGCTCTAAACAAAACACTGTATTTTTACTCTAGAAATACACCTTTCATGACCAATGTGGCTAGAGGTTTGAGGAATTATAAGCAATTTTTAGACGTGTGTTCTACTATCTTAAGTGGTGGAATCACTTGAATTACTAAAATGTTAATTCCTGGTGATGCCTGGAGATGCTACCTGGAACAGAGTCTAGACAGAGTAAAGGAGTAAAGCAGGTATTTATTAAAAACCCTTCAAAGGATTCACCTTGGACAGCACAAGAGCCTGGCCATGGCTGCACCCAAGATGGACGATGGGTTTTCACACTTGTAAGTTTTGGTCCATTTATATACTGGGGTCAATTGTCCAATTACAGCTTCAGGTTATGAAGTCCCATCCTCCCAGATTGCTCTCCTCAGTTTGCTGTTGTTTGCACTTCTTGTGCCCAAAGCTGCAATGGTGTCCTTGGTTCTCAGGCTAGAAAAGGATTGTTTTGTCTAATTAAACTGTGCAGAGAACTTGGGGACACTTCATATAGAGTTCAGAGTCATGCACCAATGCAGTACAGAATCTGAGAAACATAAAATCTAAAACTTAAAGCATCACTGGTGCTACAAAGGATTGGGTGTAAATTGAGTGTTTCTTGCATACAGATCCATGGAACTGAGGAGCTGATCAGACACTCGGGGTTTGGCCTGTAAGTGAGCAGTGTTGAAATACTCTATGTGGTATAACATAATGCACGTCATCCTCAGATCCCACACGTGTGCTCTATTTAGTGATCTCACCACAGCCTTGCCTAACACTGCTTCCTAAGTCTTAGGAGTATTTATTTTTATGATATCTTACATGGAGAATGCATGAAATTTTTTTAATAGTTTTCATTAGCACATGGAATTGCCAAGATTGGATTCTAGATTTGAACACCAACAGATGGATTTAATTTTTTCATTCAGATGAAACAACAAACTGTCATCATTTATTGTATGCTTGATTAATGTGCTTTGGTGTTGTCTTGATAACTTGAAGCAGTGGCTTTTCCTTTCATAATAACACATTTTGTAATATATTTCCTTTTTGTCTGAGATACAGACTTGGCTCTGGTCTCTGGTGCAAATGACACAGTAAACTCAGCAGTACAGGAAGATCCCAATTCTGTTATCAGTAGCATGCCAATGCTGGAACTCTTGAAAACAAAACAAGGTAGGGAAGGGCAGTGACAGAGTTTAGTACGGAGTTAGTTCTTACAAGAGAAGTGCCAACATATAGAAATGTAAACAAGAAATGTTTTTTCTAAATCAATGCCTCAAAGAGGAATATACATAGGCCCAAGTTTAACTGAAAATGACCACTGAGAGGGCTGAACTTTGCAGAGGCCTAGAAAATCAAATCCTGGCCATTGCCATCAGACCATCCATATGTTGGAACAGCTGAAATATTGCATGTTACCTTGATTGCTTGAATCTACTGTGTTAGTTTCAAAAAATTCAAGCTTTTTTGTTTGTTTGTGGGTTGGGTTTTTTATTTTTTATTTTTGTTGTTGTTTGTTTTTTACTCCATTCTTTTTTCAATTGATTCTTTTAAAATTAGCAAAATCAGCTCAGCCATGCCTACCTTAGAGAGCATTCTGCATTCAAGAGTTTGACACTATAATTTTGTTGGCAAATTCCCTTGGCAGCTACTTCAGGCATTGATTTTAAATCAGTTTCCCAGAAAAAATAAGCCATATTCACGAAAAAGAGGAAGCTTTTGGTGATGTAAAGGTTTTTATTTTATATTTTTTTGCCAACACAGTCACGATAGAATAGAATGCAAGGACTTTTGTATTCTTGACCAACACAGGTATGCAGATCAAAGGCAATATTGTAACCACACTCAGACACATGTGAGGTTAAAAGAGGCAGTAAGGTGATCCAACTGTTTCAAGAAGACTGAGATGCATTGCTCGACGCTTCTGACAATTGAAGCTCTATCAAGTTGCTTCCTTGTCTGCTGTAAACATGAAAAAAGAAAAAGATTGTAGCATTGATTCTGCCTAAAGGAAACCTGTGAACAGAAAAACTATAGTGCATGTTTCAGCTGCATAGACTAATCACTAGAAAATGCAGCTTCAGGTCAGCTGAAATTCATGCTGCATTTGGCAAAAATTTAGTCATGAAACTGAAACCTCAAAAATAATTTTTGAAAGGAATAAAACATTATGATGTTCTTGAAATACAGAAATTTTATTTAACCTTAGGAAATTAAATGAAGGCTGAGTTTCAGTTTGAGCAAATTTCTTTTTGCTCAATCCCAAAGTATTGTTCTTCTGCAGAAAAGACAAAAGGATACTTTTTTAAAAATTTAAAGGAGTTCAATTCTCTTCAGTTCATTAGTATCCATCTCCAAAGCAAGTAATTTCAGAAATTGTACTAAAGCTTTAGATTTCATGCCAGTTAAACTGGCTTATGGGCCCAGTTTCATAGGTAGACACTTTTATTCAGAGGCAGAAATTACTGTTACAGGTAAGGGAAACAGTGCACAGGATCAGAGAAGGAGCAGGACTCAGTCTGGGGTATGTTGGTGGAGCACATTCTCTTCTGTTCACTCTTCTGTGGTATGTTTCTAAACATCCTATTGCAACACCAGTGGCCTGAGAAGTCAGCAGTAAAATCATGTGGCAACCGCATCAGTATTGCTAAAGTTAGACAAAAATTTCCACTTTCCATGAGGTGAAAATGCAGTCTGCTGTCTGTTTTGCATTAGAGAACTAGTTCCCACCTCTTGCTCTGGAACTTCAGAATTATTTGAATTTATTTCTGACAGATAGGGGTGAAGAAATCAAATGAGTAGTTTTACTTGCATGTGATATAATACTTTCAAAATGCGATAGCATTTCATTTCTCCTCTGAATCCAGCTATGTGTTATCTTTCCCAACAAGCAAACACGAAGGATGTGGTAGATTTGTCATATAAACACTTCCTTTAAATGTTGGTATTACTAAGTTTGACTAGTCATAATTAACATTCTTAATGACAGCATTAGAATTTTACTTAAATGGTGTCCCTCAAGACAAGGAATAGCAGCTTAAGAACTCTGTTGAGTCCTTCAGTACCTTAGCAGGTGACCTCATATTCTGGTATCAGTAGGTCAGAAGTTTAACTGCCACATATTTTGATCTTAGTGGGAAAGCTTTCCTGTCCTAATTGTGCTGCAATCACCATTAGCTTTTTGTCCCAGAATACTCTGAGACACAAGTAAATGGCACCTGGGAGTGCAACTGCATTATAGTAAATGATGGGAAATTAATAGGAAGCTTCCCTCCCTCCCTTCTTATTTTGGCACTTTTGAAAGCAGGGGTAGGTAGGATAGATTTTTGTATCACATTACAGTTTATACAAGTATGCTATAACCATTGTTCCTGTGGACTGATATCTAAAGCATTCAGCAAAGTACTGAAACACAGTGCAAGGGGAAAAACAGATCCTTGTATTACTTTGCACTTGGGCCTGAAGAGGACTATGTGGAAAAACAGATGGATCCAAGAACTGCAAGAAGCAGTAGCAAAGGATTTAAACCAGGTAAGATTACAAGTGCTTTGGGAGGTTGTGCTGTAGATTCCAAGTTGGCATCTCTTTTCAGTCTCAATGTATCTTTACCCCATGCACTGACATGACCCTTTATTCAACCTCAGATTGGATGACATTTCTGCTACCTTCCAGGAAAGGAATTGTTTTTTGCAGCAGCTCCCTCTCTTATTCATTTTGAGAAAAGGATTAAATACTCCCTCTGACCAAACTTACAGGCATGCTAAAGTGAAGCCACTTCATGCTCCCAGCCAAACAAAGAACAAAAATACCCACAATAAGCAAAAGCAGATGGCTTCAGTGGCAGGAAATGAATGAGCCAGACTGCAGGTAAAATGGTTCTCTGAACACATCGCGGAGGTTTGCACTGACAGGTTCTTTGTTATCTGGGGCCTCCCCCTAGGAGGCCAGATGTCTTCTGTTGTGAGAGGAGATAGAGATGCTTTTCCTTTTCCTCCCCCTTTAACTTATGGCTGTTTAAGTTACTGCTAATGGAAGCAGAAGCCTGTTTTTCCCTCTTGGTCTCTGATGTTTTTGGAAACAGAAGAGATAGTGAAGGGGTATCCTGATATGAAAGAAAAGGCCCAGAACTGGCCTTTACCTCCCCATGACCCTCAATTTAAAGAACAGGGAGGTCAGTGCTGCTAATTGCACTTGAAAGGATTAACCACTTGATTGCTTTCATTTAGTGGAACAAAATTTTTCTTTAGTTTCAAAGCTGGGGAAATTTGTCAGTTGTACTGAGATGCTTTCAATGTGAGATGGACGACTTGGTTTGGCTTCTTATATCAACATCAAAATTAAATAGAGGATGTAAATATTTTTAGATATATGAGAGAAAGGATAAACTACATCTGCACTCAGACAGGACAGATTTGCAGTAGAAGTGACAAAAACCTCCTTCCTCTCCCCATAAAAGGTTATCAGAGGAATAGCAACAAACCATAACGAATTACAGATATTAGGTGTGCCTCTGTCCCTTGGTATAACAAATGACTCTAGCATTACACTGAGGTTGTTGAATTTGAACCCAATTCCTGGATGCAGTGTGCCAGATTTAAAATCCTTTCTGTACATTAATTTCATCTGAGAGTTAAAACTAATTTTCTCTTGGAAAAGGTTCTTAATTCCCATTGTTCAAATAAAGTGAGATACACAAAACTTAAATTTGGAAACAATTTTTCACCTTATGAAACTATTTTCCAAAAGTAACAAAGAACAGCTTATACAAGCTTTTATCTGACCTCTGCTTCTTAATAAAAAACATGTTTTCAGGGAAATGTGTCTTGGAAGTAATTCCCCCTCTCCCCCCAGATTTTTCTCTCTGGTTCTTGTAAAACATTAGGTCGGTGGGTTAATTTTATTTTTGTTTGTTTAAAGTGGGTGAAAGTTTCCTTCTCAAGCTATTATACTTGTGTGATTCAAAAAAAAAAAATTACAACAATCTTTGTTTAAGAAATACAAGAACAGATGGAAATGTCAAAAGACTATCAAAATTCATACCAAAGGAAATAACATTAATCATTTTAAAAAGCCAAAATAACCTCTCAATAGCAATAAGAACCAAATGAGTAGGCAGTGTTGTTTCAATAGCACTGAGACATGCCTATTGATTTTTCTCATTGCTTGGCACATGAATTCAATGTACAGGTAGGTATAAAAATTATCTTTCTCATTCTAACTTCAAGCCTGTGTTTCCTGTGCTGCTGTTATAGTTCATGCACATTTCATGTGGACTCACATAACATAACCAGCATTTTGTTCTGCAAATGGGGATGTTTTTGTTGTCCACTGAAATGCATTTTTATATGCACTTGTGCAGATAAGCACACAAATGTGATATAAGAGAGTGTATTTATATTGTATGTTTGAAGCAATATTATGATTTCAGTATCGTGAAGCATAAAATGCAGTACAAACCAGCTGTTTGAGCCTGTAAGGACTGCTGTGTAAGCATAAAAACATTGTCTTGAAGTATTTTCCAATACACTATTTCTATATTCAGCAGGGTGTGTGAGTGCCCTCCTGGACAGTATGCTACAAGTGATAACAAAAACTTGGATGTTTTATTTAAATTGTAATTTTTCAGTCTAAGGAAATGTTTTTTCTACTTTAGGAACATAACTTTTATCAATTTAAAAGATGTTCATGTAACTCTGCTCTAAAGTTGTAGCTCAGGTCTATTACCTTTGCCAGCACTGGCTGTGCTGGTATAGCTTGGCAAAACTACATTCACACATGATGATTCTGACAGCAGCACTGCACCCATGACCAAACTCCCAGCAGCACAAAGTCTCACTTACACTCTGTTCTCATCTGCCCCATTACTGCAAAAGGAAAAACAGATTCACAGCCTGCCTAATTTAAGGAAGCCTTGTCAGCAATGTTGTGGTCAGAACCACCATCTTTTATTTTTGGTACCTACAATATGCCACAGTGACATTTGTTAGGTTAGTAATCCCCCAAATAATAATATTATGTAACAGTAATAAACACTTCACTAAATTTGTTTGAAAAAGTCTAACATTACCCAAGAAGTTAAGAATAATCCTAATATAACAGTACATAAATGGTAGTACAGAAATCATACACTGTATAACAGTGTTGAGTTAACTTTTTTATTACTAGAATAATTTTCCAGAATTAATCTTGAAAGTATATTATTCATATTCAATTAATGTGCTCTTTCATTCTGTATTGCTGCCACTCTACTGAGCAACTAAACACCATCTGCTCATTTCAGTAAGCCTCTGATGCCATGAAGGTGAAATCAGTATTGCTGTGTAAACCACAAAGAAAACATCTTACACCAGTATTAGTAACAATGAAAACACAGCATGCTAATTCCTTTTTACAGTTAAAAGAGATCACTCCTAATGGCAAGAAGGGTGAAGTCCTCCACTGACATCTCAGGAAATGTGCTCATCACAGTGAGCACATCAGGCCTGTAGAGGTTGAATTACAGCAATATTTAGCAAAATGTAACTGTTTTCAAAGAAGTAACTCTAGTCAGACTGCTCATCTGAGCAATTCTACAACCTCAAGCGTGCAGGATGAGGTCTGTAGCTCACTATCGGACATTATTTAGAGTACAATTTTTTTTTTTAAAAATCCCAGTTATGTTTGTGCAGTTTATTATTACAAAATAAAGTAGTGTCACACACCAACAGCCAGACCAGCTTACTCTTTTCCTGCACAACACTTGGCATCTTTAACCAATGTATACATAAATGAAAAGAAAAAAAGCAGATTATCATATTGTCCTTTGTAGCTCTCTTGCAAAATCTCCTGATGATAGTCCACAAGGAAATAATAAATTGCTTCTATTGTGGAAAGGTATGTATCTGGTTTTCCCTTCTGATGACGCCAAAAGCAAGTTTTCCTTGTCTTCAACTCAATTTGCAGTAACCCTGTCAAGGAAAAAAAAAAAAAAGACCTAGATTAGACAATGTGGATTGGTGGCCAGAATGTCAAGCAAAACATTAGTTTTGTTTTCTGACTTTGCTGGTAGCCTGCTCAGCGCCTGCATGAAAATAATTTCTCTTCCTGTACCTCCATTTTTCATCTGTAAAACTGAGGCAAGAATTTTATCCTCCTTTTTGGGTCACTTTGGAATTTGATGAAGTGCTGGAAGTCCTAAGTTACTGTCTTCATATCTGCAGTTAATTACAGGTTATCCTTTCATTCAAACAGCCACACAGCCCTCAGTAAACTGCAGAGCCGCTTCATGTGGCACGAGTGAAACCCACATCTACCAAGACTCATCAATGTTCATAAAATTATTATTTCATCTTTTGTAAAGTTAATACTTTTCCAGTGTAAAACAGAATCCCTCAAACTGTTAGTGTTGCTGAAGGGAGAACTATTTGCAAGAGTCAGGAACTTTTAATTTATTTATTTATTCATTCATTCACCCGAACAAGAGAGTTTGTCCCTGAATTTTAATGTTATTATTGGCATTTCAGAAACGAAACCTCAAAATAGCATAGTCTAATTATTACTTCTAATAATCCTGTACATGTTAAACTTAAAATTGCAGTAGGAAACTGCATTAAGCTTGTTGCTCTCAAGGGTTTTCAATACCTGAATTCTCAGCCCTAACCAAAGTGAAAACTCCCATCAAATCCAGCAGTTCTTCCACCCTAAAAACAGTGAGGTAAATCTCAGGGATGATTCCTCCAATGTAAACTCCCATACAGTTGTGCTTTGAATACCAACAAAAGTTCACGGAAGGCAAGACCACGGACACTACTGAGCTTACCACAAGTGCAGTATCAGCTACTTTCAAACAAAAGATTTTAGGACCTTTCATAAAAAAAAAAAAATAAAACCAGAGGGGGTTAAGGATAAAAGTTTACTGAGCATGTTTCATCTGTACTGTATCTGTATACAGTCAAAGGCACTGTTTGCTTATAAATATGAAACCCCACAGTACTAATATATAAGATAATAAAATATTTGGCTAATACAAAGCAGTTCAAAATTACAGGAAAAAAAAAACCAAAGCAATCATTTTCTTTAATAATCAAGGTGATACTGCTAATAAGCTCCATCACTCATGTAAGAAAATCGTCATTAACGTTAGATTCAACTGTTTGCTTTTTGATCTAGGGATCACTTTTAATGAAGTAATCAATCCTAGACATTACCAACTCTCATGTATTTCTTGTCTTTAACTGATTTAGTTTTGTTTTTGTAAGATATATTAAGCACTTTCCCAAGATACGAAGTATTTTCTGTACAAGTTCTCTCAGCTTAAGATTGATGTACTCATTTGCTTTCTCTTACAGCACAATTTACTAGATTTACTATCTGTATAAATATAGGCTTACAAAACACAAGGCTTTTCTTTACATTTTCTTGGCTTCATTAATGTTTTTATTCAGTATTTCTTGTAACTTAATCTTAGTAAGTATGGCAATTACTTTTTATTTGGAATTATGAACACTCCTTTTTGAGCTTAGCATATGATGAATATTTTGTTGGATGATGATTTCATTTGCAATTGATCTGAAAAATGAAAACAGTTCTCTGTTTTTCATGTATGTACAACATAAAAATGTCATCAGTCTATGCCCAAGGAAACTCTGCCCCATTCATCTTGGAAGTGAAAACTGCGATCTCTAATAAGAGTATTAATACAATTTATGTTCTTTATGGCAAGTACTAAGGAAAGCAATGCATGGGCTGTGCACATTGTTACACCCAATGTGTGGATGGGTGAAATTCTCCCATACTAGAAACTGATTGCATGACACTATTAAACCTCACAGCAATCCTGAAAGGTGCTCAAGAACCCAGGGGGCTGCAAAACAGCTGGAACCAAGATGGTCTAGAAAGGAGAGAGCAGTCCACCAGAACAGCATTGTCATGGGGAAACTGGAAACCATTCAAGAGCTCCAAAGTAACACCAGTTAAGGCTTTTTCACTAATATATCATAGGCTTCCATGGAAATTTTCAGTTCCTCTGGCTGCCTGTTACTCTCCTTGAATTTATCCTCTTAACATAAGTTTCAAATGCTTTACATTAACTTGCAACATGCAATTCCTCTAATCTTTACAATAATACTTCAATGTAGCTGATAGAGTATGTTTTGTGTTAAACTAAATACTTATAACAGGATTTTAATTAGCCAATACATCATACTAACGTGGGATTCTTTAATAAACTAACTAGACAGCAAGGCAACATTCATCTTTCATGTAAGAAAGTATGTGAAATTCCTTGTAGGATCCAGTGTAAAGAAGCAGTAGTGTGTGTATAATATATATATATATTTTGCATATAAACTTGACTACCTGTCTCCCAGCTAAGTGCACTTTTTGCACTAATGAAAGTATTTTCAAGCTCCTATTAATCTCAAAGGAAATGGAATGCTATTGCTAAATTGTTCTGTCTTTTGTGGTTTTAATTAGAATGCTTAAATGTAAACTTCTTGCAAGGAACCCAAGACAAAGACTTTTTACAGAATTACCAGTTTCTGCTTTCAGAGCTGGAAGGGTATGGAGGGCAAGCAGACATTCCCTTTTTGTGAGGAGTAGTGAGATCATGGAAATGTCCATTAACAACTTCAGGAGAAAGAGAACCCAAGCCATGACAAACCTGTGCTGAACCTCTTAAATTCCTCATTTACCTTCTTGGGGCCTGTCTGCCACCAGCATGTACACAAATGGTCCTGTGGATCTCTGGAAAGCAGGCAGCCACCTGGAAAGGAAATCTTCCTGGCTTCCTTCAGAGGCCATTCAAACTACTGTTCTACTGTTTAGCATGACAGCTCCTGTTCTCTGAGATTGATGAAATTTGCTCCAATAGAGAAGTGAGACAAACAAATGTGAATGCTTTCCTAGTACTAGTTTTATCTTTTTGCAAAAGAAATTATATGACATGAAAAGTAATGGAGTCTTTGGCTCAGGAAGTGTTCTACAGCCCTGGAACAGGCTGCTGAATCCTTTGTACACACTCTGATATAGGGGTACATAGAAGCTTACATTGTGCTCAAGTCTGTTATAGACATGTCCCTTAATCATTTCTGCAGCAATAACATCTCAGTATCAACTTGTACTTTTTTACCTTGAAGTCGTTCATCAGTTATTATCTTGTTGGTTTGATTCCAGGTACTGTCAATAAATATTATTTTCTTCAGTCTGGTACCTTCACTCTTGCTGCTTGAGATGCATTCATTTGGATTTTTTTCTTCTCCAGGTTCTGTTTTTGCTTGTTTAAGAAGTGGCTCTCTGGAACAGTCATCGTCACTAGCACAGACAACTTTCTTGGTGTACTTTTGGAGATGGAAAGCAATATCTTTTACTGAAACTGAATTGGGGCCAGGAAATATAAGTGCTATCTGAATGAAGAGAACAAAGAAATCTGAGTGTCAATAAAATCTAATAAAAGAACAGGAATTGTTAAAGAACATAAATTTTATACCCTGCCTATAAACATTTAAGTCAGGACAAGATGAAATAGTATCTCTTCAAAAATATTCTATTGTCTAATACAGTGTTAAATCCATGTTAATGAATTGAGATCCTTAAAGAAGATTTTTAATTAATGCTGCTTCCATACCTCTACTACCAACTCTACCACTTCTGTATAAAAACATTTTTCAGGGTGTCAGCCCTGAGGAAGTTCAAATGTCACCTGTCACTGCAGTGTATGGGGCAGGAGGGCCAAAAAGAATAGCTTACCATTTATATGAACATATACATCCAAGTTCATAGCTCACTTTTCTTGTGCTCTATGCTATGATAGACAAGAGTTGCATTTTAGTTGTTTTCCTCTGTCATAGTGAATGTTAAAAATTTTACGGAGGTTTAAATACTGCAGCTGCTAAATATGAGCACGACATTCAGATGCTGTTAAACTTGCTCCAAGTTGAATACTTTCACTTATAGGTAAAATATTTTTTCAGGTATACAGTAAATCCAATTCGCCATTATGTAAGGTGATGAACATAAAAAATTCAGTGTGGTTAAATAGTGCTGCAGTCCTTCTCAGCTTTAGAGAAAAGGTTACAGTGCAGAACTCTGCAGAGCTAGGCTTTGAGAGAGCACAGGACGGACAGCACTAACGGAACAGTGCTTTCCTCCCAGCAGGCACCACCACTGCAGGAGGGTGCTGCACCTCCCCAGCACAGAGCCTGGCTATCTAGAGAATTTCTTACTTCATGTCTCTTCTCTTCATATTCTGGAATGCAAGGGTATTTATAAATGGTAACATCATCAGGTGCCAGCAGCTTAGCATGCACAGCAGTGCTCTTGCCGTCGGTTTCATTTGGGTGTTTAATGATGTCGATCTTCAAAGGTAACTAGAGTAAAAGAAGAGAAAAGCAGTATTTATCATCATATTTATGAACATCTGTACAAAAACTTACTCAAAATTCAGGAGAAATTCCTATGGGTGTATAATTAAAACATATCTGATAATTTTTGATAGGTTTAGAGCTAAACTAGAAACAATTTAGAAGAAGCACCTTTTACATTCAGTCTATGCAAATACCTAAGTAAGCAATGGTGCACTTTAGAATACTGCCAGCAGTAGTGTGGTAAAATCTCCAGAAACAGAATCAATAAGGTAAGCTGGATGTGGTCTTATTTTGAACAATATAATGCTTCTAAATATGAATACTTATCTCTATTAGGTATTCACTCAACTGTGAAAATGTCTATTTCAATGAAAATACACCTAAGTATACTAGGTCAAATTTCCAAAGTACTTCTAAAGCATTTTCATGATGCTTTCAAACTCCAGCATCTTCAAACAGCATCTTAGATCCTAACTGATTTTGCACAATGTCTCAGTCCTCTCTGATAGCTTTCCCAAGTATCATAGCTGAAAGGCATTATATTTTTATATTTTAAGAGTAGTTATCTATATTATAGAACCATGACATATAGGAATGTCTTTTGGGTCACATTTTATGTAAAATTCACCCTTGGTTATGGACAAATCTTTTGTTCACATTATAATGTGTTCTGGCCAGAGTTGTTAGAAACTGGAGAATACGCAAGAGCACCATAAATAAACTTTCAACAACTAAGTGAAAACACTTTGCATGAGAAGCTGAGTGACTTCAGCCTATATTCTCATCTAGAAGACACATAAATGTTTATGTGAGGATTGGAACATTTTCAGTGTTTGTACATGTAATTCCTCAAACAAGAACATTAATTTTATCTAACTGTAGTTTATTCATACTTATAGCTGTGTTCAAGATGAGTATCTGTAAAGAATGAGTCAGAAAAGAAATGGCTGCAGACAGACTGTTCTCTGTCCACAGTAACTAAAACCCAGAAGACATTCTAAAAAATCATTAAGAAATATTAACCTTCACAGTTGGAATTTCTTTCGTAGGGACAGTTTCAACAGGAACAAAGCATGTATAACAATAAAACATCCTTGAACTACTGCATTTGGGGCATTTTGATCTCCCACTCTTTTTTGCCTTTTCCAGTACTTCCTGGGATGCTAACTGTAATTGCTGAAGGGGATTATCTTGAAATGATGATGGAGTCTGCAGTAGGCTTTCCAAACACTCAGTATTTCTTTTTGCTCCTTGAGATTTTTCTTCATTTAAAATTGTAGATGAATTTAAAGACATGTCTGGTTAGCTGAAACAGACAAAAGGCTGTTAAACAAAAATACAATTACTATGAATGAATCTACTGGAAATTGTTCTGTATTATCCCATTTAACAAAAACATCTCATCAAAGAAGGTATTTCCTACAACAGAAAGGATAATAAAATCATCTGATTCAAGAGATTTCAGAGAGCATGTGATGAACAGCTGGAAGGAACCCGAGATCTGCATCCTTAATGCACAGATGCACATTCATTGTTTCACTCATTTAACTTCTGTAGAAGTCTATTATTTCTCTGAAGTTTATGAAAACACTGGTAAGCAGTGTTTACCTGGATGAGCAATCCCATTAGTCTCGAGCATGACTACTCACAAGGATTTATATGCCTACAGGATAGAAATTCGTAAAACAAAAGTTAATTGTGCAAATTTAGATCTCCACCCTAAAATTTATTGTGTGTGGGCCAACCAAATAACCTGAATGAAATCCATCTTGGACAGAACTTTGTGAAACAGAAGAAATTATCCAGGAGAAGAGCTTGAGGCTGAAAAGTAACAGCTAGAAGAGGGCTTTGGTGCCCCATGTACCAGATAAGTGCTGACCCAGTTTACACTTCTGCAAGTTTGTGTTTGTTTAGTACCATTGATGGATTTTTTTCAGGCTTTCTTCAGGACTGCTGTTGTCTCACCTTCTGCAGCTGGCACAGAATTTTCACCATGTACTGTGAGCAAGGCATGAGAAACATGACTGTGTGCCCACCCCAGTGCAGACAGAATTAGTGCTGCTGTGCTGTCACAGCTCCTGCTGACTGATCACTTGGGGTGCTCTCTCATCCTCACAGCAGCCCCCAGCCAGGAGCCTGCACAGCCTGCAGTAGTTACAAACTGCCTTTGGCACTTTGTGCTGCAGCACTTGCAATGAAAGAAGTTATTCTCAGTATTTACTTTCAGCTAATTTAAGTTTACTTTTCATGTCAAGGATCACACTTATGAAATGATGTAGCAAAGTCATGTTTAACAAAAACAAACAATAAATCCTGAAATGTAATCCAAAATTAAGCATTTAAATAAAAGCAAGTGTAATATAATTAGAAAGTAACAAAACCAGAAGACTCAGCTAAGTTTCCAATACAAAATTAAAATCAATCACCCTCAAAATTTTTATTTTGTGGTAAAATTAAAGACTCCTGCATGCTATGATATCTTCCCCTCCCCCTCTGCCAAGGTCTAACTTTTGAAAGGTCAGGGATGTCCATTCAAATAAAGCCAAATCTAATATGCATACCAATTTTCTAGTGCAATTTACTTTCAAGTTTCTCTGAGATAAAGCAAGTATACTTTACATTTCAGAGTAACCTGTGCTATTATCAAGTTTCCTCAAGAAGCAGAGGGCGAGAGGCCCTGGAATTGGACATGCATTCCCAGCCTGCAAACTGATTCTTTTCAGTGTAATGTCTTACACTCTGCGGCGCTCAACGGTGACACCCCGAAGCACTTTTGTTATCGATACTGACAAGGGATACGCCGTGGCCTCAAAGTAATAACTGTGCCCACGCTGCAGCACTGTACATACAGTACAGTACACTTTAGAAACGACAGACTGGAATGCCAAGATCCAAATGTCATTTCAGACGCATACTTTTAAGACTAAATAACAACTCCATCTGCACCTCATCTCCAAACCCCTGGTAAATCACTGCTGGTGGAGGGTACCCTCCACACTCCAGCTGCAATTCTAGGACAACTCAGAACGTCGGCGGGTCCATCTCGGGGGGCTGTGTAAAGCTCATGGAGTGCCATAACCATAACCTCCCTCTGTCCTCCTGCTCGCTGCCATCAGCCGAGCGGGGGAGCGCAGGCCGGGTTCGGAGCGCAGCGCCCGCAGGTTCTGCGATGGGGTGGACAGCACAAGGCGCCCGGAGGGCACAGCCCGCGCCCACCGCCCGTGCCACGGGAACCGCAGCGCGGCTCTTCCGCACGGGCGTGTCCGACCGGCCCCGTCCCGCCGCCGCAGCGGCACCCAGGCCCCTGGGGGCGCAAAGCCGCTTCCTACCGCGGGCAGCCCGAGCCCGCCCCGCGCAGACCTCCCGGGCGGCGCAGCCTCCTCTCTCCTGCCGCCACCACCGCGGTGGGGCGGGAGCGCCTCAACCGCTCCTCGCCCGGCCCCGGCCACAGCGCCCCCGGCACCGCCCGCTCCTCACCCGCCGCCCGGCGCGGCTCCCGCGCGGCCCTCGCAGGCCCCGGAACGAAAGTGCCGGGCTCGGCCGCGGCGGGAGGCGGGGAACGGAAGCAGCCCGGGGCTGAGCTGGGCTCCCGCCGGGTGCTCTGCCTGAGGGGTTTGTCTGTCTCTGGGCGCCTCACGCCGCGCGTGGGCCGTTCCGTGTCACAAACACCTGGCCAGAAACCACTTCCAGCTGCCTGGGTAGGGGGGGAGAATCCCGCCGTTCCCAGCTGGGACCGCTTCAGGTGTTTCCTGCCCTGTGTCCGGAGCCCAGCGCTGCCCCCTCAGCGCTGCCCCTCCGTGAGGCGGCACCACCTGGAAGCCGCTAGGGTGTGAGGGTGTGAGGGTGTGGCTTTGGCTCCCATGAGACTTGCAGGAAAGATAGATCAGAGCTTTTTTTTTTACTCTGCATTTTCCCTCACACCTTAGAGCATATTTATTAACTGGAAGAATTGTGCTGTTGCATTCCTCTCTGCTTGTTTTGCACCTCTGTAAAGGGAATATGGGATCTCGTCCGTGGGGTTCCTTGGCTTGGTTGAGGATGCTGTTCTCTTGTAGCATTTACCCAATAATCACCCTTTAGGGTGAACTTCGGCTCATCTGCAGCCCTCACAGAGCTCCCAGCTTCTAAACAAAATACTGAATATATGAGAATAGTGGCAGATTGGTCACTTTTTCTTCAGTGTGCATTTTAGAAGTACATGGATAAGAATAGTATAATATTGTGGAGGTAGCGAGAAGGAAATGGAAGTTCTGTCTTTGTGATTCAATGCCTTTACATATCTTTTATATATTTAGTATGTTTCTAAACATCTAAGGATGTGTAGTAGTATTTTGTGTATTGGAAGAACCTACAGTGAACATGCCCTCTGTATGCTATAGTAAAAGCTTTGACTGTCAGTTTTAGTTGTTTAAAGTTCAAATATTTGCTAGTATATGTTATCTTAGGGGATTTTGAAAGTCATTTGGGTGAGAGCAGTTCTTAATGTCTGTCAGCAGAAAATGCAAAAGTCTTCTTTTATTTTTGAAGAACTATTAGGATCTCAAGATTTAGTGAGTCCAGTTGGCTATTGTTTTACCTAATCATGTGCATGGAGAAGTGAACATGTACGAGTCAGGTCCTGAACAAAACCCTATGAATGTAAATATTGGGAATTGAGTTTGAGTGTACATTGTATTTCCAAGACCCTTGGGCACTGCAAAGGAGCTTTGTAGAAATGGCAAACCTTTAGGAGAGCAGCCCCTCTCCTGTTACCTTTCTTTTTTTCTTAAAGCTACACCATGGAGGAACATGCCTGCCTGCTGTACAGCAATTTTCTGTGGTTGGAACCGTGCTTGAGTGATGATACTGAATCAAAGTTTTTTAAAAAGATTTTATCTGGCCTTGCCATTACTAACATAAGAGAAAGTCCTGAACCCTGAGGCAAAAGGTTCTGAGGATGAAAGGGGGATTAGTTGGTTCTGATTTTACCTTTCTTTTCTTACACTAGTAAAACTGCTAGGGCGATCTTTGATCATGTATGCCTTTCTGGTTTGTTGAAGAATTCAGTATAATGTGGTTACCAGTGATTTTTAAGAATGACATTCTTTTTGGAAGAAGCAGGACATTCCCTTTGACCTGCCTACATTATTTGCAAGTATTGATTCACTCAAATGTTTTAAACCAAAAAATTTGCTCTTTTGAGCTTTGAACTGGAACATTTTCCCCCACTGGAACAAAGAAACAAAAAAAAAAAAGTTTGAAAATATGTGGAATGTTTCATTATAAAATTTATTTCTTTTTTTTAAAGTATGTATCTAGGAGGAGGAACCTGACATAAAAAAATGGAAACACTTTAATTTAGGATATCAAAACAAAGTCTTGAATTGTTTACATTTTAATTGGTTTTACTTAACCATTTTACCCTGAAGTCAATGAGCATGTGTGTGTTAATAGTTTAATTGCAGTCAATAACATTTCACTGATTTACTTTGTTAAAGAAATAATTTGTCATTCTGCCCTAGTATTAAAATAGAGCATGTCAATGTCCTTCAACAATACCAGAGTGCTTCAAAACACACTGATTGCTCTGTTTTAATGCTTACTTTAAGTTATTTCAGGAAAGTGATCAATTTGATGATTAAATTCAAACAACTAACTTTGGTTCCAACAATTTGCTCAAATATTTAAGCTGCTAGTTTAAATTCTTTGCTAGATCAAGGAACAGTTTCCTCCTGTGCTTCCAAGGCTGTTCTCAACAGATGGAAGGCATTACTGGCCTTTCCGAGAACTTAAATTGCACATGATTTTATTTGTCTCTTTAGAAACATAATGACCCTTTTTTCTTCAGTTATCTCCTTCTCTAACTAAAAAGTTATAGTCTTTTTAATTACTCTGTGTCTGCTGTAATGGGCCTCCCTGGTCTATTTCTCTTTTTCTGGCTCTTTGAGATGATGTAATCCTCTCTGAATGCAGTACATGAGAGAGGAGGAAAGCACAGTCTGCATTGCAATGTTGCCATAATTAGAGATTCTTAGATGCAAAATTGCATTTATACTTGTGTTGCAATTCTTTATGCAAAATAAAGTTCACAGATTATTTAATTTAATCTTTGCATTTGTATAATTTTCAGAAAAAGCTGATTTCGTAACATACTGGTTGCAGAAGAAATGGCTGAATTGTATCTCTCTTGATGAGCTTTACTTTTTGGTGGGTAAGTTACAAAAAGATTATTCTTTTAGTGTTATATGTAAATATCTGTATGAATATCAGCCCACTCTCACACTTGGAGAAGAGAATAAACACATGTCACTGAAGAACACTGAGCACTGAAACATGCTCCAAAAGTGTTAGAAGTGTTCTCATGGCAGCGTGGCCCAGTGTATCTGGAGGAACATCTTACTGCCCTTGAACAGAGCACCCAACAGGCACTGCCCCATAGCTGTTTACAGCTTTCCCTCAGTCTGGGAGTGTGAAGTGTCAAGTTTATAATTTGAAAAAAGCCTAATAAACTAAAGTCACAGTTCTGCTGGCTTTTAGAAACATTTTGTTTAAGCCTAAAGAAAATGCAGGCAAAAGTCTATTTGCAAGCATGTTCTCCACAGATGGTGGTGTTAATAAAACACAGATTAGCCTAAAACGGTAACTTTGGAGCCTTCCAATCCTTCCAGTGATGCAGGGGGGCTGTACAGTGAATTAAGTTTTGTGTGTGGACACATTTAGGTGTAGATCAAGATACATGTAAGGTCTTTGAGTGCTTGGAGCTTTTAATCAATAAAATCATCAATCCAGCCCCTATTTCTTGCTAAACCGGGCTTATTTTTTAAGACATTGTTAATGAGCAAATTACTACAGAAGAAGCTGACTCAGACAAGTGAGGGCAAAGGAGTGTTAGGTATTAAAAATAATTTTTTGTGGCTAAGACAAGAAAGATCAAATTTTCTTTTTTTTTTTTTTTTCCTTGGATACAGAAATGGAATGACACCTGTCCCTGCATGTTTTTTAGGGGTTAAAAAAAACCCCACCATGGAAAACTACTTTGGTTTCTTGATATTTCTAAGAGTATCTTGTAGTCACCTAAAGTATCAGTTTTAGACCTTTGTTCCTTATCTGAAATACATTCACAGTTCATGGTGTGAATTGCCTTAGCTAAAAGTACTGTTTATTTAATTGTTTGAAATAGAATTAATTATGAAATAAGTATTTATAAATTTTTTAGGTTCCCAAATATGTTTCTGAGGAGTCAAATTGTAGAAATGTAGAGGTGAGTTTCTTTACCTTGCATGTAAAAAAGTACACAGCATTCTGTCTTACAGGTATGGTTTGACTTGGAAGTCAGAAAAATACCTCTGACAGCAAACTAAGTCAATTTTTCTAAGATTACATGAATTCAGATATATTGGGTAACAGAAGTTCCAAATACTATGCACATATGACTGACTGCACCATAAAAAGTGTAAATTCTGGGTTTTTTAAACTTAGCTTCAAGTGGGAATTAGCTGTGGCTTTAAATACCATAGGAAAGGCCAATGTGGAGTCTTTTCCTGTGAATTCAGGATTTTAAATAACAGTTGAAAAAAATCAGGGCTGATTTTGAGCTGTCTCTGCTGCCTTTGTGCTCTGCTTCAGGCAGTGATCCCTGTTCCTGAGCAGGTTGCTGACTGCTAGGTCAGGGCAGTTTTCTCCTTGGGAAGGTCAGGTTGGAGAAGAGACAGAATTCAAGGCTCTGTGAAAGGCCAAGGTTTTACATGGTTTTATAATTTTGTCTTGAATTGGAAATGTGTAAACTTTCATTAATATTTATCTTTAACATGTAAATGCTTGATGTAATAAAATACAGACTAGGTAAGTATACCTACTTAGAGTATAATTAAACCATAAGTAATTTATTTTACAAACAAATTTGAATTCTCACCATAAAAATATTTTTAAAAATATTTAAAATTTCATAATTAGCTATTAAAAAATACTTTTTTTATGCTGTAGGATCAGTAGCATTATATTGGTAAAGAAATATGTATAAAGAGGAACAGATTCCCAGTATTCACCTGGTTATTGCTATCACCAACATAAAACAATATCTCAGAAATTCTGACTTTTGACCATTTTTGCATATTAAGTTGCTATTTATAATAAAATTTTTTTTTTTTTTTGCAAATTAACCTATCATCAAATAGTATTACACCGATTGAATTTCACAATCTGTGTTGAACTAGTAACTAACTGCAAGTTTTTCCCTTCAGTATTTCTGCAAGCTGAAGGAAGTTCCTATATGCTTGCGGATTGCAAATTAAAATCTTTGTACTTTTTACCTTTGTCTAGTTATGATTTGCTTTGTGGTTTTAGGAGTTTTTAAATCCCTGCATTCAGTGCACTGAATATTTTTTGTTGTTGTTTTGATAGAAAATTTTTTCAAAGGCTGGAGAAGTCTGTTTCTCTCAAAATAATCTATTGCGGTGTTTCAGGATTCTTTCTGGTCTTGGTTTCTCCAGAAGCTTAACATATAAATTAATTTTAAGTGTTCTTACATCTGTTATTATCAAACAAATAATCAGCATATTCCACAAGTTAAAAAATGGGAGTGTTTTACTCATGCAGCTCAACTGCATCAGCTGTAGGTCCAAGAGTAACTTTTCATGTATCTTTAAGGAGCTGTAGTTGAACGTATGAAGAATTAGTTTAGTTAGCAGGTTTATATCATGAAGCTTAAAATAAGCTTTTAGATGGAATTGACTATTTTACTGTGCTTACTTTGTGTAATGGTCATAAAATTTATAAAAGGTATGAGTTTGGAATATTTAGATTAAGAGCATAAATCAAAGGTGGATGGGTTGTATTACCTCAGGTGATCACGATGCTCTTTATTAAGAAGAGGAGGAAAACACTCGTGTGGCAGGAGGCTGCGAATATGTACACTGGCTTTGGTTCAGTGCAGCACTTAGATTCCCTCTTAATTGTTGGCTGATAAATTTAACATATGCTTCAGATAATGTATCTTGCAGTGCTATTCTGAACCAGAAAATACTTCAATGTACTCAAAAACAATTAAGCACTTAGAAGTTGTTAAAATGTTTAGAAGAACAATGTGTTGGAGTAAGAGAGGGCACTAATTCAGGGATATGTGTTTCAGTGCTGTTCCCTTCTGTTGGCAGTATCTCACCTCAGATAACTGCGAGCTTTATCAATGTTGTGCATCACTATTTTGCACACAGCCATGTCTGAATTTAGCTATCTTTGTCCTGATTTTTCTTCCTTTGAAGCCTAACAAAGAGCATTTGATTAACAGAATGGCAGATTTTGTTGCACATTTTCTATTTGTTCCCAGGCATGCTAAAGATGCTTTTTCTCAGGTAAGAGTGCCAGTAGCATTTTCAGTGATACATGGGTAATTCTGCTGCATTTTGGCACATAAAAGTGTTAATGTGACACATAACCTATGTACCTGCATCCAGATTGGCAGCTTTTGGCTCCAGAAGACAGCTGGAAGCACATGCAGGTAAGTACCTGAGAGAGAACAACCAGAACTGGTGAGGAAAAGCTGGAAATTTTCATGGGTGGTGATGAGAATTTATTTTGTTCATATAATGTGTGAATAGTAAAATAAAAATATAATATTAAGTGATGCGATTTTTAAAAGCTTTTTTTCTCTAGCAGAAGTTTGTTGCAATTGCTGCAGTTCACTTGAATATTTTTACATTATTAAAAAATTAAAATATGAAATCTCTTTCATTAACGTTTTTTGATATGGTGTTATTTTTTCTGGTGTACCCTGATTGGCTGTTACAAGTCATTATGTTGCTTTCTGGGAAGTATTTCTGAATCTATTAAATATTTTGATGATGACTTTAAGGAGGGATTGGTAGACTTAATTTCTCAGTGGGTATCATGTATTGGTAGTTTTTTTTCCTTTCCCTGAGGCATATTTTGTCCAGACTACCAGCTGTGCATTTCAGTGAGAATCTATTGCCTTTTTTATCTGTTACCTTATATGTGTAATGCCATAAATATATACATACATAGAAAATGCAGTATAGAAATACTGGTGTCAAAGCTGGATTTTTCTGCTCGGTAATAATAATTATGGTGATTTCTTAATATTGGTTTTAGGTATATAAATATGAATAAACATTTTAAACCAGTAAATTTCCTGGAAAGGAATCTGAACTAACTGTCCACCATGGCTGAATTTCTCCTTAAGGAAAACAAAACTGGATCAAGCATCTCAAAATGTTTTTTGCAAAAGTAGCTGTTTGTAGGGGGCCTTGAAGGTATCTCTCTATAAAAAAGAGCCACCTTTAACAAATATTTTTACAGAATTCAGACTATACCTGTCCTAGAAATTTCTATTTGAAGTAGTATTACATTACCATTAAAGGAAGTAGTATTATATTACCATTAAATATCTGCATGTTTTGACAGTAAAAGTTTATGATTTTTAGATTGCATATGTCATTTGATATCCATTCCAATACTTAGATTTAGAGCAGATTTCTATCTTTAGTGCTCATTTATTTAGATTTCATGACAATGTGGATTTCATTATCTTGTATGTTGAAACTGATTGACAAATGCAATAGAAATATGTTTTTGAAGTAGATGTAAAATACAGAAATATTTTCTCAAAACCTTTCTCTATGTCAGTCACTTTGTTGGGCAGAATTTTCTTTTTAGTTACAGACAGAGAAAATTTTATGTAGAAAAAGATCACCCTGAAAAATTTAATTTAGAGAAGTTTTATATACATCAAAGTTACACATGCTCCAAACTCCTAAAGGGCCTTTAACTTGGAAGAGCTGGATAAGCCCACAGCGTTCTCTGTAATGTGTAACCACTATAAACAGATAATGGATGGATTTAAGTGAAATTTAGTCGGACCAGAAAGAATCCCAGAACTCTAGGAGACCACTGCTATGGCACAGATTCGGTGTCTGCATGAAACTTACGGTGTGGGAGCTGTGTAAAATTCTAGTGAGTGAAGACTGAAAACCACAGAATAAAGTAAATTAAGTATTGCTGCGAGAATAATTCACAACCTCAACAAAACATATGCAAATGTATTAAATTACCAGAACTGGAACAACCACAAAGTAAGAATATTCACCCATGTGCAAACCCAAGCAGAAGCAGAAGGGAGATCGCAAAAACTGTTCTGGTTGACTTTAATTATATGAATGTAATTATTTCAGTTAACAGGCTTGGATCTCATGCCTAAAGTTGACAGTGGTAAAAAAATTTGCACATTGGAGACAGGAAAAAAAGCAATTTTAATTTCATTTTGGGATATTCATAGGGTGATTTTCAAAATTCACATAAACATTTTTCTAAATTAAATTTTTTTAAATTTTCGGCCTAAAACCAAGGAAATGTCTGTGGAAGAAATGGAATCTCAAAAGCCTTAAGGTTGCCACAGTAAATCATACTGGTAAAGATGCTACTGCTGAAAGAAAAGCTGGTGCATCTGCCAGTTCTGCAGCAGCCAGTCAGTCTTGTAAATATTTCAAACAAATAATGCATGTGACCATAGACTTTGGAATGAAACTTATGGTACACTGCAAAATCTTAATTGTCAACATGAATTGTTACTAATATTTTCAGTTTGTTTTGCACAAAACCAAAATATTAAAACAATTCAAAATTAAATGTGACTTTTGATCAACTCTAAACGTCTATCCTGCCAACATATTGATAAGTCCATTTGATGAAGCTGTTAACAATATTACAAAGTATTTTAAAAAGCTGCTGATCCTCCATCTTGGTTTGATTTGTCAGTTTTCTTATACTAATGACAGCTACTCTCTTTTCTACTCCTTTTTCTGGTATCTGGATCCCATTTTCACTATGTCTTGCATTGTAGCCTCTTTTACCCCCTTGTTTTTGCTGTCCCAAATGAATCAGACTTTGATTTTTATTCTTTTAGTCTAGCCTTCTGTTCTTTCTCATGGCCACTATTTAAAATTCTTTTTTTCAGCCTTCTTGTGCTGATGTTGCTTCTAACTTGCTCCCTTTCTGAATGTTATCCAGCATTTTGTTCCTTCAGGATAGCCAGTTTCTTCTCTCTTCCCTCTTCCTGAAATTACTGTTTTCCTTCAAGCATCTACAGCCACAATTTTATGCAATCAATGTTCTCTTAATCCTTTTTGTCAGTCTGCACCAGCCATAATCATAACTTTTCGTATCCTTGTCTTTTTTCCTCCTCATTTGTTTTGTTTTCATGGGCTCATGTGCTTTTTTCTGAATTTAGATCGTTCCCCATTCATCAAGGTAGGAAAACCTTATTTTTGTCTAGAAATAATTCAGAGGAAAATATCTGAGTGACAGCTTGTAAGTTTGCACTCCCAGTCCTCAGCCCCTACTTTTTTCAGTTATACCACTCTGATACGTTTTCTCTACAATCAGGTTAAATGCTTAGGAAAAAATGGAGAGTTGTCTCTTGTGTCTGTTAACATTAAGGAGAGGAGGTTTGGAACATGCTGTACTCAGAAATCCTGAATTAATGAGGTACTGCAGATATATCAGAGGATGGGAAGAGTTCTGTCATGCCCCATGATTTCCACAAAGCTTTCTCTTGTAATGTGGGTGTAAAAGAGCCATGTGAGGCATCTAAGCAAAGGTGAGAGTTCCTCTTGAGACCTAGTTAAAGGATTTAGTGTCTACAAATGGATATGGCTTTACAGAATCTTTGCATAGATTGGCTATGCACAGTTGTGACTTAATAAAGTGAACTGTCTTACTGTCACTGTGTGTTGCCTGTTAGATTTCCTGAATATTTTTACTTTTTTACTTTAGTGTTTCTTTATAAGTACAATTAATGTGGTTTCTTAAAAAATTGGAAGGCTGTGTTACTCTCATCAAGTTACAGTCTTGAAAGGATATTCTTGTTTACAGAGTCCATTTTTTGTGTGTTGCTCAGTTTGCAGTACAGTGTTTAGAAACAGAAATGTATCTGTGTTTTTGAACACAGGAACATTTGGGTATTTTTAAAACCCAAAAATCTACACCCAGTGGAAACATTTGCTTGATTTTTGTAAAATCCAGTGTTTTCATTCCAGTATAATTATGTTTCCTTCTAGAGCTTGTTTCTTTACTAATATATAGAAACAAGGATATGAAAACAAGTAGAAAGTGATTGTTTGTGAAGCAGGTTCAATAAATCACCTCAGCTGTTGATTAACACTTCTGACCTCAGGGAACCTGTTTTTAATGACAATAATTTTGAAGTCACTGCAGCTGTTATCTTGATGTTTTTTGCCAAGATGTAATTACATGCTTTTTCCTATGACAAGAAAATAAAAGGGAGAAGCCTTACTATTTTAGCCCTTCCAGCAGTGATCTACCTTATTGCTTTAGGCTTTCAGCGTGCTCACAGTTTTGTCTAATAATCAGTTGTTCTCTTTTGTGGCCACTTAGAAGTTAATTACTTGTTCAGATCCACTTTCGTGCCTGGGTTTTGGTGAAATCAATAAGAATAGGGTACATAGGCAAGTTAGCTGAACTGTTAATGTATCTTACACAACAACTGAGTGTCCATGGCTTTCAAATGTTCCTTTCCCTTTAATGGTCTCATCTCATTTTCCTGTACTGTGCAGTAACATCAGAGTAACTCAAGAAGATGTAAACAGGCTCACCCTGTTTGGTGGGTGAGCAGAGACACTGATCTGCCTGTGGGACAGGGGTGTCCTGGCAGCAACAGAAGTTACTGTGAGTGTGGGTACAGACAGTTGCAGCTCCTCTGCTGCCCTGGTGTGATTTGTCAGGTCATTTCATTAGTCAGGTAATTTGTGTATGTTTGATATTTTAGCAGTGCATACCAGACACAAACTTGTTTCTCTTACTTATCAAATAGGACACTGAAAGTGTTTTGGTTAAAATTATATAAGAAACCTGTAGCAGAGCAAGGTTCCAAAGGCCAGTAGATGAACCCTGAAAAGCCAGCAGTCACTTACTGAGGAGTGGATTCTTGTCCATCAAAACTGGTGCTGTCCAAGGTAATAGTGATTTGTGTCTATGTTTGGACAGCCAGTTGTAATTGTAAAGGGAATTGGTCCTGAATTCTGATTAAAATTGTATGATATAACATTATAAAAAACATTTTTAGGGGTAGTAAAGATATTACTGGATTAGCTGGAAGAAAAGGGCAGTGAATACTCTGTTCTGGTGCTGGTGACACCCCACCTGGAGTGCTGTTCAGTTCTGGGGTCTCAGTACAGCAGTGACGTGGACAGAACAGAGCCCAGGGAAGTGGCACAAAGGTGATTAGGCACTGGTGCATCTCTCCCATGAGGAGGGGTGGGGAGCTGGGACTGTTTAGCCTGGGGATGAGAAGGCTTAGGGGGAAACTCAGCAATGTTTATAAATTCCTGAAGGAAGGGGTGCAAAGAGAACTGAGCCAAGCTAACTTCTGAGACACTAACCCTTATGGGACAGATTCCTGCATCTTCATTCTAATTCCTCTGCTTTTCTGGTTAGTACTAAAGTAAAATAATTATTTTCATGAGAAAGTAATTTCATCTGAAGTGAGTAATTTTGGTTTTCCTTCTGTATTGGGTCAATCTTTTCAAGTGCCAGGCCTCTAAATAAAAGAGTTTCCCTAATGAAACATCCAATCTTGGTAAGCTAGGATTGGCCTTCCAGGCAGAATTGAAGAAAATCTCCCTTTTTAGGCCTGGGATGTAAGCAGATATGGAATTTCAGTGTCTGGAATGCTTGAGATTTACAGGATAGATTTCCTCAGACAGGTATTGTGAAATTATTTGCAGAGCTCAAGACTTAACACTTGATACTTTTAATACTATATTAAGCCTCCACCTCCCAAAGATTTAAAATTAAGTTTTGCTGGTTTATGAATTTCAATGTATGGTGTTATAAAGCTTTTTTAGAAATTTTGCTGGGGCAATTTTTATAAAGTTAGTATAAATGTCATGTTAAAAACATTGTGCAACTCTTTGAATATTTTTCCCATCTAGTTTCTGCTTTGAGTACAGTCCTAATCTTCAAAATTATCAGCGTAGAGAATTTAGCATCTTTTTCTACTAGTGAATTCCCCTTCTTCGCTGTGTTAAGTAAATGTGTGTTTTAAATAACTGTTACCTTTTAAAACTCATCTAGTGATGCGAACAGTTGTACTTCACTTTTTTCTGTTTATAAATGTTAGTTAAAAATATTATTTCTAAGTATGGATCTCATCTCTGATGATGGCTTTTCCTAATTTGTGGAAAATCATCTAACCTGTCACTTCGTTTTTCTATGTGTTGAATGTTATGTAATCATTATGATATTTGAAAAATCAGTAGTGAGGAGATAGATTTCATAGCTTATGAAATATTTAGACTACTCAGATACTGGTCACTGAGTGCAATGAAATACTGATGTTTTCATTACTTTATTGATTTAACATCAACTTACATCTTGCTTCAGCTTATTAAAAGAGAATATACATATTTTCTTCAAAAAGTAATTTAAAACACAGACAAGTGTATTTTAATAGTTAATTGATCAACCATTTAGTAATGTGATTATTACAGATGCTATGCAGAGCCATGTTTTAAAGTACCTGCAACAGAACTAGAGGTGAGACTGTATTGTACCATATAATATATTTTAAAGGTCATGGATATTGTCCAATTGTCATTTTTATTGTGTTATGAAATGTATTTACACAATTTTGCATACCTTTAAGGACTCACAAGTTATGAGACAAATGTGCAAGTATCACCCTAACAAGGAAAATGTGTCTTGTGTAGTTGTTTGAAGGGATTGTTTCAAGAAAAATAACTTTCTTATGGAATCCTAGACTCACTAAAGTAGGAAGCGTATTTCAGGTCTCTTGTCCAATCTCCTGCTAAAATTAGGGCCTACACTGCTTGTACTGGGCTTTGTCCAGTCAGATCTTAAAATCCTCCAAGAATGGAGATTCTGCATTCTTCTCTGAGATTCCTCAGATGAGATGTGCTCATTTATGTCCCAGAATGTTTATCAGCAGTAATACAAAAGTAAGTAAGTAAAACCTTTCTAACTACAGATCCTGTGTAATGGAACAGTTTCTGTGAGATGCGAGGGGCTGTTGTAGGTGGCTGCTTTCACCACAGGGGCTGTATTTCCCTTCTGTCCCAGTGTGGACACACTGTGTAGTGTCAGTGGGAAACAAAGAAAAAGGCTCCAGGAAAGCCAGTGCCTCTGAAGGGAAATCAAAGAAATTACAATTGAGGTTGGTTTTTCTAACCCTCTTTGCTTGGATTTTCTTGATATACAGATTAGTAATGAGCCATTTTCAGGCAGGTGCATCAGTTTCTTTATGTATAACCATATTTTCATCCTACATGATATATTGTATGTTGATGTTAACATTGCATTGGATTGTGATGTAATTGATGTAAGAGGCTTTTGTGAAGACTTCTGACATTTTTTAAATTCCTCTTGAAATCTAATCAATTCTTCCTATTAGCCTTGTCTTAATAGTTTGCTACTGGAGATCGAGGCTGTAAATTTTCTAATTATTATTCTCTGGTTTTAACAGTAAACTGATTTTTTTTTGCATCAGTATAGATTTTCTAAGACAAAGATCCATTGAAAATTGCTCAGTTGTAAGGACCTGTGAGTGTGGTACTGACAAATTGCAGCATTTGCAGTCAGTTGTCTTTCTGGGAACAATTCCCTCACAGAACACGTTTCAGTTAACACAGCTGTAGAACATAGAGCAGCCTTGGCTTACCTGAAAATGGTGGTAACATAGTGATTCATTATATAAAGCATTTGGCTGTAAGGGCTAATTACAATTTGGATTCAGGATTTGTTTCACTGTATTTCTGTATTCTTGAATTACATAATCAAAAGATTATTTAAAAGAGCCTGTCTGCATCTGGTTTTAAGATTTGCTACATATATATTTATATATTAACGTGCATACATACATTTTAATTAAAACTTCACTAAAGCTTTTAAGCGCAAACAATCCTAGTGGGGTTTTGTCATTTTCATTTTTATTTCAAAGCTTCACTAACCTAGTTCAGACATAGAAACTTCTGCTAGTATGTTAATGTTGATCGTAAGTGTGAACTTTGCTTCACTGTTTATAATTCACAGCAAGTAGTGCAGAGAGGTACCAGCAAAGAAAGCTTCTTTTATAGTAGAGTCTGTTGTGTTCAGTGAACATGTAATAAATAAAATAGCAAAAGCACAGTGAAGGTTTACTGATAGAGCTGTACTGCCATTTTTTTTCATGGATCTGTTAATATCTTCTTTGATTTTTGACTTGTTAATATCATAACTGATTTTCAAATGGCACTGTTAATTAAACAAGATTTTGTTAAAAAAATATTTGTCAAAGGAAATTGTTGCCACTTTCTGTGAGTGCTCTTAAAATGCAGGTGTTTCGTGTGGGAAAAAATGGTTGACTCTAGACACTTCTTATTCAGTGCATACCATTGAAACATTTGAGACCATTTTTAATTGACTTGATTCTATTCCAGTCACATCAGCTGCTTTAGCTAGTTTTTGGTGATCTTTATCCAAGTGCAATTATCACAAACCCAAGAAAATGTGTAGGGAAACGGAATTAAATTATATAATGCATAAGTCAGGTAGGGCTTACTTGAGCATTTTCATAGCTAGAAAATTAAGATGTCTTTCTTCATCAGGTCACAGTGATTTTAGCTGGAGTTTCAAACTGGTCAGGCTTGCACGTATTTCTGTATCTGTGAGTGGAGGTTTTACCATCTAAGGATTATTTCCAGTGCCTGCTGGAACTGTAACCTTCTTTTACCTGGCATAACTCTGAGCATGCCAGTAATTCAATTATCAAGAGTATGTGGCATAGATTTTTAAAATTTTTGCATTGTTTCTTTTGAGATGTCCATTGTGTGATTTGCTGCAGGCTGTCATTTTTGTCTGCCATCCAATGTATGTTGGCAGGAGTGTTGTGTACTAGGCTTTGTGTCTGGTCACAGAAAAAAATTCATGCATCTCAGCCAGACCATTTTGTTATTCCTTTAGAATTAAAAGCATATGAAACAGATGCAGCTTAATAAGTATCTTTTTTTTTTTTATAAATAACATTTAAATAACTTAAAACAATAAAGTTCAAATACAACTTAAAATAAAGTTTAATGCTGTAACAACAGAAAAAGCATGTATAAGATTGGAAAAACAATACTGAAAGCTGTATGCCCTAACAGGAATTATACAAAAGATAGGATATGTTACATAAAAAACCTTAATATGTCTGAATTTTTGTTTCATTGTTATATAAAATGTTAATTTGTGAAATGTGAGATGAAGTACATTATTTATTCCTATTTTTATTTTACATACACTATTTGAAACATCTTTTAGAGCAGCATTAGGTATTTGTTTCATTAATAGATAGGAACATTTTGTGTTAGAGTAAACTTAATTTTTCCAAACTAACTCTCTTATCTGAATACAACAATAAACATTTACAAGATTATATTTTTTTTGATCATATAGTTTATGTATAGGATATCAGTTTCTTGGGGGAAGTATTTAAAATACTGCTCAGCCTCCACATTTTCTATTGACTTGATAATCTGACAACTCATTCCAGCAGCCTTAAAGTCTGACATATTTTACACAACATTATCATCTGCTTATTATTATTATAGCAGCCATATTTAAGAAGCAGATAGTTTTTTAAATAAAATATTATCAGATAATCAAGTAATGACTTATTCTTCAGGGTAAATTAATTTAAGAAGCTACCCAGTTACAATGACTAAGATAATGATTGTACAACTCTTTAGAATTTTTTACAACTTTTAGTTAGTAAATCTGGTTTTGTGTATATTTTCAAATCTTTTTCATGTAGTCTCTTAAAAATAAACATAAATGCGCAAGTCCAGCTTGTTCAGTTTCTCAGTAGTATTCCAGCCTCTCTTGGGATCTTGTCAAAAGTCTTCTTAAAATTAATCTTCCTGCTGGAACTAGTTCTTTATAGATCATTTGTGATTAGGATATTGCCAGAGGAAGAAAGTGGGATGCTCTGTGTTCTTTCTTTGTTTTTTTACCTTTCATCGGAACCCCTTTGTGGTTTAGTGTAACAAACATCTCCTTTCCTTTGTGTGTCCATTTTGCAGAAGCGTACGTGTTGTAATGGTTCTCCTCAATCAGTTCAATGAAGTTGCAGTCCTCGTTGCATACTTTCTGTTAAGAGTAAATAATAAAATGTGGTAAGGCAAGTACATGTGTCTTGTTAAATACTTACATAAGGAAAGATGGAAGAATAGATGTTACAGACCCTGCATATTAGGAATATTGTAATAAATAAATTTTACCTCTGAAATCTGAATATTGAATATTTAAACTTTGTATATTCCCCCTTAATATTCCACAATTTGAAAAAGTATATAAGACCTAATCCTTGAATTTATTAAATGGACATAAAAGTCTAATATGGGATGCATGGGATAAGTCCAGATACAATTTACTTCGTTAGGAATCTGTTTTATAAAAAACCATGCAAATGCTACATCTCAAGATACCTCCAAGATTGTAGGGATGTACACATATGAGAAGTTTGCATCCATACCTTTCCATAGAGTCGTCCTGACTTGTTCATTGCCAGAAAGTATTCACTTTCCACTCCTTTGATTGCCACTATTCCAACTGCCACTGTTCGGATCTCTAAAATACCTGCAAAGGTACACAGCAGGGGCTGTAAAATGGTTGTTCTCCAGTTAACTTAGAAGGCGCAGTTCAACTAATACGCTGTAATATTTCCACGTTTGTTGAAAATCTGCAGCAATCATTCTTGGAAAACAAAAATTATGGGTATTAATGTGAAGAAAGGGCTAAACTTTTGAAATGCCTCTGTGTGATCATGTCTGCAGAAAACCACTTTAAAATTGTATGGTGGTAATTTTTAAATATATACTGAAGTTGTGATGTCGGTATAAGTATTTCTGTATTTTCAGAGAATCAGTAGCTTAGAATTTCTCAGGATCAGGATTTCATTTAGAATATGTAGTTAGCCATCAAGGTTCACAGAATTTGTGTAAAGCCTTTGTTTTGAAGTCTTGTGTAGCGGTATCATCCCCTTGAAAGAGTGTAAACCTTAGAACTTGTGAGTGATAGAAAACAGACCACGATGTCTTAAATAAGATAAAGTATTTGCTTGACCTTTGTGTGCTTTTATGACTGATCAGAGCTGTAAAGATACGTGTATGTGAAAATCCTTAAAGGCTGCCCTGAGAGCTTATTTATTCAAAACCAGAAAACATTTACTGTTGTTTTCTGTAATAGATGTTGCTTTATTTTCATCTCATTGAAACATATCAGCAGTATTTTCCGTAGTCACTGTGATGCATTTAAGTTACCTGCAACATAAATAATATTGTTTTGTAAATATTAAAAAAAACCAAACGTGCAGGCAGGGGGATTATGCAAGTTGTTAAGGAACACCAGGTTGTTTTCAAGCTTAAATATTATTTATTTTGTCTTAAGCAATAGTTTAGAGTTATACATCTGAGTTCGAGCTATTTCTTTCGATATTGAGTCACTGGCAGAGCTCTGCCATAGCAACTGTACTGTGACTCCTTCTCCAAAATGGGGTCTTGTGAAGGCAGGCAGCTCGAGGCAAATTGAAAGAGCTAAGCATGGGGGAGACAAGTGGGGGAGGTGGGAGAGAGGCATATGTTAGATTATCACCTGAATTTCCTCTTTAACAAAACATTTCCTTTTTTCCCTTTCAAGTTGGCATTGACTTTTCACAGTCACACGGTAATAGTTTCTTGTTAGTTGGGTTTTTAAGAAAGCCATTAAATATCTATGATATTTCTTCTTCCCTGTGCATTTTTACATCCTCTTGTCCTTTGCTTTCCTTCGTGTTCAGTTTTGCTTTTCTCCTTGATATTACTGATCTATCAGTCCTGGAACATATGAGTATTTTTTTCTTCCTATTTTCTTTAGTAGAGCAGTTCCTCCTTATGGTGTGTGTGCTGCTGGACATTCAGCTTGGAGCATTTATACTTCAGTACTCCTTATAATGCTAAGCCAGCTTTTTTTTAAATAAGGCTTTTAGAATTCTTTGACTAGTTCCATTCTGCTGCAGGCCTAGCAATAGTTCTAACAAAGGGAAATTTGTAACCGAAACTTACAAAAATTATATTAAGTATCATTTAAATTTCACTTTAGAAAAACCACAGGGAGGCTAAAAAATAGGAACATCTGCATTTAGCCTAACAAAGAGCATAACAGTGGAAGGGATCTCTGGGTCATCAAGTCCAGTGCTCTGCTAGCCTGGGAATTGCATCAGATAATTCTCTTTTCATAAACTTTGCCAATACTAAATTGGAGTTGTTATTTCTTTGCCCCCAGTGTTTCTGCCGAAGGCTGTTCCGGAGTTTGATTTATTTTAATGGCTAGAGACTTTGTTGTAATTTGCAATCTGCATTTCTTCAGTGACAGCTTATATCCATTTGTTCTTTGGCTTCTGCTGGCCATTAACTTAAGGGGAGTTTTTTTTTTAAATCTGTGTTTGAGTTTTCTATTTCTACAGAATTTTAAAAAATGAAAGATTTAAAATTATGTTTTAAAACAAGCCATGGTAATAGGAATTGAGATTTCCTTGAGTAAGCTGTTGTTAGCTGAATTTACAGTAGTAAGAAATCCCACTGCTTTAAAAAAGGAAATTCCAAAAGGTTTTGTCCAAAGCAATATTATTGTTACAATTTTTACTTTTTTTAGTTTTTTTCTTTTCTTCCTGAAGTAGGTTGTGACTAACTTGTTGGAGTTACTTTATTTTGGTTTAGGGTATTTGTTTGTCTACTTTATTTACTGGTGAGACATCAATGTCTTTCCTTGTCTTAAATATAAAGGTCTATTCTTATGTGCTTCCTTTTGAAGTAAAGGTGTTTAATCCTTTCAATATCTAAGAAGAAAAATCACCAAGCTAGGATGGGAAGAAGAAAATTCTTATACATAGATTGTTTCATTGAAATACTCTTTTCATATTCTAACAACCAAAATTACTTAAAGCAATGCTTAAATTAAGGCATGCTTAAATTAATAAGATGTTGATGAGGAGACAGTCAGAAAGCCAAACTTCAACAAGGTCTTAAAAATCCCTGTTTTCAAAATTAGAGTGTAAACTATGTTCTTCAGTTGCTTTATCTAAAGCATCCCCAGAGAAGTTCAGAAGAGGTTTAAGAGAAGACTTGAATCTACCACAAAGTAACTGGGAAAGAAATCAGATTAAAGGCAGGAAAAGAAAAAATAACAACCTAGAGACAGGCATCCAAAATTAAAAACAACTGTACTTTCTATAAAATCAGCATGAAATTCCAAACAATTTTATATGGTTGTATGGTCAGTGTATCAAATGTACTTAAAATTCCTGTAGTGAATGAAGTTTCCTACAGAGCTGAAATTCCTCTGGTGTATGTAAAAGACACTCAGCAGAGATGGGGTACAGTTTATCTTCAGAAAAGACGCCTATGGTTGGTGGCAACAGTCTTTGGAACCACTTGGTGCAAATTAAATAGCACACAGTTTATATCCAATTAAAAAAAAAAAGGAAAAAAAAAGTAAAAAGAAAAGAAACAAAACAAGTCTTTAGGTGGATGCAACAGTTTCAGTGGGTGAAATATGTATAAGGTTTTGGATAAAATTTATGTCATAAATGAGGTGACTTTCCTGGCATTCTGGTCTAGATTGACGGTTGCTCAGTACTTTACAAGCAGACACTTTTATGTCTAGACTTATTCCGTAACTGTAGCCTGAACAACAGGACAGTACCTCAGGCTGGAAATCTTTGCAGAAAAATGGGCATTTAGTTATAAGATTGATATAAAACTGAGCATTGTCACGTGAGATGATTCTTTCTGGGCAAGTGTTTGATAGTTTTGTTTTTATCACCTGATAGTAAGCGTTATTTCTGAGTCAATTACTATTTTTAGATCAAGATTTTCATCTTCCTTTTATTTGTTAGACTTCTTTTTGCTTTTACAAAACATTGTTATTGTATTTGTTAAAACAAATATTTTGCTTTTATTGCTACACAATCTGTTTGCAGGCTATGGTAAAGTAATTTCCCTCAGTATGCAGGCAGAGTTGAATAGGCAGCTTCTTTGTGTTTGCCCATAATATCCTTAGATTACAGTATCTTGTCTATAACAAAGCAGCAAGAGCCTTGTGATTTAGCAAAATCGGGGCATTTCTCTTTACTCATTTGTCAGCTAAGAGGCTGAAAGAGCAATTTCAGCTCTGGCTCCTGAGAGCTGTGAGGAATCCAGTAAGTGCTGCTCGTGCCTGAAGATGCCACTGCAGGTACAGCCTGTCAGGGGGCTTTTGGAAAAGGAGGGGCAGCAGAACCACAGAGGGAGATCTCTCTTCATGTTCTAGGGAACTGCCCCAGTATGCCAGGATTGTTCAGGAAGATTGTGTGAAGCACGCATTGTGTTCAGACCCCCATCAGCTGGCTCTGTTTCCAGGCATCTCATGTCTTGTAGGTATCCCCTCAATGTCTATCACATAAGGTTTCTGGTCACTGCTCCTCAGTTTGCCAGAGTCACGCTGTCTCTAGACATTGATTCAAAGAAACATTTTCACAGAAAGCTGACAGCAATTTCATCCCAGTAGTTTTCTGTTCTGCCAGGTACATGTGTTGCGAGAGCACATATATGTACAGCACTTTATTTCTTGTGGCTCTCTGTGCAGTGAAGTTGGAAAAAAGCAGTCTGTTGTGGATTTTTAGGGGTAGGGAGGTTGGCACTGACAGTTCAGCACTTGTGAGGAATGTGTTTGTGAAACACTTTCCTCAGCAGAATTGTCATTAAAAATAAAGTATGTGAAATCTTAAACAGGGACAAAGGGGTAGAAAAAACTTGGATGGAAAATGAGTCAAAACAAAATGTAACTTATAAATTTCACTAACTTGTGTTTCTCATTAATTGAATTTAGAGCACATATTTATGAATTCAAATGACCTTTGCAAATGATTCAAGGTTAGGGAAAAGGATCTTATTTTTGCTTAGAAGACACTGTTTAATGATATGTAATGTAATTTGTTCTTTGGTTCTGGCACTTGAGAAGTTAATGTTTGTGCCTCCTAAAGCTGAAAAATACGATTCATGATGGTCAATCTTGGAAAACTTTCATGTTGTTATTGGTATGTGTGTGCATTTGGTAAGCCAGCACAGTAAATACGTTCATTAGCTGGTGTCTTGCACATAAATGTTTTTCCAGAAGAGTCTTATCAGTGAAATGAAGTTACTGGATAGTTTTGAAAGTAATTTGTTTCAGGAAATATTTTTCTGTCTTTGTTTTTTTTTAAATATAATGTCTATAGTGTAAAGTGTTTGTGCAGTTTAAGTTATTTTGAGACTTAATATCTTTAAATGGATGGAACTTCAAGTTCATTTTTAGGAAAAACAATTTGTGTGCTCATTCTCTCTCAAATATGAAAACTAACAGTAAAAAAAATTACTGCAAATAATGGTATTGATTTAAAGTATTGTGTAATATGGCTTAATTTTTACCTTTCCTTATTATTAAATTCAAATTGATAGGAAGTAGAATTTGCATTTGTATTGAGTACTTTCCTTAGCAAGAAAATGAAGGGTTTTCCTCACAGAACTCCTTTTCATAGCCTTTTTAAGTAGAAATAAATGTACAGTTATATGTTATAATGCCTTTCAAAGCAGGAGCTTTCTCTATCCTGGGAATTTTCTGCCTGTGGATGTGATTTTAAGGAACAATTAATTAACAGAAAACAATGGTACATACATTCACTATCACTTTCTTCTATCTTTTCCTTGTGATACTCAAAATTTTGATTTATGTCATAAACACATATGTTGTTATTTACAGCATTAGAAGGCTAAAAAAATACTTCAGGGGCCCTTTGCCATATCCATGCATTCATTTGCAGTGCATGTGTAGATTCTCTGAAGCGCTTCAAATATGAATATGGCTGTAAAAATGATCTGCACAGAAATAATGGATCTGTCAAGGATTTTCAGGAGAACAGTTGAAGCTACTGCTTCAGTGAGGTGCCAGACATCTGGATATCATGGAGAAATACTCAAAGCACTCAAAACTCCTGGGTTTGTCCTGTGTGTAATTTCCAAGCAGGAAAAATTGCAGTTGTCCAAGGAAACATGATTAATGATACAGAGGTATTCCTTGAGGACCTGATGCAGCACATTGTTCAGCATCCTCATGCAGCAGAATTAGCTTACAAGATTTAGTCCTTGTACAGAACATTTGATTAAGCATAAGTAGCTGATGTTTTGTTACCCTTTTGCAATTCATTGGACACAAAAGCAGGAGGCATACTGTATTAAAATCACCTAAGTGCTAAACAGAAGTCCATGAAAGTATTTTTGTACTCAATTAGATTTTCAGTTTAAATTTTCTTTATCTGATGTTACTTTATCCATAAATTTCTCCACTGTTTTCCAGTCATACAGACTAATGGATACATGCATTGCTAGATGCAACAACTTTATGATAAACCATTGTCCTGGTGATACTCAAAAGGTGACAGATAAGTTAGTTGTGGAATATGAGCCATGTCAAGGTTTATGAAAGAAACTGCTAATTTGATAACTCTGTGAAAACAGTTTAAAAAAGGCAAGGTAAGAACCAAACATAAGAGAGAAAATACAACAAGGAACTAAATTATTGTTTAGAAATGCTGTTGTTTTACTTACAAGATGTGTTCTTTGCATGTGTACTTGGACTTGTGGGTGTTTACCTTTATGACAGAAAAGGAAGGGGTAAGCGATGTCCCACTCTTAAAGTCTGCATTGCTCAAACTATTTACATAGTTACTTATGTATCATCAGATGTACAATCTGCCCTTCCAACCATCTGTGGCTGATGCTGTGGTGTGAAGAGTGTGGTTTGAACTTCCTGACTGATGTTTGAAAATCCACCTTCCTTTTTACTTTAAACTTAGCACTTTTGTTCTGCAGTGGGAAATATTAAAAACCATAATATCTATTTTTGGTCATTTTTCAAAGTGAATAAAAATGTAATTCAGTGCTCATCAGTTTACAACACTCCATAAAGTTTACCTCACCCAATTACTGTAGTGAGAATTTCACTGACCATATTGCAATTATTGGCTGAAGAAAAATACCTTAAAAATTTCAGGTATTTTTTCTTATTGTACAACCTGTTGCCTCAGTTTTGTATTAACTCTGTTAATTTCAGTGAGTTAGGAGATAGTTTTATAAATCAAACGCTTCATTCTTCATTGAAAATGGTGGCATAGTAAGAATTGGTGTAGAATTTTCTGACTCTAAATTGCTGCCTTCTGTGCATGTCTCTTTTGAACATTAGCTATTCAGACCACTCTATTTCCAGTATTTCTCTTGATTTGATCTTCAGAAACAAAGGGAGGGATATTTTTCACTAAAGTAGATTGCAAAGTTATGGAGTTCTTCCGTTTAGAGGTGTGACTTGTGAATACCACTACATAGTAACAACTGAGTAACATGCTGCCCCGGGAAGTCCTTCTCTTGGGAATGTCTTGTTAAACTTATTAGAAGCCTTTACTTTGCTGATCTCCACTGCTTTATATAAATATTTTCTTGATCAGCCTCTTAGACAGCATGTAGTAATTTCTCATTTTTGCAGGAAACTACATTTCCCTCCAATAAAAATCGCCCTGAAGCTAAACATATGGTTATAATGAAGAATAATATTATTTTTTAGAATTAATACTGTCATGTAAAATCCAACTCTTAATCCTTAGTCTGAAAAAGTGCTCTCTTATTACAGCGTTAATAATTTACTGATATGAAAAATGGAAAAAAAGAGTGGAATGACTGTTTACAAAATGTAATTGTTTCCAAGCAGTAATAAAATTAATGATTTAATAGTTTAGAGCTGAACTTGTACAACAAATGCATTCCCTACAGCTCAGATGAAGTTTATTTCTACTATTTAAATATTTTTGTGCCAATTTTACTAGAATAAGCAATGTTTTCAATCTCTGCAGACTTTCAGAATGTAACCTCAAAACACCAAAAGTGAATGTAAAGTGTTGCTCGTAAACCTTTTCACAGCAAAATAAGATATATCCAACTAGAGGTGCAAAACTTCCCAAATTCAATTTCAGTGTCTACAGCTATTTTGATTATCTGAACTTGGAAAATTCCACATAAGACCACAGCCTCCTGTTTTTCAAATTCTTCCATCGTGCAAAAATCTTTAAATAGATTACTTTATCTTTTTAAAAATTTTTTTCTTACTACGCTATTTGGTGTTTTCATCTGGTAATGAGCTGTGTTTGCTCCTTTCGCATTTGCTGAGTTAGTGATCACAATTTACATAAAATTAGTCATGTCATTTCTGTGGAAGACTTTTTATTCTGTTTTTTAAGAAAAAAAGGAGTGCATGTTAAGATGCCTTTTCCATGTATTTCATTCTCTGAATGAAAAGTATTTCATTCTCAGAATTGTGTTCTGGGGAGCATTAAATCCAGGTGCATTTCCTGTATATGACCTATAGGAACTGGCTGCAGTGACAAAATCAGCCTAAATATGACATGGCAAGGGGTGCTGGATTTATTCAGCTAAGTGGGGCAAAAATAAATCCAGCATAGAATCTGCTCTTTTTATATGAAATACTCCCTGAGCTCAAGGCCTTGCTGTTTTCTTCTGTGTATTGTCCTTCTTCAGCTGTTCCTGTGACAGTTTTTCTGGTTCCTGAAACAGGCTTGGCAAGAGGAAGAGCAGAGCCATATTCTGGGGACAAACTGAATCTAAGAACTGCCTTCCTGTGCTCTTTGATGATAAAATTATATGTCGTTGAGACAAATCACTAAAAGCAAATATTACATGCCTGTAGATTGATCATAATAACCTTCTGCAATGTGTTATATGTTTAAATATATGGTACAACACATTTTAACAGTGAAAATTGTCCCAGAAGTAGCTAATAACCAAAATTATTTAAAATAAGTAAAATTCAGAAGGTGGTTGCATAAGGAAGAAGATGGCTGCAGTATTCCAGAGCTTGAAGTTATGCTGAGGGGCCTATGGCATAGAAGCAAGGAGTTTGAAATGGTTTGAAATTTTAGACAGTGAAATTTTGTTTCACACGGTTAAGAGCTCATTTCAGTCATAAACACTGCAATCCCTACTGAAGAGAGACATCTTTTCCCACTCTCAGTAGTTATGTAAAATGTAGGGCAAGCACTACCCAACTGAATAGATTTTATTTCCACTTCCACATCAGATCTGCTATTTTTTGCAGGAAGGGCTGAAGTTGGGAATCTAAATATATCAATTACAGTGTCCAGAAGAACACGAGCAGGCACTACGTAATTCCTTCCAAGGTACATAATGCAAGAAGCTGCTGAGAAAATCATACTAACCCCTTGCTGCCTTGCAGAGTGGGAATTGATAGAAACCAGCTGGCTCACTCCTGCCTTCAAAACACCACTGGACATATATTTATATGTATGGCCTCTCAGATTGTTCTGGTTTGCTGCTGAAAAATAATTCAGATTTAGTAGAACTTTGAAAATCTGTACAAGACCTGAGACTAAATTATAAAGTAATAAANCAAAATCAAAACCAATCTAATAGTCTAATTCAATTCTGATAAATAAATTAGGATTTTGTAGCAGATGTTTCTCCTGTCTTGCTTAGTATATGGATCAAAATGTGTATCAATTATCCTACCATTGCTTTTTCAAATACCTTAAGTCATGCCTTAATTTTGCATGTTAAAAATAAATTTCCTTCTAATTACACACTGTTTTTACCAGTCTAAAATTTAAGCCTGACTGGAAGCCTGACTTTAGGGAAATTAGTAGAATATTTGCCATTACACACAGGCAGCACTTTGAAACCTCCCTGTTTACATGACCAGATATTTGTAAATGTGTCACTATCAGCCAGTTGTTATCTTTAGTTGTTATCTCGCTTTACAATTCTATACCAAAACTGAGAAAAACATCAGCATCAGCACCAGCAGAGAAAATCGTTCCTCTGCTACAGGTCCAGTTGCTATTACCAGAGCAAAAAGACTGTAGGAGCTGCAGCCCAAACTTCTCTTTTGTTCAGTATTTACTGGTGTGATTTTTAATCTGCCTTTTTAAATTCAGCTCAATTGACCAGTTGGAAAATCTGGATTTCTTTTCAGTTTTGACATCAAATGCCAGGATGTAGAGGAAATCAGGTGTTAACCATCCTGAATCTGGTGATAAAAGTATCCATGCACACTCTTACTTATGTCCATGTGCATGATATCAGGAAGTCAGTGAGAAAATTATTTCAATTAGAATAATGTAAACATTTTCTATTTTCTGGTGTCCATAGTTTTTCTGTTCTTTGCTTTTTTCTTTTTGCATTTAATAGGAGTGGTGGCCTCACTTTTCAGTGACAGTTATTTGTACCCTGAAAGTAGAAATCAGAGCTCTAGAACTCACATTCCAGTGTCGTCTGATAGAATAGTATGATGTGATATTATGAAAAGAAATTATCAGTCATAGCTAATGTAAAAAAGTAATGGAATAAGTAATAAGTACTGAACAATTAATAGAGCATAGGATTAGCCAAATTGTATTTCCTTAAATGTTTTAATTAACTTTCACACATTTTTAGTATATTGTTGGTTGTACACACACAATCCGGTTTCCCATTGCTTTTGTTCTCATTCTTATATCCCCATTTGTGAATCAGCGTAGTTACATTTATTTTAATTTAATTATCGGTTTATATTAGCTAAAGATATATGGAGGGAACATAAAAAAGGGCAACTATGATGTTAGAAATCTGGTTTTCTTATGCACTGTTCCTTTGCATTAACCCAGGAACCTCAAATAAAGTATTCTCTCAATTAACCAGGGGAGAGTATGTAAAATATGGTAGAAACCACTTCACTACCTTTACCTTTACCTTTACCTAAGGAAAATTTCTTGTGGCCCTGAGCTGCATGAGGAAGGATGTGAGCTTTCCTGTGCCTGTAAACTGCAGTACTTCATTTTCTCAGCTCTCAAAGTTCACAACTACTGCTGTATTTTTATACAGTGACTGTTTGTAATAAAGATATCTGTGACCAGTCTGTTAAAGGGTTTAATAACTTAAATTCAGATGCATTCTGGCATCCATATTGCTATATTGGTAAAATTCCAGATTTCCATCTCTGACAATAATCAACCAACCTGTTTGATAGACAACAGTGCAGTGCATTGGCATAAGTGTAAAGACATACTTTTCTCTTGACCTTGAAACAAATGGCAGATTTCATACCACTCAAGCATTAGAGAACAGCTTCAGTCAGCGGCCTTTGAGAATGTTCCATTTTTCAATTTTTTCTGCTACAGTTTGTTCTTATATGTAGTGGTGTCATGAAATTTTGATGAGCTCCATAGAAGTACTACATAAGCAACCTGTAGCAGAATATATGGACCCCTTGAAAATCTGGGAAACAGCTGGTCTGTGAGTTGTAGATATTTGAAAACATGCATTTCAGTAATGGGCTTGAACAAGGACCTTGTTCAAGCAGGGAAGAATAAAATGTTTGCTTTAAGGAAGCAGAGTAAAATGAGATTTCTTCCATAGGTTTTTAAAGTTAGATGACTCAGGTAATGGTTAGTGGGGTTTTAATATACGAATCTGGACTGGGTAACAGATGCTGCATATGCAAATAAAGGGTTTGAAGCTCTTACATTTTTATTTTGTGGTGGATTTGCATTAAGCTTGCAAAATTCTATGACTGACAGACTCAGTTTGACAGCCTGTTTTGAGTCTGCATTGTATTTATGATCATTTCAACTCCTTATGGTACTATTCTCTCCTAGTGTTCGTAGCATAAAAGAATAGTGACTCCATAACACTGAACTTAGCAGGAAATTTTTTAACTGCCTTGAGGAGTGTACAGTTAAAAGAGCACAGGGCTTGGTTTTGCCCATAGTGGTATGTTCTAAAATGTATAAAGAAAACCTGTTCTTAGTAAAGGATTTGCTATGCTTTTTGCTCTGACTGAAACAATTATGGCTGTTCCTAGCGCTTAAAGTGTTGAAGAAACCTTTTCTTTCACTGACTTAGCTGTATTGTAGCAAAGAGCTGGGGAAACACTACTCAAGTTTACTGAGGTGATGTTTGTTTTTTACTGCACAAAATGGAAAAAAGTAATTGTGCTGTTCTTAACTTCATCTTTTTGTGCCACCTTAATTCCCCCATGAGTATAAAATATATTCTTGATTCATATGTAAATGCAAATGTTCTATGGTAGGAAAAAATCTTACAAAATGAGATTATACTTCTAGTATTGAATATGCATTCACTATAAATAATGCTAGCAGTTTTTAGTCGGAATAAAAATGTGAATCTGTGGTTTTAATGTAGGTCAGAAAAACCTAGAATAAACTTCCAGTTGTATATTTCATATATAAATATAAATTTGCACATTTATTTGAAAAGTGATAGCTAATTATTTTTCAAGTTGAATATCCTAAATTGGGTGTATTCTGATGTATTGCACTTTTCAGACCATATCTTAAGTAGAATAAATAGCAATAGCAGCATTTCTCCTCCACAGATATTGGTAAGATAGAGAAGTCATTCTGACTTGAAAGTCAGGAAGAGATTAATAGTGGAACAGGAATTTCATTTTTGTTTATGCCCAGTATTTATTACCAATGTTATGAAACGATATCTTAAAGTAAAAGCACATGGATTTGCAGAAGCAATAGTTATTATTTGCCATATTTTTAAATAAGCTCCTCAGCCATGGACAGGCATCAGTAACAAAACTTTTACTGATTTCAGTAGAGCCAGACTTTTACAAATGGCATGTATTTGTCTCTTTCCTAATATGGGTCTTTCAACTCTTGAGCAAACTTTTCCTAATGAATCACAGGGTTAGATAGCTTTTCCACTAGTCAGTAACTTAACTCCTCCACAGCTGTGCAATATTCTTAACTTTCAACAGCAGCTATTTAGCCCATCAGTGATAATTTTCCCTAGTTCATCCCTAAGTCAGTATGAATAGAAAAGCCATATTTTGACTTTGTTGGAAAGAGCTAATGCTGTACATCTTGACCATTACTTTCTCATGTTGATTACGTCTCTATGTTGCTGAGAATTTATTTCAATCAAATACCATGCACACAGAGAGAGAATTGTTTTTTTCACATAGAAATCGAAGTTAATGAAACAAACATGGCATGGTCTGACAGGGCTCAAATCAGGCTTTTTTGTACAATACTACCTCTGGTGTAGATTGCAACATGTGATTGCAAGAGATGATGTATATGGAATTCTTTAGGAATCCACTGGCAGGGGCTAGTTTGGGGTGCAGCTGCCAGAGAGCTCTCAAGAGGAAAACACAGAAAGGAACCATCCTGCTGTGATGGTGTCGGAGACTAAACTCAGGAAACAAGCTCTGTAACAAACAATTCTCTTTGGAAAGCTCAGTGCAGCTGAAAACACCCAGAACTGCATTGTTAAAGTATGAACAAGACAATATAATAAATTGTAATCCAAAATCTTCAATATTTACGGTCCTGTATACAGACAGAAATATTCTTCATTTTCCTACATCACCTTAAAAGAGGTGATCACCTACGTTATAATTTTGGCATCTGGGTAGTCTGTTGGGGAAATAATTGGTACAAAACTAATATTTATTCAGTTTTCTCATGGATGAATAAGGATACCCTAAACAAAATTGTATCACTGACAGAAAACAGTAAACAGCACTGTGAAGAGGAAGAAAGGGAAAAAAGATTTTTGTAATGGCAGTCATGATTCTAATTGAGTCCCAGCAGGAGAAAAATGTCTTTATCTTATATATACAAGATTATCACTTAAAAGTGATTAGGAAAAAGTCAGAAAACATGGATTCTGTTATTTTTGTCTCACACAGTTGCATAACAGTGGCAACTTGCACATTTCTGTAGATACCCCCTAAAGTGATGTAGAAATGTAAGCACTGTGGGGTTTAGGCTTAAGTATTGCTTTTTTTAAGGTAGCTTGAAGTGTCTCTTGAGTAGCTGTCAGCCCTTTTAAAGAACTGTCTTTAGGTTGTCTACAGATCCTGTGTGAAAAGGACAGTGTTTAGATACCCATGTGTGTTTATGGAATATTTTGTTACCTAAGAAGTCAAAGTCTTGTTTTTACAAACATAGAAGTGTATTCCATTTCAAATGTTGAACAGTTCTGAATAATGCTCCAATATTTTCTCACTATAATTATGATAAATATATCTTTTATCTTAGATCATTTTCTGCTTAACAGATAAAGCCATTGCTGCTCATCAGTTTCTCTTAAATAATCTGCCTGAACCAGTTAGGCCGTTCATCACTGAAATAAAGTGGGGGGGCTTGCCTTGTATGTTATGAATAATTTAAAAATTCTGCTTTTGGTCTAATGATAGTTTTATGGTTTTGGTATAGACGGTTTTTGCTTGTGGTGTTCCCTCTGGATGAAAGTGCCATTTCACAAGTTTTCATCAGAATGTGTCCTAGAAGAAAATGACTAAATTAGAGGAATTCAAATTCAAAACACTGGATTACTTAGTTAAAAAAATCAACAGAGCATGATTTCTGCGAAATATGTGGTAATAGTTTCCTAGAAAGATGTGGTAATTTTTTTTTTATTTAGTTTAGTTGCATGATAGTTCTCTTCAGTAATATAGAGTGAATTTCCCATCACAGAAGGGTGCAATCAGAAATGAAGGCATGCTAAGTAATTTTAGTTTGATATTTGGTAAGGGAGGCTGAGTGCCAATTTGATAATATAAACATTCTGATTGAAATTGGTGTATAATAATCTAAAAGCTTGGTTTTATTAATAGCTCTGCTATTTTCATTGCTCAACTTAAAAGGCATTTAAAGGGACGAGTATAAGTGGCCTAGGACTCTTGCCATTTACTTTGAGCAGACTCTCATAATGTGAGCAGACTTTCCTAAGGCTACTCTCAAAATTGATGTAACATTTGATTTCCTTTGAACTAATAAATATCCACTGTGAAGTCCAACACAAATTCCCCCAAATATATGTCTTAATAACTATTTCACTGTTAGTAAGGTTGGAGAACATGTCGGACTGTCTTTCACAGCCTCAATAAGAAGACTTTCTTGGCTGCTGAAGCAGATGCTCAGAAGGAATGCTCAGCTCTGTGAAACAGTGGCAGTACTGATGGGAGTGGCAGGATGCAAAACAGAGCAAGAGTCTCAAAGCACCTGTGTACCTAATTACATACTAATGAGAGGAAGGAGGGCAGAGCCAGGCCCTTGTAGCTGGCCAGCAGTTAGGAGAGGAGGATTCCTTACAGGGAAGAGGCTCTCCATCAGTTTCCTGCTGGGGTTTTCTGCACAGTTCTTATATTGTCCCTTACCCAGTGTGGTAGGTGGTATTTTGTTTCCTGAGTGAATGAATTGTCTTTTTGGAATCATAATTTGGGCATAAAGAAGTTTCTTTTTTTTTTTTTTTTTTGCTTGCCTTGAGAATTATGTACCTTTTTATTTGGCTTTGGTTTTCAGTCTTTGTTGGAAATACTGAGCAGAATCTCCATGCTCAGTAAAAAAATGTAAGAAGATTGGTAGAAGAGTGGAGCTTCCTTAAATGGGAAGAATGGCTTTTTGTCACCGGTTAGTTTGAAAGTACTTGTATTCAGTTTCGCTTTTGATTGGTAGCAATGTTTGTAGGCAGAGTACTTTGTGAGTTCTGTCACACTTGTGGTTCAGAGATGTGCTTAGTACATGGTAGAGAATTCTCTTTGTGCTATGTTCTAGTATGGTATTGCTGAGATGGTGCTGAACTAATGCAGGTGCTGCTGTGTGTGGAATTCAGTTGGGATGAATCTCACTTTGAGCACAGGAGTTTGTCCATGTTCTTAAGTAAAGGTAGTATTACAAATTTTTGCTGTAGCATTGTAAGGAGACATGGCTGTGATGACTCCAGGACTTCTCAGGTGCAGTTTTCCCACAAGTAAACATAAAGGCTTGCTGCTCAGGGAGATCTTGTGCTGGCCTTTCCCATAGCATAAATTCCTCTTGTTGTAAGGCAGCTTATCAAGCAAGTTTCATTATTTGAATCACTCTGTGCTGGATTTACATAGCTACATCCAGAAATTCTTGTAAAGTGTCGCCAATAAGCACTCAAAGACTGCTTGGATTTCTGTGTATAATCTTGCACATTATGTACAGTCCCCAAGCTGCCTGGGCTATTCCAAAGGAAATAAATTAGCATGGTGGAGTTAAAGTTGCTTTTGAAAGCTGGTGAAAGTTGCAGTTTCCTATTGTGTTAGTACAGACTGCACTCTCCAGGATTCAGTTATCCATTCTGGTTTACTTCAGAGTTTTTGTCAGGGAGTACAACTCTTGTTTTCACAAGGAGCTACACAAACACTGGATGGAATCACTACACTGTTTCCTGCCTTCTTCCCTTGACTTAGATCAGCATTTTCTCCCAAATCCATCTGCTTAGTGACTAGCTAGAGAGCCTGAACTTTGCCAGCCTTAGAGTTCATGTAGACTCAAATCTATCATCACCATATAATGCTGTGAATGTGTTATACAAGAAGCTAGTAAGCTCTTGCAGTGAGCATTTCCACACACCTGGCATGTAAAGCTGTGCACACAAACAGCCACTGAACAGCAGCACCAGTTCACCTGAGCAGCTCAAGGACTGTGACGCAGATTCACATACAGCCTTTTCCAAATTTGATGTTGATTGTGGTTATTTTTTAGCTCTAGGTAATATATATGCTCATCTAAAATAATTTCTATGTTTAACAGTCATAAAGTTATCTCTTCATTCTTTTTTGCTGTAAACATTTAATTTTGATTGAAATATCAAATCCCATGTGACATTTAAAGGTTATAATAATGCATATGAAATTAGTGCAGGTTATTAAGGAAAATACGGTTTTTTAAACAATTTTTCTATTTTTTATGCTTTGAAATACAATACCTCCTAGTTAGACAAATATTAAAATCCCAAGGTATCAAAATAGCCAAGGACAAGTCTGATCACCTTCTTTTTATAGGCTGTAGCACCTCCCAGTGTCTGTTGACACATTTAAAGGGAAGCAAGCTAGCTTACCAAAAATGGAAGTACTAATGCTAGGAAACACCTTAAAAAAAATCCCCCCAGTTATGGGCTATTCAAAAATTGTAATTATTGAAGAGATGGAGATGAGTGGTGTGTGTCGATCCCTGTTGAAGTCATTGTGGTTATTAATGCCATGGAATGTTCACTTTTGCTGTTTTCATTTATAGTTTTGAGTTGATCTATCCATATTCTGACTGGGCTTAATTTTGGAAAACTGGATGCAGAAGGAAGATTTCAGTGTTTTGAGCAGAGCATCTAGACCTTTTAATAACTTCATCCTGGTTTTGTGCTTTGTTTTAAAAACTAAATAATAGTCAAAAGAGCCTATTGATTGCATTGGTATTTTTATTGCTGCTTTGGTGTGTTTTCATGAAGTTTTGGGCCACATCTTGAATATCCATTTTTAACTTTTCAACGCCAATTGTTACAAAGAATTTTTTCCATTTGTATAAATGATGTCATGTGTTATGAAAGTTTTAAAGTGTGACAATTCAGTGCTATGATTGTTAACCTCTATTATGTTACTGCCGTAAAAATTTTCACTATTAACTTTTTATTAATAATGTTTCTAAATTGTATACACCAGAAGGCTAACTTGATCTTTCTTTCATATCCAGAATTAAAAATAATGTCAAAGGTCAAAAAAGACAATTGAAATACAGTTGCCAAATATAGTCATAGACAGTCAATTATGCAACGAAAGCAGTGTGCCACCCATGAAGAGTAACAGCCTACATTTGTCTAAACTTACTTTGTTTTGATGAGAAATGTGTTCCAAAATATACTGCTGGATAGTTAATAGATCTTGTAGTGTGGAACTGTGTAATTATATGGTTTAGTGTGTCTTGGTCTTCCTAAGCTTTAAGGAAGATGGAGAGGAAAGCCAACTCTGTTCTGTATTCTAGGATCCTAGAAATCTGAAACAACCACTTTCAGATACTCAAACAATACAGAGAAAGTTGGAAGCTGTGAAGGGGAATATCTGGATTTAGGCTTTGTTTTGCAAGACTGACTGTATAGGGGACTAAATTTTACACCAAATTCTATTTGCCTGTATGGAAATTGCTTCTTTAATATTTATCTGAGCTCTGTGTTTTCTGTCTAGCTACTGACTTCAGGACTTCTAGGTCATTTTCTATTAGTCAATTAATGTTCTATTATCAAATTATTTAATACTTATAATATTAACACATCATTCTTTTGTGGTTTGGAAGTTTTTTCACTAATATTTTTTAAAGCTCTTTACAGAGAGGTGAATAATTCTTTTTCATGGAAACACAGAGAGTTTGAAGAATTTTCCCAGTCTATAAGCAAATTGCTTAGAAGTTTGGATTAGCCTCAGGTCTCTTGAGTCTCAGGTCAGGGCCACTTCAGCACATTTTCTTCGGGATGGAGCAATAACATACTTAATGATACAACACTGAATTTTATGAAGATTCAGAAATTTTGAAAAATGTGGAGGGAAAGCTATGGGGGAAAAAGAGCTGCAGTATATCTTTGTATGTATCCTGTAACTGCTTCTGCAGTTGGCTGCTAAATTTGATTGATTGTTGTATAAAAATGCACTATTTCTCATTTCTGATAAATTTCAGTATTGAGAGATTCAGAAAAACTGCCAAGCCATAGCTGAACTTTGAGGGTGTATCAAGGCTGAAGGAATCGGTAAGGATAATGTGTAATAGACTCAGATTTTTTCACTGCTCAGACTGATGTTAGATCAGTTTTGAAGCTCCTCCAGGCAGGCATAGTCCTGTTGGTGTATGTTAACTTGTGGAGCTGCTGCCTGGGCCTGAGCCCAGAGGTTTGAGTTTTTCCCCACAGAGCTTATGCAATCATTTTTGTTCATGAGAGTGAGAAGAAAGTGAGTGTAAACTGCTACCGTCTGGCTTTACACATGTTTTTCAGCTGAGAAATGCCTAAGAATAGACAAGGTGATGAAGATTCAGGAGGTAAATTCAGAAGTTGTAAACAGTTTTAACTGTGTTCGGTGGCACCCTTATACTATGCCAGTTGAGCATGTATGAGATCTGGATGTTGATACGTGAGACTGAAGAATCTTGCTGCAGTCGTTCAAGGCTTCACACCCTGCTTTCTTCTCACCTCCCCAAAGCTACACTCACCAAAAAAGTCAATAGAAGCAGTAAGACAGGTATAACTCAGCTGTTATCTGCATCTTTGCTAAAACCCATCTTCATCAGCAGCTGAGGGTGAAAACCTCATTTGTGATATGGTATCATCTGAGCGACAGGCATCGATCTCTCTGCTGGCTGACACTTGGAGGTACTCCCAGTGCCAGAGAAAGAACTGGAGGGGCAGCAGGGGAATCTGGTCTATTAGGTTTGATTAATTACTGTGGGAGAGAAAGTCCTCCTTGGTGCTGTGGGCTATTTTTTTGAGAGGATATGCATGTATTTCCATTTGAGTTAAATCTTTCTGTTATAATTCAAAATATTAGCACAATACTAATGTGAAGCAAAACCACTTTCACGTTAGTGAAGGTTTGTCTTCTCCTGGCACCAAGGTCTTGGTTGAACCAACAACCTCTTGAAAAAACCAAGAGGTTTTTCAAGAGACAGACTTCCTGTTTGTCAGGAATACACATAACCCTTAACTGAATCTAGTCCATCAATACCTGCCTTGAAATACCTGATTTTCAGAAGCTGAATCTTCTTGGCTCTCTATGTAATGTGTATTTAAGCAACAGAAATAAAATTTATGCAGTAACACAGCATACATACATTTGTTTTATGCTAAGAAGCATATATAAAATGCTAGTGGAAGTAATTCTGATTTCTAAGCAAGTTGGAGTATTTAACCACTAAGATGTCAATGAAGTGTATTTTATCATCAGTTAGGGTTTACATTTGAGCAAAACTGAGTTGAAGTTCATTTAATATTGGTAAAAACTTTGAGTTTTTGGATTTTGGTCAAAATAGAAGTGGTTTTCCAAGATAAAAGTGTGATCAAGATTTCAGCCATTTTATGTCAAGATCTCACTAGACTACTTACTCTACTTTTTTTTTTGTTGTTGGCTTTATCCACTGAAAAAAAAAGGAAATAGGCACTTTCTGGGTTTAGAGCGCACATGGAATATGATAGGATCAGACATCTTAGGACTCAGGTTCCAGGAAGGCTTTTCTAGTAACTAAGAGGCCCTTTGAAGTCTTTAAAATGAGATTCCAAAGGCAACAGAGCATGGAAAGTCCTAAAGCATCATCCAGTCATACTTAAAAATCCTCTTGGATAGAGTCAAAACAAACTCTGATTTTTGCTGCCTTTTTTCTGAACAAAATTAACTAAATCTGGGAAACTTCTGAAACACAAACTAGAAGGAAGGGAGTAAACAGTGATAGGAAGTGATTTAATTTTTATCAAAGATTAAGTGTTAGCAAATCACCTTGTTATCTCCAAGATTTGTTCAGTCAATCTCAGTTTTACAATCATGAATTCAAAAAGTCTATTTTGGGTTTCCACTTAGATTCTTCTCCTTGAACAAGATGTGGAATTTATTTTTTGTTGAAAAGGTTCCGGCTTTGGCAAGTTATAGTAAGTTTTTGTCAAAGAGAAATTTTTTTATGAATAATGACAGGTTTTTCTGGGTGACCTAACCTCTTGGCTGCTGCCTAATTCTTGTTTTAGTTTTTCAGTGGGTGACTCAGTTCTCACTCTGCCATTTAGTTTTCAGATTGAAAGCAAAGCTGTCAGGTGCAAAGTGATTTCCCCTGCTTAGTGGAGATCACTGTCCTCTGATTTGATTAGTTCACTCTTGAGTTATCACCTTTATGTCCAGCAGAAGGCTCTACTGCTTTCTGAAATGTGCACAGAACCATATTCTTTGGGTACCTCACAAGGTCAGCACTGCTGTAAACAGGATTTGGCTATTTGCTTGCACTGCGACAGCACACACATATTTCTTTAACTAAGCAATGAGATTCTAATGTTTTTTGAAGCAAGTGAATGATAAATACTGATTATTTACAATTGGTGAGTGAGGATTTGGTTCAGCATTTAGTTATGTCATGAAATTTGAATCCATGCACATTTAATGCAGTAGCTGTTAATTAAAAATCTGAGAAATTTTAACGCTTTCACTCTTTGTGCCATTACTTTCATAGTATGTGTGTATATGTATATATATTTATTCTGAAACTAGGGAAGTTTGAAATACAAAGATCCTACTTCCTCACCATCTTAGCATTCTTATAGTCCCAATAGATAAGAGAATCTCTATGAATGTTGGCACTTGCCAAAGTTGTGATGAAGTTATCCTTCTACAGACATTTCTCAATGTTTCAATATTGTACTTCACAATATTCATGCCTCACACCTCATGGGCTGAAAAGAAGTAGTTCATTTGATCTATAAGACTGTCAGGGCAGCTTCCTTTATGAAGCTAAGTTATGGTAGGTAAAAATATATATTTTTTTTCTTATCTTAGTAGCACAAGTTGATGAATTCAAAAGGGAGGCGAATTCCTTTTATTTATTATGGAAGTGGACTATTAGGATAAAATGAGAAGAAACCTCTTGGAGCAACACTTTTCATGTCCATTTATTAGTTTGACTGCAGCACTTCTGGCATTTTGTCCTAAGAAACAGGTTTGATTTACCTTTTACTAACTTTCAGAACTGCAAATCATGGAACAAGGATGTTTGAGCACAAACATAAATACATCCTTTTCATCTGTATGACTTTAAAATTATGCTTTTCAGAGAACCTGGATAAAAGTAGCCTGTTTAAACTTCTAATGATAATTTTTTTCCTTAGGGAAGCTGTATTAGTCCAGGTGGGCATTATTTTTTCTGGGTTTTTTGTTTGTTTTGTTTTTTGCCCCCTCATATAATGTTATTTGCTTAATGGTTATAGATTTTAGTAGAGAGCCATAAGCACATCTTCAAAAAGGCCGTTTACATCTTCTGTTGAACAAAGGGTATGACAAAAAGTGTTCCTATAATAATGCTACAGTACTCGTTTCTTTAGTTTCTCAGAAAATCCAGATTATCAGTGTTCACACTTTTCTAGTCCTCTCTGTCTATATTTTTCTATTCTACTTGTCCAACAAAAGAATTTGGGTGTAATTCCTTAAGATACAATAGATAAATTAGAGTATTAGTCTTAAGATGGTGGGAATACATACTTCCTCCTACATACTTCAGCCAATTTAAAGACAGTTCATCACAGTGCACATCAGTTACCAGATAACCATTAAAATTTCATTTGGTTTTTCTCCTCATACTCATTGCATTTACCAGAAAAGGGATTGGGTTGTTTTGTTTTGTTTTGTTTGTTTTTTTTTCCTACTGCAATATAAACATAAGGGTTTAGTGACTAGAGTTTGCCTTTCTGTAATTTGTAATAGTTAGTTACCATCACTAAATTGTCATGAAGTGTTGAGAAAACTGCAAGGGACTGCATCATTGGCACAAGAGGATGTGGTGCTCTCTAATGAGCTCACTACAGAATGGTTAAAGGTGTCATTAATATGCTTAAGCAGAATGGGATCAGAGAACTGAGAACCTCTGCTTGAATTTGAAATAATGCTAAATTGCTAGCAAAGTTTTACTTAAACATCATGGAACTAAAAAGCAACTCTGTATAATTTCTTACTCAGCTCTAGATGCTGTCATAATGTGTTTGTAAATATAAAAGAATTGGGTTCTGTGAATATTCACTTATCTGCATTAATTCAGAAGAATCAATTTCAACAGTCAGTAACATTTTTTCCAGTGATTTTTATGGGAACAGCATTTCACTTCAAAACTAGTCCTATGGATCTCTATTGTAGCAATGCCCTCCTGAAACTCAAAGGGAGTATTCTTGAATATGGACTAAATAATTTAGTTGGCTGCTGGCCATGTGTTGTCTTTCAGAGGAATATGGTTATTCACTATGTAATAGTGTAGGAAGAAGGGAGACATATGGAAACAAATTTTAAAAGAAACAGTAACATTACTCAATGCAGTTTTAGCCACACAAGTTGCCAAGTACTTAATGTAGTCATGAAGTAAAGAAATAAATTATGAATCCCACTAGCCAGGCGCGTAGCACGCGAAAGTGCTGCTCTGATAGAAAACAAGCGCTCAGCTTCAGCTGAAGGCTGACACACACTAACACTTCTTGAAGTTTGATTTATGGATTTCTTTTGCTGCTGCTGTTATGAAACGCACACTATTATATACAACAAATTAAAACTTTTTAAACAGCATTCTTGGAAATATATTTGTCCTTTTATTTGTCTCTAAACACTGGACCACCATGTCCCTGGCCCCTCTTTGTTATAATTTTGTTTTGAAATATGCAGTATAATTCTGTGTGTTTTCCTGTTGCATCTTTATAAGGTAATGTCTTTTCAAGCAGATGTCATATTTCTCTAAATAAACGATACATTTGTAACAACACAAAAGACAAAGTGGCAAAAAATAGTGACTGTAAAAACTGATATATTCAAATATAAATCTAAGATTATATAGGTATTTGTATGGAAAAGTCATATTAATACAACAATTCTTTTTCCAGTTCAGTGTTTGTATTTGGTACAGCTTCATAAAATATTGTATGTCCATTCTCTCTAGATGAGTCATGGTTTTGGAAGAAAGGGGGGAGAATATTTTTTTCAGCATCCTGATCATTGTAATAATGAACTGCAGAAACTATAATAGATTTTGTTCCTGGCTTGGCAAACTATCTAAAAGATTTTGCAAGAGGGTTTACATAATTCTTTCCATTGAACTTTCTAGTATTGCTATGTTTTAATTGTTAACTCAAACAAACCAAACATTTAGGTAGTTTGTGCACTATATAAATGTGGTTTAATGTTTCAGGAGTATTTTATGAGGAGAGGTGGTGGTTATACATTTTCATACATACAACCTTAGTTCACTTGTTAAAATAGGCTCTCTGTTTGCTAATAGTTCCCAGCTGTAACTAATACATTAACAGATCTACAATGTAGTATTTAAAATGACGCATTTCAAAATCAATAGCAAATGTCCTGCTGTACGATTAATGGGAAAACTTGTTTTACACAATGGTCAGTACACGATACGTCTTTTGGAATTATGGTACATCAAGGAATAGGAAACAATGATGTGTAAAATTCTAAGAACTTAGGAAAAGTAAAAATATTACTTACTGTAGTTGTTGTTTGCTTCTCTTGTCCCTTTCACTTTGCCTCGCTTATCAATCCTCATATACCACTGAGTTCGACAGAAAAGTCTTCTCACTCTTACATCCCCCCCTTCCATATAATCATAGCTTCTGGTATGTCGCTCAGGGCTGGAACAGTTCACATTTGTAGCCATTTGCTCTGGAGTCATGTCATTGCAAGCTAAAGATATAGTGCCCATTAGAAAGATAATGTAAAAGTATGATCTGTAGAGCAAAATTGGCAGGATCCATGTCAGTATCCATTTGTGCATTATAGTGCAGTGTTCTGGGTGTTCATGAACAACATAATGAAAATTAAATCTCAAGTAGACTGTTGCTCTTAGGTCACCGACCTGCCTTCTGTCTTTACGAGTTACAGATTCATTTAAGTGAGATTGCTCCCTCTTCTAGAATTCTGATCGTTATTCCTTAATAGTTAATGGCGAAATAGAAGAGCTTCTTAAATATCTCTTCAGTCAGAATATCCTTTAAAGACATCAGTTATAAAAACCTTTGTTGTTGTGACCTTCTTTACTACTTGAATTTGCTGCTTGCACTGAAAGTAAAAGATCTGTGAGAAAAGGTGCATGTGTAAGTCGTTATGCTCAATTGTTACAAACGTGTAAGGATACATTATGCTAATGAAAAGTACTACACAGAAATACGTGACATGCTGAGCTCATTTTAAAAAATATGCTAATGCATATAAAATAGATATAGCTCATACAGCTTTTTACATAACCAGACATTTACACTGCTTGTTAACAGTTCTCTCTTCAGTTGTCTTTCAAAAAATCTCCTATTGTTTCATTTCAGCTCTCATGCATGATAAAATTCTGATTACTTCATACCTATGTATTTAATATTATATATTTACAATCTATCATATAACTTTTCTCTAGTTCAGGTTTCAAAACAGACCTCATGGCTTTAGCTCTGTGTTTTTATTCCTAGCCTTTTCATATTAGTAGAAATAATTTTCTTAAGTCTTTTTTTAGCATCTAGCATATAGAAATAAAGATAAGTTATTAGCTATTAGAAACTGTTGAATGATCTTGTAAAGGACAGATAACTTACTTGTTCCTGTTGATAAGAGCTGGATACCCAAGTACTCCATTTCTGTTGTCTCCTCTTTGCAACATGAGACTCTCTACTGTAGCTACAAACTTTCTCAGCTCAGAAAGACTCCACCAGAATTATAATTGTTTCCATAAATCAACAGGCTGGAGAGATGGTGTGTATGTGCTTATGCGTGCGCGTGCATGTGTGTGTTGAGCCTGTTCAGTCCTTTTCGATAAATACCTTTGCTGACCTCACTTGGAAGCAATTAGAATTTAACCAGTCAGCTGTCAGTTGAATGCACGAACAAAAGTAAAAGGAGACTTGCATTGTATCGTGTCCAATGGTCATCAGAGGGAGCTATGTACATAGTTTATGGTTTAAATCTCCAAGAATCTTCTTTCTAAAAACATATATTTTGTGGTGTGTGGATTGAATTGCTTCACATGCTAGTTAGTGTTTCTGTGCTCTGGTTTAGGTCAGTATTTTTCTGTCCTTAAAAAATTCCTCCTCCTCCTCTCTTTTCTACTCACATGGTTATCTCAGTGTGCTTTCAAATCTGTTCTGCAGTTTGGTGGATTTATTGTCTCCTTAGTGCCTTTCTGAAGGATATGTGAAATGTGGGTCTGTTGCATACTGTGGAGAAGGGTGTGCTGTAGCCACTAGAGATCATGAGGTATATTTTGATATCGTGGATTTGAAAAGAGCAGCCACTGCACTGAGGTTTTATTTGAACAGCCACTAGGTGAAAATGAGAATATATATTTGGATGTTTCAAAGTCTGACATTTGAACACGACCTTTATCATCTTGAAGAAAAAGCTGCTACTAGGGAACAGCCTTTCTTAGCATATGTAGTTAGTTCTGGAGACTCACAAAGGGAGGATGAAAACTGGCAGCAATGTAAGGAAATCCCTAATACTGCACACCTAGCAACAGGCTTAAAATCTAGAGAATTAAATTAATGGGTGGATATGCCTGGTTTTCTGCTTTTGTGTACCTATTTCTCTCTCTGGCCCCAGCCTGCCCATGTTGCATTTCACACCTAAATTCTGTTGAGTTTCTAGTGAGTGAGTTTGTAAAACACACTGGTGCAAAGTTTTCTGTAGCTCTTTATCCTGTTTAACTGCTCCACTGCTGATGCGAGTACACCTCAGTCCCTTTGGTAAGTAATATCAATGAAGAAAGTTTGGAATTAATCCAGTTATTAAGAATAGTTTACTTATGTTTAATAGTTAATGTTTGATAATGTAATGCAGTTTATCATTCCATGCTTTTATCCCATCCCTTCCTCCCTCTGTAATGGGATAGCAGTTACTAAAAATCCCAGGGAGTATGTATGTGCCACCTTGTGGTGAGGGGGACATTAGTAAATAGGGTGTTTCACTGGACTCATCCAAAATTAACACAAAGGTGAACCAGACAAACTTGTAGTACTCAGCTTTTCCTATACACAAAGAGAATGACTAATTTCCTTCCTTAACAACAGCCTCTTTGTCAGCGCTACACGATCTGTCCCATTTGTGACTTGCTTTGCATTCTTTTTTAATCATTTTCACACATAGTCCAAAGTGGATAGGTTTTTTCTTTTTACCTCTATTTCAGCACATTGGGCTGTTTCCTGTGTTCTGTAGCTCAGTTTAATTTTCCTACTTTAGCAAAAGACTCGGTATATGCACCTTTCTGATATGACAGATGTGCTGCTGGGGGCTTTCAAAGGCTGCATACCTGCAGCTGATTCACAAAGAAGTGGCTTTCATTAGTTAACTCTTGTAAACTGTGGTCACAGCTATCTCCAGTTTGACTTCTCTCTTGTCAACCCACAGCCACCATTCTGACAAGAAGTGGGGACTGAAGTGGCTTATCCCAGTTGTGGCTTTTGCGGTAGATTTGCTGGATTTATATCAGCGTGTTCTCTGGCCCATTCCACAGTCTGAATTCAGAATGATAGCAATGAAAAAAATCTGTGGCATTCAAAAGGCTTATCTCTTGTGCATTATAAAGAAAGCAATCAAGGATAAAAGGTAATCTGCGTTTTACTCGGCAAAATAGGATGCAAGTAGAAATGTTTTTGTAAATATTCTGTGTCTTTTATGTCCAATAACAACTTGCACTTTCAGATCCATGCTGATTTTAATTTTTCTTTTTCCTTGCAAAGTTATTGTTTCTGACAGCTAGTACCAGGAGAAAAAGTACATACCTGACGTTTCATTTCCAGAAAGCTGGAGCTATTCGTGGTCCAGGCATAGGCATGTATTGGCTTTGAAAAAATAAATCACTTGCTATAAGTGAGTGTTCTTAAGTAGTGCCTCTCTTCGGATCTCTGTAAACTTTTGTAGTTACAAATAAATGAAAAGTGGCTTAGGTGAGGCACTAGCTCTAATTTTAGTTGATGAACAATGCAGTTACCCTTTAATTATTGCTGCTAAAATCCATATCCTCGTATTTTGCAACTATGCAATAATATCTTTCCACCGTGCTTCAGCTGCAGCTTTCCTTACTTAAAAATTTTTGTCTTTCTATACAAGTCCAATTCTCTATTTTTTAATGGAGAAATGCCATCTCAGTGTGCATGTGTACATCAGGTTTCTCTGCATGTGTCTCCAAGCCTCTGAATGGCCGAACATGCATCTGATAAATGAAGCATAACTAATAACTTTCTCAAATCAGACTGGTTTAGGTTTAGAGAAGATTCATGTTGCCTGATACTTGGTACTCTGTTTAACAAAGTGCATGCCCAGGTGTTTGCAATACAATCCCAAGCAAATCTTTAATAATATACAGAATTTTTCCACCTAAAATGCTTGTGATTTTCTGTTTCTCTGGTGTTCAGCTTTCAGGACCACAGGAAAACATGGAAATGTGAAAAATGCACATGCTGTAAGCCATCCTTTAATACTTAATGCATGCATTGGTGCCTCCTTCCTGTTGATGATAAGAGTTTTTCACAGCATTGTTGCAGTGCACATGGTGCAAAGGAAAGTAGAAATGAATTGCAAGCACTTTGCTTCTGATTGTAAAGATTGTGCGTAGGTCTCCAGTTAAAATAGAGCTTAATTAAGTTTATTCCCTTTTTCCTTACATAGGAAATTACTTTTTGTCCTTTCAAATGAAAACATGACTAAAAGGACCATTGCTTTCCTCATCTCCAGACTGGCCTTCTGCAAATTTACTGCCCAGCTGTGGCACTGGGTCATGAATGTGACTTTTTAAAAAACGGCCAGTTTACCCTTAGGCCAACACATCCCTGCTAAGAAACTTTTGATTCTCTTCCTCCTTGTTCCTTGATTCATTTCAAATTTGCTTTAGAACATCTTCCAGAACTTCCAGAGTATATGACAGTAGGAAGATAAAATCTCTGTATCAGACTTAAAACCCAAGCTCTTGGGTTTTAATGCCCTGCAGCAGTAGCTAAATGGGATTGGAAGGTCCCAGGAAAAAAAATACCTTAGATGTGAAGGTGCTAAATATTCTTGTAGTTAGATCCTTATCCACAGTTTCCAGATCTCAGAAATCAGTATCAAGTATCAGTATCTGATCAAGGCTGGCTCTTATTACATGCAAAAGATAAAAGTGCTACAGTTTGAGCAAATCTTTGGTCAATGTTGCAGTATCTGAGAAACACTGCATCATGTGTGGAAAATAAACTCACATAATGAGGCAGTAAAAACAAGAGACACATGGAATATTGCACTTCAGTTAGGATTTATCTTTTCAGATTGTAAGGCTCAGATTAAAAACTATAACTATGAATCCTTTGTCTCCTGACTATAAGAATGTCTTTTTGGTTTTGGTAACTGGTATGGGTTATTAAAATCATATTGAAAAAACAACAGCATTTTTCCTAGCAATTTTCAAAACAGATCTCTTCAACATAATTTTTTTCCCCCTCCTATTCATCCAGATCATATTGAGCTGATTTAAATCTACAGGAAAAATTGAATGGGAGGCAATAGATGCTTGGAAAAAAAACCCCACATCAAACTACCAAATAGTTTGACTACTACATAACTAATTCCTTTTCTTTTAATTAGTTACAACGAATGTGTTTTATATAGCTTATTTTAGGAAAAACAAAGGCTAGGGATACCTTAGCTTAGTCAATAGTAAACTTAAAGATAAATCCATCCAGGCTTTTTTCACTTGGACCATGACGTATCATGATACTGACTTTTGAAGGGGATGTAGAATAAAACCAGAATGAAATGGTAGCTGGATGAATCCTTCCTTTCTGAGTGGAATGGTTGTTCATAGCTGAAAAACCCTCGCCTTCAAGGGATTCTGCTTGTGATGACATCAGGACAATCAGGATATGTTTGTCATAAGCTCAGAAGTTGATGCAGAATTGTAACAGTATATTTTTGGTGGAGATAGAAAAAATAGAGAACTGGTATGAGAAAATACTGAGGGCACCCATTTGGTTCATCTCATTCATTACCAGGTATGATATTCAGTGGTCTCTCTTGCTGATGCGATCCATATATTTGTAGTCAAATTTTTATTTTACCAAAATACTTTATCATGCAGTGATTTCTTCTGTCTGACCTTAATATATTCTTTTTACAAAACAAAAAACTTGTAGCATCTTTTATATATACAGGTGGTTGGATAAGAACCAGCTTTAAGACCTGGTTTGTGGAATCTGTGTGCTTAGTCACCTTCTACAGCTGCCTCCAATTAAAAAGGTGTGAAACATCCAATATCTACTGCCCCTGTTGCATACTGTAAGTGTCAAAATGCTCCTGTGATTGATTTCTAAAAACCTGGGCTCACGCACCATACACTGAAACATTCTTAGTGCTGTAAAAAATAATATTCAAAAGGCACTAATTCTAGCTATCCATCTCATGCATTCAGTCAAGGGGAGAATCATGACGAGACCATAATGATAAAATGTAGTTTATATCACAGTGCTTATGCACACACTCAACAAAACTAATGTTTATCAAAGTAAGCTCTTGGCATTTCTATATAATTCAGTGAGTCCAGGATTTCACCCAAGGTTTAATGTAAATTCCTTCTTTATGGTTTTCTATTATTTCTGAGTGTCTTAAGGTTTGAGATTTACCTAGACATTTTTTCAGTGGCTTTCTCTGTATAAAAGCAATAATGCAGGTTGGTACAATCAATGCAATAAATACAAAATAGCAAAAGGTGGGACTGAGTATTGCAGAAATGCTACTGGATTACTACAGTGTATTTATTATTTTATTTTGAGAAACAGCTGGCATAAGACCTTTCCTGACTCTCAGATATTTATACGGGCTATTGTTACCAGTGTTCTAAAAGCAAAATAACCCCTGTAAAGCTGTGGTCCTTGTAGGGTTCAAAACTCACCAGTTGACTCAGAGTAAGAGCAATTCTCTAATGATTATTTATTACCCATCTGTCAGAGGCAGAAACACCACTTAGGCACAAAAATGTAAGGTTTTCCAGCTGTATGGCATTTGAATGGTAGATAAGCATTTGCTAAACAGGGAATCCAATAAAAGGGTGTAGTTCCTAGGGAATCTATGTTAGTAATTGGCTTACAGAGTGAACTCCACCACATTTCCTCACTTTTTCCATTCTCTCACTTACTGATAATGAAGTCCACGATATCATACTAAATCCTGTGTAAATTCAGGCCAGAATAGTCATTTCATAATCTGGTAAGGGTGTGAAAGAAGGATGTGAAGTACTAGGATCTGAGTGCAGTTCAGCATATCAAGTGCAGGGTTAGAACTAGCATGTCAGCATCATTCCTGAGGCATCTGGTATGGGCATGGACTGGTGAGACTGTTTTTCTAATTGTAAAAGGAAGAAAAGAAAGTGTCAAAATACCTTTGCACTCAAAGGGCAAATCGAGGCCATGTCAAAACTGCATTTTCTTTCAGAGCTGCCTCAAGAGAGTTAGGCAAGAAGGGACGCTATTGATTTCCAACTGGCTGTAATTTAAAGATGCCTAGACTGAGGGTTACCAGATAGTGCTGTTTATTTGTAGGATGTACCATCCTGCTCCTCTGTCCATATAGTTCTGTAGATTGCAGGAGTGATTCCTTCTTTCTGGGAATAGCTGTGCTTCCAAGGTTTGAAATGCCTGCCAGTGCAGCTGTTGCTCTTTTAAATGGTTATTTGCCTGGTTTGTGGCATCAGCAAGGATTGAATTTTGGCAGCAACTGATGAGGGTCAGGCGTTGAAACAGATTGTTATCAAACTTGATGTTGTTCTGATCTGCCTCCCTACTCCTGCCTTACTTTGCTTGTCATAACTTATCACATTACTAAAAGAATTTCTACCCTTTTAACAGTTGCTAGTTTTTCATATCTTTGAGAAAGACTGTCCATTGCAAATAAAGTATTCTCCACAAACCTAAATGTTACTGTTCTGTGAAGCTGGAATGCAGAACGTTTGGGAGGTGATAGAGAGAAAGAGTGGGATAAAGAGCTTGGACTAAAGAATGTGTACTTCTTCCTCCCCTATAAAAGAGAAGGGAAAACTTGATTCTCTGATAGAAATTTGTCTAGTGTAGTGGTAAATTACCTTTATCAGCCTTTTATGATATTGGGTTGAGTGCAGCATCTGTCTAGTTTGTGTACCTCTTGCATCTCTGTTATCTCTGCCATGCTTGACAGTGGGTTATTGCAACAGAGGCCTTTTCTGGAGTAGAAAACTTTTATTGAGGTGACTTTGTGAAAACTTTTTTCACACTGACTATGTGTATTGGTTCCAGTGCTGAAGTCACTGTGCTAAACTCCACCATGCTGAGGTACAAAGTGTGATAGTCCCTTGACACTGCAATCAACTGAACAAGTTTTTGTGGGTTTTTTAATCCAGTTGACTGAAAGCCCCAGAATAAGAAGTTATAAATACTAAAGGGAAGTTACTGAAAAGCTATTTTTTAAAGAATTTTGACAGGCAGTTTTTTGCTAGTTAACCACATTTCAATAAAATTTCTCTCTGAAGATCATGCCATTGTTTGTTTGTTTGTTTCATAGCATTGTTAGACATGAACAATAAGCTGGCAGTGCCTGGTATGAATTCTTTGTGTCTAAAAAGTATCTGGTGAATGGTTTATCAAATTGAACATGTGTTCTACACTCTTAAATTACAGATTAGTTTTTTCTCCTCAAGTAAGTCTGCTGTGCCCTTTCTCATCATTCATAATCGTGACTAACACTTTTTATATCTTTTCTTGATGAGAAGCCTGTGGAGGAAAAGACAGTTCTCTCAAAGTGTCCTGCAATTTAGGGGCTTGTTACAATTCTGACTCTTTCATGAGGATTGTGAGGTTTTAACAATAATCCCCAGTACCATTATCAAAACATGATTTTGATAGCCATTACTTCAAAGGCAAAAAGAAGGTATATTTTATAGGTGTCTCACATTATACAGATGTGGAAAAAAAATGTGGCAATGCAAAGAAGGATCAGCTGTGTACACACATGAGTTGAAGTAAGGCTTCATGAAAAATGTTCATTCTGGTGTTTCCAAAATTCAGTGTTTGACTTTATGTTCTTAATTTTCTTCTGATATTGGATTAATTGATAGTTGTATTTGCTGATTTACACAGTTGGCACCAGCATCGTAAATGTAGCAGGAGATGTCTCAAAAAAGGGAACCTTTTTCCAGTACCAGTCTTTCAACATCCACTAGTACTGCTTCTCATGAAGGTTTTTGTCTGAGTATACAAACTCCATAAACTTCTGCATGAAGGCAGTGGTGGGTTTCCTGAAGTATCCCCAGGGGCTGTTAATGGATGAGCAGCAGCTGGCATGTGGAAGAGAATGGAGAACCAACTATGACAGGAGGAAAATTAGGTGCATTAAAAATTGTGAAAGAGAAGAAATAAAGGACAAATATTGGTGAGCTCTCAGGAAGAGGGAGAGAGATACAAGACAGAACAGAGGAAAGTAACAAGATCCTAATGTGTGCAGTATATCAGAAGAAATGGAAACTAGGAAATAGGGGAACCTTAGAGGTCACTTTTAGAAGATACAGGAAGAGATCAAGGAATTTCTCATACAAGTCCTCTCTTCTCTTCTGTCTGATGCTTTTTCAAAATTATCTAAGAGAACTAATATCATTTGGCAAATCAAATATGCATTAGGCTGTAGTGCATGAAATCTTTCATTTTGAAGTTTGTATTTTGTCTTTGGTAACCTGCAGTGAAGGACTTCTAGGGATGGAATAATTACTGTACCGCATGGTGATGAAACTTTGTTCACCCAAAACATAAGTTGCTGGTAGCTAAAAGAGGTAAGTTATTTCTAAGTTATCCCTTCTGCCTTTATATGGTGTGCTATTTCAAGTTTTGCAGGCCTGATTGAGTGGCTTTTCCCATTGTGACTCTCAGCTGCAGCAAAATGACCTGGCACAACTGAGACAGTGCTCATTAGAGTTGCTGCTGAGCAGAGCTAACCCAGTTTCTCTTCTAGTTCTTTTGAAAATAGGTTAGATATGTGAGAGGGAATTTTTTTAAATCTATTTCTGAAATTAATATTTTATCTATTCAATGAAGAAACCCCTTTTTCTCCATGCTTTCCAAAGGAAACTTTTACCCTGTTCACTGGTCTCTGGTTGCTGGACTAGATGTAAAAGTGCAAGGGAAAAAATATGGTTTCATTATGGCCACACTATCTGCAGTAGAATCTGTGATGTTGGGGAGTGGTCCTGTATTTTTCTTTGTGGTTTGTGATCCCTGTTCCTTTGTGACTCGAAATTTTGTGCTTTTCTGTTCCGTGTAAAGAAACAGATGGTCTACTCTGCAAAACAGTGCCATTAAGTCATACTTAATCTTCAAGATTGCAGATACTGGCCTGCATTTAGCAGAAAAAGAGCTCCGATCAGGATTGGCACAAAGATTTCCATTTAGTACCTCTCTGGAGTTGAAGATTGATATGTCAGTTCCAAAAAAATTATCTTTCTTACAGTGCAGTAAACCAAAGTGTATTCCTGTAAAATGCTGAAATTTAAATGTAAATTAGTCCTTTTTTGTGAGCTTTATTTCTTGTGGATTTATGAGCATAACTGAAAATGGAGATTTTTCTTTGTTTTGGTGTTGGCCAGTACACCCAGTTTTAAGATAATGGTGCATTGGAGTATAATCAAAATAGGTGTCTAAAGAACTAGCTTGCTTCATGTTTCTTAGGGATTTTTTTTTTTTTTTTTGTGAAAGGAGATTCCTGGGTTTGAGTGTATTTCAGTTTCTACCCCACCCTTCTAAAAGATACATACACTCGCCCTCTTCAGTTTCGAGAAACACCCCCAGGGCATCCTTTTTATTTGAATTGATTTTCTAGTTGTTTATCTTTTTCAATCTGCTCATGAAAAGCACATCTGGTTCCTATTTTAATCAGTATTCCAGTGGGAGCAACATCATATTATAGAAAGCTAACAATGCTAAAATAATAATCTGTAATGATGCAACTTCTGGTAATTTAAAACTGTTTTATCCACTGTTTGTAGAAGTGTGTTAATGATGTCGGCCAACTGATCTTTTTGTAGATTAAACTCACCCTGGGTCCTCATAACAGAGAATATCTGACATCCACGTAGGCGAACCCTTCGAAATGTCCGCAATTCCTGAAGTGTCTGAGCATTTCAGTACTTACAGAAAGTGCAAAACTGACAGTTGTGCAAACTGAAGCAATCATTTGATAAAGAGGTTGGGTAGAACAACCTCAGTGCTGGATTAGATGTAAACTACCTCTGCCTTTTATTTGACATAGTTCTGCCTCTAGAGGTGACAGAGTTGGAGGTCTTGCTCTTGTTATTCTTCACTTTGTTAGTTGATTCAATACTCAGCATATATGGCAAGACCACCAGAAAGTGACAGTGGTTATTTTATTACAAAGCTGCATGCTAGCAGATAAACTGAGATGGGTTGTCAAACAGCCTTCAAGTAGTAGGAATTGTTTTCTGTATTTCCTGTCTTGGTTTAAGCCAGCAACAAAGAGGAGAGACTTCTACTGTTTCTTTAACTAATGCATATTGAGCAATTATGTGAAAGTGAAGCTTGGTATCTCTGCAATTCCCACATGAACGGTCCAGCAAAGCAGCCACCCCCAATACTTCTGCTGGCAAGGTGTTTGTTGAAGTGTGGACCTCTCAGTCACGTTCATAATTGCATTGCTACTTTAACGTGTGTCATTCTGATGCCATCTCCAGACTAGAATTCCACACAAAAGCAGAGTAAACTGAAGAGGCTGTCCTTTAAAATTAGCTTTGAGAGGTGGGGAGGACATACTCCTGTTTGTTGAGAAAGAATCCGCTGTTATTAGAGCTATCTAAAATTTTCATTCAGCCTTCCAAATATTTATTGAAACTGTCTCTTTGATATACACCTGCTTCTGCCTTGGCTCTTCAGCAAAGTTTCTCAGTAGAGTAGCATATCTTAAATTGCAAGGTCAAATTTAATACTGGTATGATCAAGTAAGGAGTGGCATTCTTGTCAGGATGATAGAGTTATACATCAATTATTTTAGAGACTAAATTTACAAGTGATAGTTGATGTTCATGACCTTTCTCCTCTAACCTGGTGCTGGGAGGAGCTAAAGCCAAAAATTATAAGAAACATTAAATTTTTTCAAAATCAGTTTCTAGATAAGAATGGTTATGTTTTAGGGAACAGTAACTGCAGTCACTGTTAGTGGAATCCTCCTAGAGGTCTGTGCTCTTGGTAACAGAGTGTGAAGAAGGTGTACAAGTGAACCTCAGCAGCAGGTTTCTCTAGTTCTCTAAGAAACTCTGCTCTTAATTTATCAACTTACTTTTCCATCTTAAGATAATTGATTAGTGTCTTAATGCTTTCATGGTTTTATTCTGTGGAATAGAACAAGCCATTTTCCTCACAGTTCTAAGAGAATAAGTTATATAAAACTTTAGAGGAAAGCAATGCATATTTTAGAGAAGCTAAGCTTTTGAAACTGCGTCTGAACTTGAATAATCTGTGCTCAGGGTCAGAATATCAGGTCAGGGATATCCAATGACTGCACACTAAAGCATGGGTGCTGCAATATCTCTCATTACTGAAGGTTTTGGTTCGCATTTTTAAATAAACCAGGAACAAGTGCAGGGTATAGATAGTATCACACCTTATGCTGGCAGAGGAAATCTCTTGAATAATTTTATTCCAGCATCTTGAAACATGGAGTTGGTTAAACTGGTGAAATGTTGTATTTTCAGCTACCCATTACAAAAGAGAATCTCCGTAAGATTATCATGTGATATTCCTTGTGCCCATTTGAACTGATGTAACATTCCTGGTTGCTTTTGTGGACTAGATTTTATTATTTGTTTTACTTTTTTTCCTGATTTGTCACTATGTAATTTCAGAATTTATTCTGCATTTTAAAAACCATTCTCATCTTTGGAGTGTTTCATTTTGAAAGGATTTTCATGAGCCGAAGAATATTTTTGTTTCTACTGAAGGAGGGGGTGGAGAATCACTGCATGTCCCTTTGGCACATTTAGATTTCCCTAGTAGCCAATATCAAGCTGTGGATATGAAACAAGTTTCCAAGCTGGGTTGCTTTTCAAGTTGTAGATGGTGTGCGCTGTTTCTGATGTTGAAATTGTATCCTGAATACAAACCAAATTTGTCTTTCCAGATCCTTGTTTTAATTTCTTGTGGTTTAACTTTAAGTGTCTCCTCTAGTATATTTCTCATATGTATCACAATTTAAATTCTATGTAAACGCTTTCAGGATATTTGGGATAACTGTGTAAATTGTGAAAGGGAAATAAATCTTCCTATATATAGATATACGATTTCTGATATTTGGTGGTTTTCTTCAGAAAAAGAGTTTCCTGACTGCATACCAAGAGGCATATGCAAGCAGCAGGCATTCTGAAGAAATGACAGAGAAACTCCTTGTTACTTGATATCATAGCTGGGGAAGGTAAGGTACAGAGAGGAGATGCACATTTTCTATGGCTATGAGGCGATGTAGCCGCAGATCTTGGAGTTAAGTGCAGGTGGCCTCACTGCAGGAACTTTGAGAATGAGATCAACTGCTTGGGCTGTATCTTGGCAGTGTGCATTGTAATTTCTGGATGTCCCCTCTTGTCATCGTATTTTTCCTTCTCTTGATACTATTTACAGAAGAACATATCTGTTCAATTTTCTATGTACATGTACTTAGGAACAGCATATAAATTGTTAAATAAAGTACATTCCTAGAATGGGATAAAGGCTCAGAAAGTTACGAAGCCTTGGAACTTCGGTGAGTTTTAAGAACTCCTTTTGTATCCCGCCTCAACCCCAGTATAGTGCCCAGCTGGTTGCAGCTCAAGCGTATAATTTTTCACAATTGTCTTCTTGACTTCATTGTCAGAGCAGATGTTTTTGCCAAATTTTTTCAGATATTTCCTCTCCTTTTCTCCCCCATGAAAATCATTAGCTCCACCTTTTATTTTGAAAAATGCTACTGTGTTGTTTGTGAAAGCCAGTTCAATTTTTCCTTTGGCTCAAGAAGTGTTTGGTTTTCTAAAATTGTTCTTTCTGTGTGCATGATGCCAATTTGGAATTTTGCTGAATAAATGAGTAAATAAGTTGTGCGGTAAAGTAGAAGAAATACTAAAAGAAACATTTGGTGAATTCACTTTCTCTGAGTAGATACTGTGAAATACAAATTTAGGGTTAGTTTAAAAAGCAAAATTTCTCATTTTCTTAATGGGCAATCTATTCATGAATCAGTGGCATAATACAGCCTTCTGTGTTTTGCTGGTTTTCTTTCACTTTCTTACTACAAGTAAGAGGATAGTGGATCACACAATTCCTCTATTCTGAAACAGAAAACCCACCTGACTTCAATGATTTTCCTTAAAAACTGATGGTGTGATAAAGTCACTCTATTTAACATCCAATATTATAAGATAAGACTATTAAGAGCAGCTTTATTGTACAAAATGAAAGTAGATAAATTATCTCTGCTTTATCAAAGCTTTACACATTCTAGAAACAGATGCCTTTTTAAACCAATACAAAATTCCTAGATATTAACTTTTCAAACAATAACAGCTGTTAGATATCAATCCCTTTTGATTAACTACTATTAGAATAGGCCACATTTGTTTTAAAATTAAACACTATCACAGAATGACTTTCTGAAATCAATGTATTGTTTTCATACTCAGTCCAAGGAAATTCGTATTATTACAGAATTTGTTGTATATTTAGCCCATATTTCATAATAAGGGAAATCTTTTGCAACCTAAATTAAAATGTTACTTTTGCATTTCCACACCATTTACAGGTTGTTCAATGTAGCTTTCCTATTCAATTTTTTATGGTTGTTTTACTCTGTTCATGAGGATGACAAGGGAATTAGGGCTTGTATGGATTCAGTCAGTTGTATTCCTTGATAGATTATTTTTTCTGGCATCTTCTTGAAGAAATGAGTCAGTTTAGGAGTTTATCTTGGAATTTTTTTAGTTATTATTTTTGATTGCAGACAGATAAATATGTAAATTAGATATTTGGAGATAAATTTTCAAGTTGTAGGAGAGTGCCTGGTGTCACAGAGCTGGACTCAGGCCCGATCCTCTGCCACATGCCAGTGTACACATGCAATTCCCTGGCCCACTGCACCTGTTCCAGCTTCTTGCTATTTTAAGAATACATTTGTGTGTGTGGCCACAAGGCTGCTTTTTAAATGGAGATGGATTTCTGGTGCCTCTGGGCAACAGTAACTCGTGTATTCAGAGCCTGGGATAGCATCATGCTTTCCCAGCCATGATTCATTTTAAAGGAAAAAAAAGTTAATGGTCCTCCCTCCCTCCTTTCCTCTGATGTTACTGCAATTTTAGGCTAAAAGCTTTTGGGAATTTGGATGTTCTAATCTATCAATTGATGGTACAGTTTAGTGAGCAGTACTAGAGATAAGGAGCAAAGGTGAAATGATATTCTATTCATGGCCCTCATTCAAGACAGTGATTTCTAGTAACCAAAACCAGCTTCCTGCATTTCAGGTGATAAAAAGCAAGATGCAGATTTACATTAAAAAAAAAAAAGAGGATGGTCTGTGCTTTATTGTCCATCTTGGGTAGTACTGCAGTTCTAACTTACCCCTCCACTTAAAATCAGCAAGAGCTGCATGACTGCACTAATGAAGTTGCTAATTTTCACTGCCACAGATACTGTCATTTACAGGGATGTAAATCTTTGCTGATTAACTTTATTACAATGCTTTTCCTTTGCTTTGACATTGTAGTAAAAAACATATTTTATTTGACACCTCGTACTAGATTCAAGAATGGGAGCCAGTAATATACCTACAGAAGTACATACTATCTTTGCTTAGATGTTGAGTCTGTATCCAGAAAATAATTGTATGTGAACTAAAGTGTCAGACTCTAAAAATAAGATATTCAAATATGATTAAATTTGTGTTCAACTTGGATGCTTCCTAAGAGGGCATATCTGTAATAAACTCTTCTGATGGTGATCTTCTAAAAGCACTCAAATTGCTTATTTGATGTTAGTGGCAATAATTATTAATGAAGAATTAAGAACTATGAACTATCTTCTGGCATTCAGGCAGATAGGGAGAAAAAAAGCAGACTCTCAGTTACTGTGCAAGAAATGCAAAGGCGTGGAAAATCTGGTGTTATATGTTGGCACTTTCAGGAAAGAAACATCGAGTAGTTTTAGTTATTTGCACTAAGAAAAGTAGAACTCAGAAAAATTTGAGTTCCAGCTATTGCACCAGTTCTTTTCTGCTTCCATCTTCAAAAATTGGGGAATGTATTAAAGTGTTACCAGGTTCTCATCACCTGATAGTTGTTCATTCAAAATTATTGTAATAATTAGAAACAGAATCTTAGCTCCTTCCTTTTTCTAAGCCTGAAATAGCCTCAGAGAATAGAAAGGCCATGGAGTGTTTCATAATTTAATGAAAAAATGGAAGCAAGCTGAATTCCTACAGCCTCTTGGAAGTTGCTCTTTCACTCAAAACTCTCTTGAAATCTGAGTGGCAGTAATGGGGAACAGAATTTCTGTACCTGTTTTTTTCTGAGGTGTGTTTTTTTTATGTATGCATATTTGAATTACCAAGATATCACTACTCACTTTCCAAGACTCCCACATAAAAGCTTTTGCCACATGTTAAAAATTCATCAGCATTCTCTTGCCAGTACTATTTCTGCTGTTAGTCAGAGGGTTACATACAGTATTTAATCAGAAAGAAGGAAACAATACACATATCTTCTACTTCTTTTATTCTTCAATCATGCAAAAATATGCAAAGCACTTTATATAGATTACTTCATGGCCAATAAAAAAAAAAGAGAGCAAATTTATTTTCTAAATTTTTTGTTTGGACTTAGCCAATTTCTGTACCCTAAAATCCCTGCTCTAGGAGGTTGAAATATTTTGTTAGTACCTCCCAAGCTGAAAATAAAGACTTTTTTTTTTTTTTTTTTTCCTGCCAGCATGCAAGTGCTGTTTGGAGAGGTTCTGGAAGCATTCATCCACCGTGTAATCTCTCTGACAGTGCACACACTGCTGGTGGAATTTCCTAGATAGGCATGCAACACTCATTTGCTTCATCCCATCAAAGGAGCAGGGGAACTTGACCCATCAAAATTGTCATACTTTTTTGACTAGGTAATTATAAATAAAGCCTCACTTTCAGTTGTTAATAATTCCTAATTTCTTACTTTCATTTGTGGTTATTTCATGGCATGCTGCAATAACTAATGACAGCCTAGGTACTCTGGTTTTTAAATTAAAAACATTTTTAAGAGTTAAATGCTTTCATTTAAGTTGGAAAAATCCCAGAAGAGTAAAAGCTTATATAGTACAATTTGTGCATGATACCAGAGCAGACGCAGAGTTCATTCTAAGTTTCTGCATGCTAAGCATCTACTGAAATCAATGACAGCTGCACATGAAGAGATATTGCAGAACCCATCCACAGCTTAATGATAAATAAATAGTAAGTATGAGATAATCTGACTCTACTTCACTTTAATTAGAAAACCTAGACTCAGAATTTGGGGTGAAATTGTACCTAGACTTCCATATGAGTTTCTAAGGTATGCATTTACTTCTTAATATGTCCTGTACAATGGGATCAGGTACTCATCTTGAGCAGTTTGCTCATGTGGCTTTTCCTTTACAACTTCAGTTTATAAGTCTGTTACATATGAGATATTTTCAACGAATTCCTCTGAAAATTTATTGTAACAAAAGTGATATTGTTTCCAGCTGTTTCTATCTAGAACTGGTATTAAATACTGGAAGATAACGCAAACAGATCACTTTCTCTATCAGACTTTGACACTAGGTCATGGAAATTAATAATGTTCAAAATGTATCTCAGATTGAAGCTGGAAAGGCCAGTCAGAGATATCAACCAGCAGCAGATGTTAAAGCCACACTCTGATCCATTTATTACTTTGCACTGCAAAGGAGGAAAAACCTTCTGGAGGTCAGTCACAACGTCTGGTCTGTCTGGGTGGCCTGCATGTCTTCTCTGCAGTTGATCTGGTCCAAATATCCCTCAGGACGCTTTCAGGTCATTCAGATCAGAACACATTTCGTTCCTTCCCGGCACACATTAGGATATTGGTGAGATAAGATGTGGGTAAGATATCAATAAAGACACTGTCTGAGTTATTACCATCAGATTTGTTTCAAGTTTTCATTCTTACTGCTGTATTTTGTTAGGTCATAATGCTGTAGGTCAAGTTTCCATAGTATTTCCTAATAGTGTGTGGGAGATAACCCTAAGGGTGATATATAAGTAACAATGTTGAAAGCAGAAGAATTCCCAATTGCCTGTTCAGTGAAAGCAGCCAATTCAAAGTATGCCAGGTACAAACTTGAGATGCACCTTTAGTTATTGCTGATATTTCTGGTGTGATGAAAATACCAAGAGTCACTAACATGTCTCTGCTTGGACATTTGATCATGAAGTACAGAGTATGTTTTGCTCATATTCAACAGATAATTTTCAGCGCTCTCTGAAGACTTCAGACTTAAAGAACCCTGTTCCTGAAACCACTCTGGAATTGAGATAGTGCAGTAGCTGTGCCACTGAGATGAAGCATACCTAAAGCAGCCTGGTCTGAAAGATTTCCCATACTTGCTGGGAGGCAGAATTTTTTTTTCAAGGATCAAGGTGATCACTGAACTCCAGGTGGTTTTTTAATTATTTTGTATTGTACAGTAAAATACGTCTTCTAAGAAACAAAGTACTTGAGAGGAGAATAAATCCTTCTGTTGATAGCAACAGTATTGAGTCTGTAGAGGCAGAAGTCTGGGCAGCAGTGGTAGCAGCAGGAAGGTATCACACTGCAGTAGCTGCCTTGCACAGAACATTCTAATGGTATTGGGTTACTTGCGGATTGAATGTGCCTGAATGCCAGGTAACACATTGACCTGTGTGTAGAATGGGTGATTTTTGTCTGGCTAAAAGATGTAAAATCATCTCTCAGAAAAGTACAGTCTAACATCAAAATATTTGATAAAAGTGCTATTAAAAGTTTTGATTATAGAGTAAGAACTCAGAAATATTGACTCCAGGAAATGGAAATTCTTCTTTATTAGTTTAGGACTATTAAATGAGCAGAATCAGGAAAAGGAAAGTGTAATGAGAGAACAGCTTTTTGTTTGTAAGACATCTTAACATGCAAAAGTCTTCAGCTGTCTATAGCAAGATTTTCTATGTTACAAGAAGTCCTCTGATTATTCCCTAATTTTCAAATAAGCAAGACTTCTGGAATATCAGATTAAACTAAAATAAAAGAAAAATGGCTCTTCGTGCAATATTGTGCACCAAAGGGCACTGTAGATATTGAATTTTAAAAAGTTCCAAAATTACTGAAGTAGTTTGAAGGAACTTGTACAAAGCTGTCAAATAGAGTCACTGCCTCTGGTTCCTGAGCCACAAAATGCTTGTGGCCAAGAGAGATTTCTGTGGAAATATCACTATGTGCTTGCCGTGTTCTTAGTCTTCCTTAGGCATCCGATGTTGGTCAGAGCTGGAAATTGGATCTTGCGCTCAGTGTACCTTTGGTTTGACCGAGTACAGCTATTCTTGTATTCTTCTGTTGTAACAGGAAACAATCCGGCTATGTTTTATTTTTTGTTCTGCTGAGAAAATTTCAGATTTTCAAGTAGAGTAAAGCAGATGCAGCATTAAGCTGTTCTGGTGACAAACTCTCAATTCATTAATTATGATTTTTAATATCTTCTCATCTGCTGATGAGCAGACTTACTGATCTATAGAGTCTGCATTTTAATAAGAAGGAGCTGATAGCAAATTTTGCTGTTTTTTAAATTATCTAGTTCCACTCTTGCTCAGAGCCTGCATGACTTGGCTCCATAGCTGTTTAGAAAGCCATCTTTTTCTCTCTTTTTTGTCTTAAGGGTTTGAGAAGATTCGGAGGAACTCAGTGGTATCTGAGGGTTGACCAAGTTGTTCTTTTGCATTAGAACTGTGTTAGAATGACGTGTTTGTTATATTGCGAAATATGCTGTCATTGGTCTCTTCTTGAACATCGAACTTTGAATGTCCAGCCCCTGTTTGATGCTTTCTGGTTTACTTATCCTGCACTTATTTCCTTCAGTACTTAACATCTTTCCCTTTAATATACCTTGGGTCAATATTTCTTCTTTTAACAAATCAATGTTTCTCCAAGACTCATAGGAACTACAATGTAAATAATTTCAAATAGGAGAAACAGGTGATGTGATGTTTGCATTATATTGAATTTTGTATCCCTTACACAGTGAGAAGAGATAAGTTATCCTTACATAGTGAGGATAAGCTCTTCAGCTTTTTTTGATGACAAAATAAAAGATCATGCATCTTAATGTAGTAAAACAGGCTCTCATCTATAGAACCCTTAACGCTTGTTTAATTATATTTATGTAAGTTATTTAATTAGCCCATCTATGCTGCTGTTTTCAAATTAATTATTTTTCTGTTGGGAAAGTAAGGAGTTAAAAAAGGTGCATCTCAAGCCTAGTCTGACAGTAGACTATGGCCATTTGTGATGCAGAAAACCAGATTACAATTTTATTTACAAGGATGTCATGCGAAAGAAGTCAAAGGGTGCAGATACTTCCTGTGAAAGAGTAGTTTAAAATTTCCAAAGCTGCTTTACAGACTTTTTTTTCTTTCTTTGTAAGAAAAGATCCTGTGAGAAGTAGTGGCTGCCTTTGGTTCTCATTGAGTCTGTTCCGTAATGGGCTGCTTGAATGAGGTGTCTGTGTGAGGCAGTTGTTGCAGCTCACTTTAAAGCTGACCTGCTTTAGTTTTTTACTTTCTTTTCAGAGAACTTTGCAACCTTTTCACTAAGCAAGCCAAATTTTTCTTCTCCTCTCATTCCACTTCTTTTGCCTTGTTAGGAACTGAGTCCTATTGAAAAGAAGGCACTAATTCCTTACCAGTAAGGGAGAAATCGGATAAAATGAAAGCCTGTGAGGCTTTTCTCTGTAGGATGACAAGTTGTAAAAATACAACTGTATGCTGAAAAGTGACTGTAGAGATGGCATCTTGGGAGTGAGTGGGGGAAGGTTATGTTTATTATCTGTTAATGACTTCCAGATCAAGTTTGCTCAGTTTGTGAGTATTAAAAAAACCCACCCTTTTTTAACTGCCTTCTCTGCAGACTCAATTTGGGATTCAAAAATCATGCTGTGCTAATTTTAATCCAAATATTACTGTCAGTAATAAAAAGGTTCTTCGGGGTATATTGTGCCTTTAGTTAAATTGTCCATCACTGTACTGTAAGTGAATGTTAATGCTGTTGATGAGAAGCTTATCAAAATCAGGATTTGTCTTGTCCTGATTAGTCTTAATTAACTCTTCCTTGATTAAGTCTTATTAACCCTTTTAAACATGTCTGTTGTATTGGTTTCTGGATTTGTCTACTGTGGAGGAATGTAAAAAGAAGAGGAATAAACCTCACAGCTATTGTTTTTGCATTGCACATAAGGATTGTTGGGTGAGGTCATAGGAGTTATAAGTCCTATTGACATGTTGGCCATCTTGTTAAGGTTAAATTTCTCAAGGATTTGAGTATCTAGTGCTCATGTATAACACAAATGAGAAATTTGTGGGAAGAATCAGTATTTTAATTAAATCAAATGATGTGATTTGAAAAATGTCAGCTTTCAGATATGTAGGTCCTTCCTTAAATCCAAATGGAATCATCATAATCATAACTGGACTCATGTTATCAGGTAAAGAGCCAGCAATCTGGAAAATGTTGGGGTGCATTTAAATGTGGCCTCTCAGAGTGCTTTGATGGCAGCACCACTAAGCTTGGTGGTTACAGTAAAGGAAAAAAGGGATACCAGTGGTGATCTTGCACTCCTTCCTCTCTCTGGCAGATATTCAGTGATCCAAATTGTACCCAAATCTTGTGAACAAAGATCTTGATACTGACGTGTCAGGCTGCAGGGCTCAGCCATGCTCTGTGATGTAACTTTTCCACTGCTCTTCTCACTAGAGTGGAAAACTGGGCTGGATACTGCCTCTGTCTGTCTCTCTTAGCGTGCTACACTGGGATTCTTTCAGTATCAAGGGAGGAAGAGAAAGTTTTCATCTTCTTTGTCCTACTTTTCTCATTTTGTTCCTGTCAGGTCATCTGGCACTCTTTGATGACAGCAGCTTTTCTTTAGCCTCATGTTGTTGGCTACTGATCCCATCCATTCTGTCCACTTTCTTCTTTCCAGGGAGAACACTGCAAGGATTTGAGATCGCTCCTGAAACGATCGCTCTACTGAAACGTAGGCAGTAAATCTTCTGTTCTCAGTACTCTGTCAGAGGGGTTCCTAATCTTCTTTGTTTCTGATATGAGGGTGTTTCCTCCTGAGCTGAATCCCGCACACAGGACTTCTACATTTGTACCTCCTGTTGATCAGCCTTTCAGGCCCTCGTCTGCCTGCTTGCTGCTGCACCTTTCATGGAATTGCTATTTTGTGCTTGTCACTTGTGCATGTTGTGGGAGATGTTCGGGGAGCACACAGATTCCAGATAGTGTGTCTCTAAACCCCACACTGTGAGCAAGGTTAGATTATAGTTCAGTTTGAGTCAGGACATTACTTTGTCTCTTTTCTTTCCTAAACTCACGTTTTAGAGCTAAAGAGTTTCTATGCTTATGGGTTTCAAAAAGTCCTGGGCTAGATCTGGAAAGTCAGGCCTTTCCTAAGATCTTTCTAAGAATTCAAATTGACTGATTTGGAAGTGCTTGGTACCTCCTTCCCCCTCTTGCTAATTTCCAGCAATCTGGAACATTGTTCTCACACGTATTCTTCTTGTGAATATATAAATTGTTTTGAAGCCCTATGGGATAATTGTCATAGCTGGAAAACTTTAATTGAATGGTGTTTGTCTGCCAGCATCAGAACTTGAGGAGGTTATTTCATCTTGGCTTTCATTTCAGTTCTATTTTAGCAGTTCTTTGTCTTCAACTCCATAATCTTCTCTGTGCACTGAGCTGCTGTGTTCAAAGACATTTTTTGAAATAAAATTCTTAATTTTGTGGTTCTTTTTCAATTATATTATTTCTCATTTTAGGAGCTTTTGTATTTCTTTAAGGCAAATGAGACATGTTAGTGGTTATTTGTAATTCTTTTTTGTTCAGTGGATTTCCTGTTATGCAAAAATGTAAAGCTTTTCTCACTGTTCTTCCAAACTTTTGTTTTCCTGTCTTGATAGTTTTGTACATCTGTGTCTGCTTTATAACCTGTGGCTAAGATGTGCTTGCCCAGTTAAGATCTGGCTTTGTCTTTGTGCATGTCTGACAACTTACTGTAAAACTGCAAGTTAGAACTCCTGCTTGTTTGTTTCAAGACCTTCAAAAAGTGAAAAACGTTGCTTTTCTTTAACAGCTTTTCTGAATGGATACGAGGGTACTGAAGATCTACATTAAATTATCAGCACATTGTGTTTGCATACCATGTGTATAGTAATAATTTTATTCCTTTGTTACTGTAAAAAATAATCCCAGGGGAAGCTTAAAAGCATAAGGCTTGCACAGGGACCTGTGCACTGCACAAAGTGCCACGTTTGTTTATGGAAAAGTCACCGAGTCACAGAATGGTTTGGGTTGGAAGCAGCCTGAAAGGTCATCCAGTTCCAGCCCCTTGCCATGGATAGGGACACCTCCCACCTGCTCAAAGCCCCATCCAACCTGACCTTGAACTCTTCTGGGATGGGCCATCCACGCACTCTCTGGGCTGCCTGTTCCAGTGCTTCACAGGAAAGAATTTCTTCCTGTTATCAAATCTAAACCTGTGTCCTCTCTGAGTTTTAAGCCATTACCCCTTGTCCCGTCACTTTGTGTCTTTCTAAAGGGTTCCTTTCCAGCTCTCCTGTAGCCCCTTTGGATACTGGAAGGCTTTGCACACATCTCTGCTTTACAGTTATTTTTCTCTTCATGGGCAAGTGGAGTGGGGACAGACAGAAAGACACCCACCTTGTGAGACTGGATAAGTACTACTCTTTACCACCATAGAAATCCAGGATTATTAATACCAGTCTGTCCAGACAGTCTTTAAAAAACATCTGAGACAGATCTAAGTATCTGTGTTTTATTGCTAGTGTTTTAGTGGATCAAATAACCTTCTTAGCACCATTTTTCATTAACTAATTCATTATCTGTAGAGAAATCTCTTTGCATAGCATTTTGTCTGGGAAGAAAAAAAGTGTGGAAAATGTACTAAGGGGAGATTTAGTTTATTAACATTTCACTGGAAGGGTGATATGTATCCTAAGCTAGCAAGAAAATACTATGTATGATTTTTATATTTTTTGTTAAAAGAGGATTCAATTTGCAAAAATCTACCTAAAGATAGGAAATATATGGCAGATGAAGAAATAAGTCATTGTTGTGAACACATAAATACTGTACCAAGGAATCCAAAGCCATAACAGAAGTTTGCTTTACATACTTCTGATATTAAATGGATCATACAATGGGTAATGTGCTAACAGAAGCTGTGATTCTGTCAATATTTATAAACTGTGCTATAAAAAGCTTGACAGAATACAGAGCATTATGGGGGGATAACAACAATGCATGTAACTGAAGAAAAATTCAGCAACAAAGTGTTTCTTGCTCTACTGATCTGGCCCTTGCAGTAATATTAGGTGTGATATATTTAAAAAACTAGGCAGAAAGGCCAGAGGTGAATGTCATCTTTAAGTTTGTTGTGTAGGTTATACCATCAGAGCTTTTGTACAGTGCTGCATTTATGTTGAACTTTTCCTTTAATAACTAATATTTGTGCTGGGATTTTTTTTTTTACATGTTTTACATGTTTGTTTTTTGGTTTTTTTGTTCTCCTTTCTAACATATTTCAATGCTTCAATCTTCAGAAAAGGAAAATGCTTTTGCCAGTGATAAGAATCAATTAGATTAAGGTAAGGGCATGACTGTAGTAAACTGCAGCTTAACATGAGATACACTTATTTAATTCTTGATAAAACTTTATCACATAACTTGATTCTTCTTAAGTAGCTGTTCATAAAAGTCAGCATTAATTTTTTAAAAACTCAGTCTTGCAGGTGTTTATTTTCCATGCTTATTGTTATCTGCAGTTTTTCTGCTTGAAATGGAGAATGATCTCCTGTAATATATTAGATCATTGCCATCAATCTTTGCCAGAAATTCTGATCCATTCTTATACTGGTGTCATCATTAAATAGTACAGTACTTCATTTTGGTGAAAAACAAAAATCTTAGTTTAAAAAAATCTCTATATAAATATTTTGTAATATGGATGTAGAATTTCTTAGTCCCTTCTGCTAGTCTTCTCAGTTTGATAATATCCTTTATTGACATTTCTCACATTTTTCCAGCCCTCTTGTATCAGCTCAGAGTTGAAAGCACCTCTGTGCTCCTCAGAATTTGGAGGCCAAAGTCCTTTATCTCCCACTTTCTTCATGCCCACAGAAGTGATAATGCTCTGTCATATCCCTTGACCTGAAGAGTAATTGTAAACCACGTTATCCTTTTGGACTCCTTGACCAACCTGTATTGTGTTGAAAAACCTTTCTTCAGAAGTTCTTGCCAAGATGGTTTAAACCAGCTGGGGCAGGGAGGAGAAGAATGCATTACTCAAGTCTCACCCATTTATTTTGTTTCCTTTTTCTGCTATGATCCACAATAGCTGGGACAGTTTTCTCTTTTCTAGACTGAGACAGACCACAGTAATGCAGACAATCTCAGCAAGTGGTTTGCCTAAAAGACAGAAACTTAAAAATACAGAAAAAGTTTGATTGGATCCTCATCTTGTTATCCTTTAACCTAACGTACGATTTAAAATGTCTGAAGTGAGACTGCACTTCAGCTTGGTTACTTGATTTCTGTTAGATTTTTGGGGAATAAGGCTGAATGAGAAACATAAATCAAACCTCCCAGAATGTAATGAAACTCCTCTCATATCTGGATTCTAGCTTTATATATGGACTTGGTTCTGTTATGGCCCTGAATTATACTCTTTGGATCCAAACATCTATAAATCTTGAGGAAGCTTAGAGCATTTTCTGAATTTGGACATATTTCTATCTGGCATGTATCCTTCTGAATGTAGAAAGGACTTATCTGTTGTGTGGTACAGATATTCAGAGCCCTTCATTCTTTTTATCTTAAAACAAAGGTTTCACAAGCAGAGATTTGACAATTAATTCAATTGTTTACCTGACACATAGGATTTCTTTAATTACAATGTTTTTGGAGGATTTAATGAAGACTGGCTTAAGTTTCTCTGAAACCTTTTCTCAAGGGATTCTTAACACTTCAGTTTTCTGTATATTGAAGAGGTTGCACATAACACATTACAAGAAAACCAGTTTGCCACTGCTTTTCAGCATATTCAGCATAGAGACGCCTCAGCTTGCTTGTAAAATCTCAGCAGCTTCTGTTACAACAGGACAGCCCTTATTCAGTGTATTCAGAGGTCAGTTTGTGTTATGGTAGTTTAACTTCACTGACTTCAACCAATTTCGCAACATCATATAGAAGAGTGGAAAACTTTTTTTTCAACTTTCAGTGTGGCATTTTTATATTTGTCATTGTTTTTATGAACTTCACAAGGACAAATTGTAAAACTTGTTATTAGGCTGACTAATGGGATAAAAAGAAAATTTTAGACTTCTTGTGAAACTGATTATGTTTTTCTCAGCAGATTTTAGGTGACTATTCACATTATGAGCACAATTCTGTCTAAAAATAAGTTCTGTCCACTTCTTTATGGGTTTATTGAGAACAGAAATTTCCACACCATTCTCCCTTTAATGTGACCACAATGGGCAGTCATAATTTGTCCATTTATAAAAAAGAATAAAGTGGCAAATTGGCCACCATAAACTGTTAGTATATCCACTTTTGCTGACACGTTTATTGTACTTTGCAATATGCATGATGTTGATTTTCAAAAATGTTCCATTTTCTTTTTTGAGAGTACTAATTATAAATTCATGAATCATAAAAATCAAGATTAATACAACTCAGGAGTTGGAAACACTACATAGCACTCATCTATGTCATCCTCAAAAAATGGGGATGTTGAAATTTTTCATCATTTGAATAAAAGTCTAAAACCTTCTATTCATCATACGGCTGAAGCTGAGCAGGTCAGATAGTTTTTTATGCATTTATGTAATGAGCAAAAGGCAGCTAATGAACATGCCAGGAAATGTTTAGAGAAAACCTAGAAAGGGAGAAATATGTAAATTTCAGTGCCCCACCTGAAACCTTATATAGCATAGAATCCCATAAAATAAACATATAACATTGCCTAAAGTCTGAAAATACTTTTAATGTTTTGTTTTCATGCTATGTTTCAAAGGAAATGAATTTGACTCCAAAAAACACATCTAGGAATTAAAGATGGCCCCTAATGAACAAACAAAGGAACAAAAAAAAGCAGGAGCCTTTGCAGCCTTAAAAGTAGAGTTCAAAATATCATCCCTCTTACAAAATATTTCCTGAAAATAGGCTTGTGGAGCGCAGAAGTCAATTCTGGAAACACGAGAACTATGAAAGCAAGTCCAGTAGTCGGCACTTTCAAAAATAAATAAAACCATCAGGCAACAACTGTATGCTAATTGTATTTAAGAAATAAAAGACCACCTACATAGAAATAAAATAAATCTCATTAGTGGAGCTAAAGCAGATAGTTGAGATTTAAACTCTTCTAACCAAAACCTTTAGGCTCGCCAGAAAGAGCTTGTGAAGTCACTGTCATTTTCTTTGGGATGGGGGAGAGCTGTGCAAACCCCCTCTGTGCCCTTCACTCGAGCTCTTGTGGCTGGTGTGCATTTCCTGTCAGAGCTGTGCCCTCACTTTCAGAGCAGCCAACCCAGTTGTTCCTGCTGAATGAGCAGCTAAGGCAGGGAGCAGGAGGGCACCCAGAGCAGTTGTGTGCAAGGGGCTGATAGCTGAGGGTGGTACTAAGAAATGCCACAAATCCTGACAGTGGTGTTCTGTTAACAAAATTTTATTTATTTAACCATTTCATTTGTTTTATGAAAAACCAGCTCTAGGAAGGCCCACCACTGCAATCTTATAATCAAGAAAGTTAAACATTTTATGACTTTTAGGCAGGACAATAAATTTTGAAGGTTTTCAGTAACAATAGCGAGAGGCCTGTAGGTCCATCTCCTGAAGCAGCTCCCAGAAACCATCCTATTCCCTCTAGAGGAAGTATTGAAAATCATTTGCAGCCAGTGACCCCTCTCTCCCCACTGGCCATCATCGGGTTATAGATCTTCAGAAACAAAAGCTGCCCAGGCCTTCACTCGTTTTCTCAAATGGTCTTCTGAAAATAAATGAAAAAAAAAAATTTTAAAATCAAGGCTATTCAAAGCTCCTCATCTATTTTGCTGCTGACATAATTGGATTGGCTGTGGAAAGATTGTAGAGGAATTTAACTGGATATATTTGTGGGGCCAAAGCCTGACCATAACCAACTTGAAAAAAGCCCAATAGGTACTTTTTCCTTGACCTTTAACCCTTTGTCCCCAAAGTTTTTCATTCACAGTTAGTATTTGGCTCTGAATAAGTTTATGATTCAGCTGTGGAGCTTTAACTTAATCTGACAGAAGTTCTGTAAATCCTTATTTTGGTTCTCATTTTAGCTCCTGTTTTTGGTTCGACTTTTTAACTTAGCTATGAAAGCTAGAGCTTTATGTTCCTAAATAAAATTAGGTTCAGCCCTTCATAAAAAACTTCATATTCTTGGAGCTGCTACAGATGTTTAAAAGTGGTGCTCTGATTTTTTAATTTTCTTTTCCTCATGTACAGGGTCTTGTCTGAATTATTTTCTAGATAGAAGCCTGAACAGGAAGGAGACAGAAAAGAATGTTCCTAGGGAGAAAGTCAGTATAAAATACTTCAGCATTTAATCAGAACAATTTAATTCTGTTGATAATCGATCAGTAGAACGCAATTAAAAAATCCTGCTCAATGTCAGAACAGCTCAGCCAACAAAAATAAATACATGTATTTGTCACATGAGGGACAGATAAGTAACCAGAAAATGTAGAACAATGTGAATAAAACCTTCCACCATATGGAATTTGGCAAAAAATAAGGTATTTAATAATATTCCTGAGGAATTGCTGTAGGAGCTTCATACAAACCTTCAGTGTTCCTTGAAAAATTAATTTAGATTTAAAAAAAAAGAGAAACCCACACATCTGGCTTGATCATTGGCTGATAGAATATATTTTTATTCCCACCCCAAATCACACACAGCTTGGCTGGAAAGAAGACAGCTGCTTGGGCACTACTTGTGTTTCAGTCTGAAGTACATCTAATCTTTATTGAGTTATTTGATCCTCCTGTGCCAAGTGCAGAAAGTTGTGCTTTAGTGGGAAGAGAATTTTTTTTTCCTTTTAGTGTGTAATTTTGGCCAAGAAGAAAATGTTTAGGAGATAGCAATTCTCAAAATGCATTAGACTTAAAATCCAATAAATATAGCCAATGATTTTGTATGAATCCTCATCAGTTTGTTGCTTCTACAGGAAGCACTGCTATTGGAAATCAATCTCAAGCATTTCAATGATCAATTAATTCTGAAAGCTCCTTAATGTCTCCTCGTCTGAAGCTTAAACATTTTGTACTTGCCTACAGTTTTTCCATTACTAGGTCTGACACCTAGGATGGATTTGACCTGAGTGCTTTAAATTACTCGTGAGATTTGGGCACGTTAGCTCTATGTGCAAAGTCTCACTATTTGTTATTGTATTGCTTGAACTGTTTGCAGGGAGTATGGGCTGGGTAAATCCACGTGGTGCTGCAATCAGTGACCAAACCTGCAGAGGCTTCTGGAGCTCCAGAAAACGTTCACCCACAGATTTCTCTGGTCAAACAATCATACGTGACCTGAGGAACAAGACGTGCTCAAGAAGCAGCGAATGCCGGTGCAGCAGCTCCAGGCTCGCCCTGGGGTCCGAGCAGGGCACGCCGAGGCTGCGGGGGAAGTGGTTGGGCAGTGCCCGCCCTCGGCACTGTGACAGCTGGCTCTGCACAGCCGGGCTGTCTGGGGAGACCGTGGTCCGTCGTGTCTCAGAGAATCTCAATTACTGGTGACAAAAGTCCAAAAGCACAGGGCAGAGTACAAGAGATAAGATCAGTACCAGAATTATTCTCTTGTCTCTATTTTATGAGATATTGAATCTCAGAAGAGCATTCGATGAAAGAGCTGGCTGAACTGCAGAGTTGAGGGAGGACAGATGTATCAGCAGCTTTGCCTGGTAGTACTTCCCCTGCCCAGCTCTCTGTGCACTGGGAAAATCTATCAAACAGGGCTGTATCACAGCGAGCAATTTGCGGTTAGTTTTACATTCCCCAGTGTAGTCCTTTCTGCACTGTGACCTAGTCTCCCTTATCAATACCTAGCCTTCAATCTCAAAATTAATTTAACGTGCTGCATGATTCACAGGTTTCATGGCATTGTCTTACCAGTCCAGTTTTCACACTGCGAGTACTTTTTAGCATAAGTTCTTCTATGGAGTTTTTTTTTCCTTGATGAACCTTATAATGACAAGAATCAGAGAGCACTACTCCAGTCCTGCCCAGAACAGCTATGATTTAAGAAGTGTCTTTTTTTTTAGAAAAGAACAGCATATTTTGTGAATGTTGTATATCTTTAACTAGATCTGGTTGGGATTTAGCACACAAATAAGCTTCGTAGTTAGCTGAAAATACAAATCTTTCACTTGACTGAAGCTGTAGTGCAGCAGTTGCTCCAACATATCAAGATGTTATTAAAGAGACACATGGACTCTGAGAGGAATTTCAGAAGGATTATACTGACTAAGTACTCAGCAGTTGCTAAAATAAAAGTTGGCATTCAGATCATATTAACTAGAAACCAATATTCCCAAAAATGTTATGAAAGTAATTATTATATATTAGGTTGCCATATGTCATGTATGTGTGTGCTGTGTCCAAGACAGCAAATGTCAAAGGCGTGGTCGTGATCCCCTCCTGTCAAGTGAATGGTAAAATTGCTCTCATGCTATTTCAGAGGATGAGCATGTTCCTGTGTACAGAGACGCAGTCAGCAAATGCGGTGATGAAGATGTACATGTCAGTGGGATTACCGTAATACAGAGTATTAATATGGCACCAGGCAATGATGCTGCACCCATATGTCTAACAGTGTCTCCATTCCAGATCCTTTTTGGAAATGTTTAGAGCCCATTTACTGCACACCAAGATTAAACTCGTGATTGAATGAATTACAGTCAGGCCTTAAGATAAAATTACACTCCATGGATAATCATAGTTTGTGCTAACCTTTACTGGGTGCAGGGGGTAACATAGAGACAAAGGATGAGGTACTTAAGGACTGAGGCAGAGAAGGCATTAATAGTAAGAGCAGTTGTTCTCTGGGTACCCAACCCCCTGAGCTGGAGGAGAGGGACAGGGATCACAATGAAGCACCTGTAATCCAAGGGGACATTGCCAGTGACTTCACTGCCACTTGACTTCAACACTCACAAGTCTCTGAGGCTGGATGGATCCACCCAAGAGAGACCTGGTGGAAGTACTCACAGAGCCTCTTTCCATCACTGATCAGCAGTTTGACCAGAGGAGGTTTGGATTGGATATTCAGAAAACATTCTTCATGGCGGGGATTGTCAAGCACTGGAACAGGCTGCCCAGGGCAGTGGTGGAGTCACCATCCCTGGAGGGATTTAAAAGAGGTGTAGATGTGGCACCTGGGGACACAGTTTGTGGTGCACCTGTCAGTGCTGGCTCAACGGTTGGACTTGATGCTCTCAGAGGTCTTTTCCAACCTAAACTATTTTATGATCTTTTACCAGTTACTGTTACTCTAGCTATAGAAAAGATTTTTAAAGGTGGTCAGGAAAAGCTAGTAAGCATAGAGACATGGAAAGTCTTGCTTAGGCAATATACTCATGACTTATGCTCATGAGCTGCTGCTCTAGACTTAGAAATTTTCATCAAAATCACTATCTTCTAGCTTTATTGTTAGAGATACTACTACTCTCTTTGCCCCTTATCATTCTCATGCTCTGATCATTGGGGAGTTTTACCATTATGTAGAAGTATGTCTTTAAAGGTTTAAAAAGAAAAAAAAAAAGAAAAAAACCCACTTTTTTTGTTTAAAAAGAAACATTTACTTCCTATATATAGCCAGTAAATAAAAATGCCTGAGTGACCTTTTATGTAGTTTAAATTCTGTAGGTTTTTCCATGAAAGTTATATCTAAATTTTACTGGGAGAGAGTCATCAGAAGTTTAGAACTTTTGGTTTTGTTCTTTTATACTGTTTTCCTTTTATATCTGGTTTCCTTTTCTTCATGTATGAGAATATAATTTATAAGATTCATTGTCAGGAATATTTTGAAATGTACTGCAGCCTGCATGTTTTGGGGAAGATTCTATGACTTTTGTCATGCTCAACTTAAAAATGAAGAAAAAAAACCTCACCATAATATATTTTTATTCTGCTCATACACTGATTACTGCTTCCATGAATCCAGCTGAACTAAAATTCTATGCAAATATCTTAATGAAAGGACTGGTATTTACTGTATTCCACTCCATTTTTTATGGCAGGCTAATAAACAGGAACTCACTGGAGTAAGCTCAGGCTTTTATTTCATCAGGCAGTTGGTAACAAAGCAGTGGCAATATTTTCTTCAAAACATCTGTGGTTATCTTAAACATTGTTGAAGATACATGATTGTTTTTACTTTTTTGGGGTCCTATATTTACAGGTTTATTTGAATGCCCAGTATATCTACTGTACGTTACAAATGGGTTACAAGATATTAAATTTCAAAGATGGCAATAGGGAATGTTTAAGGTCAGCCCATTCTATATTTCTGCCAGTTGTTCCAAACTGTCTCCCCTCTCCTTTGCTTCCCCCTTCTTACGTGCATCCTTTTAACTGTCCTCCCTCCAAATCATCTTTTCATCTCTCCCCCATGTGCCCAGAGCCCATTCATTTCTTCTTGAGTGTTTGATTCACTTGACCCAAGCACTCTGTTCCATTTTTCCTGGTTGTCAGAAATAAGAAATCCTCTCTACTGATACTACTGCCATGACGTTCCCCTCTGAGGTTCCTGAAAAGATCTGGTAGTTTGCATTGGCTGTTGCTCATCTGCTGTGCTCAGATTTGGCAGAGTCTTCTCACAGAATTAGGAGCCTCTGAGAATTTGGGTTTGGCCTGAATTAGCATGGGTAATGTACAGAAAATCTGAGAGATCTCTAATTTGATGCAGACTTCTGGACATTAACTTGTGTTTAGCATCACAAAAACAGGCCCAGGGCCAGCTCTTGCTGTGTCTTTTATGGCTGCAAGGGCTGTGACACAACCAAATCTTCTCTTTGGTGTTCTTTGGACAGAGCTGAGAAGTGGAAGTTTGTGCAAGAGAGAGTCCACAGGAGCCTGATTTTCCCCTTGGGGGATCCTGATGCACAGTCCCCTTTCTGCAATCACAACCATTTCTCCTGCTGTGGAGGCAGGTTATGAACTGGGGCTCTGTACTGCCAGAGCAGTTAGAGGAGATGGCAGGAGCAGGCAGTGGTAGCAAGGTCAGAATTTGTCAGTAATATCAATGACATTTTCCCTCAGTCCTACCTAGAACTTACTTTTGCTTAGTACAATTGAGTAAATTATCTCATTAATTATTCCTTATAAATTTTAATTTTTTTTTACATGATCAGTGGATCATATTTAGTCCTTTATAATAGTTTTGCATAAAATGAAAATGTTATGTGATGTAGATGCACAGATGGGACTCAAGCATTAAAGCATGGTGTTTGGATAACTCAAAATCCAACTTTGCTTCATTATTTGCTCATTCATTTAGGTTGTCATATCATACAGCTCATGAATAGCACTCATTTTTGTTGAAATTTTATACCTGCACAAAGATACCTAAGAAATGTCATTAGGAGAAAAGTTGTCCTATTTAACAAAATGAATTCCTAATGCTTTACTTGGCCTGCAGGTGTTCCTCCAATGTTATCATTAATTGCAACACTAATTATTCTGCTTGTGGAGAGTAGAAAACTTCATCTGTTTAGCAAGGTTCTTCCAATGTTTTGAAAGCTTCAGTTTAATCTTCCTTTCTGACAGAACACTCCAAACAAAACAATGTCCAGGACTGAAGAGTAAAAGCACTGAACAGCCCTGCAAACACTCCAAGGTCCCCTCCCTCCACCGAGGCAGCTCATTGCACACCTGGTCTCTCTTTTTTTTGCAGTAAAGGGAAAAGAAGAGAGAGACAGTGTAAGAAATCATCATCTTTATTTCAATTTAAATTTTCCCTATAGTCAATAGTTTTTAGTAAATCAATATTTATACTGAAAGATATATTTAATATGGGGAAAAAAGGACTTTTATAATCAAAGAGTTTACTTTTAATTGCTTCTTCAGAAACACATTTTGATAATAGCAACTGCTCATTAGAATACAAACCAGAAAAAGCATTCATGTACTGTGGCATGGGAAGTACTGCCAGTTCTACATGCTCTACATAGTTTCTTTAAAATTTTTACGTTCTTTAGGCCTCAACAAAAACCAAAGCCCCTCTTCCAGGTTTGGTAGCAAACAGATTGTTATTCTCCACTGCTAACCTTTGGCCATCCGTTTGGTAATAAGCTTTTTTTACATTTTTTAGGAAAGTGTTCAGCTTGTCAGTAGGCACCATTGACACAGTGCAGCCACCCCATCCAGCTCCAGTCAGACGTGACCCAATGGCCCCAGATTGCCTAAAAGAAAATAACAGGGGAAAAAAATCATGTAAAAGAAACCAAAAAGAGGTACTTTGTCATATAGAAATTTTTTATGGAAAACTCAGATGTGTTTTGAGTATTCCCATGTCATAAGACTTTTTCAATGTTCACTTGTTTGTATGTAACACTACAGCAATTTGCAGTTATCCTTTTGGACCAAAAAGTGCTGACTCTTTAAACTGCAGTATAGTAATTTCTATCAGTTCCAAAAGTCCCCCTGTTTTGTAATGCTTCAGCATCAGCTGTTTTTAGGATCACAGCGCAGCTGAGATGAAGAAAGCAGGAGAAGAAAGGAATTGTGTTAGCAACATTCATAAGACATCAGAAGTGAAAACAGAAATACATGACAAAAATAACAAAAGAGGGTTCATAAACTAATTGCACAGGATGTAGGCATGCAAGCCATTTTCTAATGTGGCAAAGACAAATAGCTCTATTCTTCCAGGACAGATCTAAACCATGCTGAAGATTCACAGGCTTCTGCAGGACTGCAGAGCGTACCAGTCAAGAAAAGGAGGGTTCAGAGACTCTCAAAAAGTCATAGAGTCACTGCACTCTGTATAAATAAACTCACATAAACTTCTGTTCATGCTGAATGGACAGAGTTGGGTATCTCTCTTTAGGGGAACCTCATGAATTTAAGACTGACAGCAGCAGAGGTAAAGTATGAATGCAGTCCCAAAAGAAAAAAATGCTCTTAATAAGGAGTGTGAACAGAAAGAACAATGACAAATAAATGACATGTGAAATATAAACCATTCCCAGGCTCAAGATAGTGGCCTGCTAGAAATGTCCTAGAGCAAATCCCATGCCATTACACTGCAAGACTCAGATGCTATCTCATTAGAATTTAGAATTTTTTCCAATAGTTTGCTTACCTGTGTTCCTGATCTTAGAAAAAGTAGGAAAATACCATGTAGTAAGTTACTCTGGGGCTTTTCTAATCTAGTGAGAACAGAACCAGTCAGATTTAGAAAACTCATCTGAAATCTTATTCTTGTGGGAGATCTAATCTAACTTACAAACAAATACTTTTGATGTGTTTCCAATAGCCATGCACAGAGAGATTCACCAGCCATAAAATATGTTAGAGGGAAAGACAACATCATGTGAATAGCATTGGAAAATGACAGCTCATTTGGAGTGGGCTGTTGCAATTTTTCATGTGTGCATTTTATGTTAAATGAATCTGGTGTAGTGCCGGGTTATTAGAGGTTTAGGTCATATTTCAAGCAAGTACTTGCATATGTGTTTGATTCTAAACACACATCTCTTCTTGAACAGAAACACTTTCTTCAGTGTGTCTGTGTGGTGCCACCCTTCATATTGACTCGATTTTATGTTCATTCTGCATTTCCTGTTGGTGTTTTATTTTACTTATTGTTATTCCTGTAAGCCACTCATTCTCTGATGCAATTCTGGTAGTTTCTAGTCCATGGAGCAACCTCCTAAAATGAGCAGGATCCAATCCAGTCTCAGTTGCAATCAATAAGGAAATTCCTATTGACTTTTTAAGGCCCAATCCACTTTTCAGAGTCTGTTAAATCAGCTGTCTGTACTCATTTGGTCTGTTACCTCAGACAGACCTTCGTATTTCAGATGGTGTCTGGCTTTTATTTTGGTAGGCAACCGAAATCCCTTCAGAATTGTTCTGAACCTTTTATTGATTTCATAATTCTCTGTGGTCATGCTCATGCCTCATTTTTACTGAGTCATTTTCAAATACTTAGTTGAAATAAAGCATAAAGTAGACAGAAAATATGCCTGTTGCAGAGCTGAAGTCACTGTGTTTCAAAATACTGTGGCTTAACAGTGTCAAATGTGGCGATAGCAGCCACTTGGGGCTGCTGAGGAACCTGATGGGTAGTGCTGCACCATCTGAAAACCGGGTACCTGATACTACATGGATCCAGGAGGGAGCACCTAATTCTTTGTCTGCAGGAGATATGGTGCCTGGGAGGTATCTAGATCAAACACAAGGAAGTTGATTTTGGAGCAGGTCTGAAAGTGCCTCATTGAAGTTTTAATCAGTTCAATACTAAGCTGGATCCCTCTGGTAAAGTGGGATTCCTGGCCAGACACTCCTCTTGTGCGCTGGCATTTAGATGGGTTTTTGAAGAGGAGTCTGAGCAGACAATCTTGTGGATGGGTAGCTCACCCTTGCAGGGGGAGGTGTGGATTTCATTGTGGGAAAGGCCCTGTGTGCTGCTGGGCTGTGCTGCAGTGCCGGGACACGGAATGCAGGGGGAAGGATAACGTGTCTGGAGTCCAGTGCTGGGGGCACTCATCTCCCAGTCCCAGGTTCTGGCCTTTGCTTCTGGAAGTGTTTATGTATCTTGTTCCAGTCTTCACTGGACACAAAGAGAATTAGCTTATGGGGGTGTAAATGAGAGTGAAAATATGAGTACTGCAGCAAAGCAAGGAAGAATAAAAGAATAAAAGGAGGGAGTAAAAATGGAAATCCCATAGTTTGGTATGGAAACAGTAGGAAACACATGGCAGTAAGTAGTCTACTTTAAAAATAACCGTGTTTTTAAGAGGTGAAAAAAAACCCAGAGCAATATTGTTAATTTGAAATACTAAAAATTATGAAGTAGCTTTTCAGATAGCTTGGAGTTAACATGGTAAAATTTAAATATATAAATGGGGAGGACTGTGCTTATTCTGCTTTGTAGTTTAGTTTGCATTTGAATAGCATCTTTAAGTGTTTCTGGCTTTGTTGAAATTTCAAATTATGCCATGATTACAAGCTCTGCAGCTTTAAAAGAACCATCAGTGGAAATGGTAAGAGTTGATAAAGTGCAGAATTGTGTTGGCTACTATAAGACACGTGGATGTAATATACAATCTGTATCTTTTAAAAGTAGTCAGAGAGGATTCAGCTGTCTGTCATGTAAGGCATGGCTGGGAACACAAAAATTATCAGGATTTATCATACTAAAAGATGGAGAATAAGAAAATGAAAGTAAGTTATCTGCATCAATAAGGACTGAGAGATTTTCTAGAGTACATAACTTACTCAGGAGCTCACATCCAATTTTTTGTCCCTTAATTGTTTAGTAAATCTGCTGTGTTATCTGCTTTAGAAGACTAATAGGTAAACCAGCTACTAACAGCATGAGGTGTGTTAGAGAAAACACAAGTCTTGACTCTTTGCAAAATGAAAAAAACCCAACTGACCAGCTCATGATTACAGTTTTCAGCACTACAAACCACAGCAAGTATGGATCCCTTTCTTTCTTGGCAGAGGTTATACAGTAAAACATAAAGATCTGGGCAAAAGAGAAAACATCTGGATATGCAGATTATTCTTCACAGTTTAAACCTTGTAAGGAGAGAGCAGCAGTAGACTCAGGCAATTCTGTGGAATTTATTTTTGGAAAAGCTTTTGAAAGTTACAGGGCGGCTGTATATCATTGTAAGTAAAGAATGCAATTTATGTAGTTCCTGGCCATTTCTATAATCACATCAGCCAAGTCTTCCTAGAGTGACTAGTGATTTTATGTCCTTTAGGTTTTTTAATGTACAGCTTAAGAAAAGTAAAGACTTTTTTCACAAAAATTAGATGCTGGCTTAAGCTGCATTCATCCAGAGTAGCTATACAGTTTTAGAAATCTAATTACTGAATCAGAAAAAGATTTAATTCTAAAATTCTAGAGAAGAAATATGCATTTCTTAGGAAATATTCTTGATAGGACAAGACTGCAAAGAATAATGAACAATTTACTTTTTTCTCTGCAAAGAATGCAATTAAAAAAACCCAGATGAAATAACTTTAATACATAAATTTCAAATCATTCCATGTGAATGACACTCCACTGTGGTACTTAGCTCTACCCATCATACACTGTGGGCTCATCTGCTGGTAAATCAGAAATCTGATGTAATGTGAGCACGCACATCACTTTTTTCCTTTACTATTTATATATTGTTCTCTGGAACTGAAATGCTCTGATGAATTTTAATTTAATTTAGAAAAATCCTAACTGCTGCTTTCCTTTTGGTGCTGTGGCTGTGCTCCTGCTTGCCAGCCAGTGTCCCCCTGCCTGAGCTTGCTGGAGCTGTGTCACCACGGAAGCACAGAGCTCAGCACAAATGGGGAACACAGTTTCCATTCCTGTGCTGAACTTCCTGCTGCAAGAGGCTGTCACTGCCTTCCTCGCTGGTTTACTGGGATGTGGCACAGGAAACTCCACACTGCAGAGCACATCTGGCCAGGTTGTACCTGCTTGTTTTCCTGTGCACAGGGCAGGACAGTTTCCTCCCAGCTTTTCTGAGAACAGGCCCTGTCAGAATGGGTTCCTCAGGTCTGCCCAGTGCAGCCACTGGATGCCACTGACTGAGGCAGCAGCTCTGGGCAGTCACTGTACCTAAAGCAATGCAGATGTTCATTTAAGGCTCCTGCCCTGCCAGTGGTGCCTCAGAACAGGCAGTGCCAATGCCTTGCGTGGAATCAAGACTTTGTTGCCCAAGATCTCTGATAATTCAGTAGAGTTCAGTTTCTGTCTTCAGCTGAACCTGGAGATAGTTATCCCCTCTCACACACGGATCAGTGCTTCCCTTTGAGCAGCTGGGATAACTGGTGGAACTGTCCTGCTGAGTGATTGTCACAGCTTATTGTTTGATGTGATCACTGTTTGATACGATAAACTGAACACAGCCTGGCAGTTAAACACAGTCACACAGTTACAGTTACACCCTGGAGTGGGTTCCAAGAGAAGAATCAAAGCTTGTTCTGCTCAGTTGCTATCAGTCTGTCCAATGGTTATCAGGCTGCTTTGTGTTTTAGCACAAAACAGCACGTGTATCCCACATGCAAAATAATCTGTCAATGTCCAGAAGACTTCTGTTCAGTTTTTAGGTTTGTAGCTTTCTGCCTCAGAGGCCATTCCATCTTGTCTGCAAAAGAAATCAGACTCACCTAAATAATCATGTTTTGTACTCTATTGATTTACAAACCTGATAAATGGGTACTACAAATTTAAAAAAAACGTGAGTGTGGAAGAAAAAAGCATATGGTAAACTGCTTGTAAAATTCATATTTTCATTCTAAGCCAGACTAATTTCTCAGTTAATAAAAAAAAAAAAGCTGGTAAAGGAAGTAAGGTATTAATTATTTAATTTTTTAAAATTCAAATTGAAACAGTTTATTTTCTTCTAGACTGAAGAGATGTAGAGAGAGGATGGGATATCTGCTTCTAAAAGACAGTGAAACAACATTTCTTAACCTCAGGCCTGCAACCACTTGTGTCACCCCACATTTCCCTTCCGGCAGGGCAGTGATGCTCTGGCTTAGGGCAACTGAGTTAGGAAGGGACACCTTTCTCCAAGAAGGAGGAACTATTAGGGGCACAAGTTAGGAGGGTGGCATCACCAGGAAGCAATTATGGGACTGTGGGAAGCAGCTGGGACAGGATGGCTGGGGCCGAGGCAGGGATGGAGTAGAGGTGGGACAGCCCAGGTGGGCAACTGTTTATTTCCTCCAGCCACTGTTAAAATGATTACCAATTACTAAATTCCTTCTATAGTCACTGAATTTAGATCAGCATCAGGTGTCTGTCCTGTTATTAAATATACCAAAAAAAGAGAAATAAAGAAGGACTGAAATGTGTAATTGTTTGATGCTGACCCTGTGGGAGGGATGAAACGCTATGTAGGATGTGAGTACTAAATGCTTGTTTTACTTTGTGGATTAACACACAACTGTACCAGATCTCATCATCCCCTGCAGCTGAGTCATGGAAACAGCCTGATACCACAACAACCTGTGTGTGGGAGAAGAGAAGGAACAAAATGGCACTCAGGGAATGTGCTTTGGAATTGAGATTGTTTCCTCACAACCAAACTGAGTTAGGAAGGGATCCCAGGAGAAAGAATAATGCTGGGGCAGAGATGGAGATTTAATTGTATGAGGAAAGCTCAGACAGCACAGAGAGAAGCAGTTTGTCAGCCCCTGTAACAGTCAGCACTGATTTCTTAAACACTCATTAGTGTTTAATTATTATTCATTTAGCACTCATTTCTTAAACAGTGTACTGAAACTGCTGTTTCTTAAACAGCAGTACTGACATGGTTAAGAAACTTGAAAAAGGTAGATTTAGATTATATATTTGAAATAAATTCTTTCCTATGAGAGTTGGGAGGCACTGGAATAGGCTGCCCAGAGGAACTGTGGCTAACCCATCCCTGGAAGTGTTTAAGGCCAGTTTGGATGGGGCTCTGAGCAACCTGGTCTGGTGTGAGGTGTCCCTGCCCATGGCAGGGGAGTTGGAACACGATGTTCTTTAAGGTCCCTTCCAACCCAAATCATTGGATGATGCTATAATTCCAAGAAATAGAGTGAAAGTAACAGTTCAGATAGAACAAGTAAGATGATGTTTTAAGAAAACCACTTATGACTTCTTCTGCAACTTAAAAAAGAGTAGCCAACAGTCTAACGTAACACTTGTGACGATGAGTCAGTCCAAAAGCAAAATCTGTAATAAAGCCATAAACCGTAGCTTTCATCTGAAAGTATTACACAGATGTCAGCAGGGAAACAATTGACCATGTAATGTCCCTGCAGGAGATTAATTTTGTAAGAAGAGACAAGAATACTTTCATTTTAAGATTGCAATAGCCAAGGATGTCATATTCCCTCCTCAATTCGAACCGTATTCTCCACAGACAATTACTCTTCCTTGTGGTCAGAACTTACAGGCAGATGTCGACCAGGCGATCCAGTTCAGGACAGCTGCACTCATACATCTCCCTGCAGCTGATATGGCTCTGCTTCATTAATTCTCCCAGCAGCTGGAGTGCATTGGCAGGTGCTTTGCTGCAAATCTTCTGAAATTCCAGCACTCTGGCAGCCTCGCTGTACACGTGCTTTGCACGCTGGTATAACTTAAAAGTGGAAACTACACAAAAAGAAAACTGCGTTATTATTCACTACAAAAGCAACATACAAAAACATAACAGAATTGGTTTTTTAGCAATATATCCTTTATATGGGAACTGTCTAGGCTGAAAATCTGCAAAAGTTCACCTACATCTTCTTTAAAAGCCCTAATAGAAAATAAGGTTTAGAGGTTATCAAAATGCAATGTACACATCTTTTTTCGTTTTCACAGTTTCATGGACATGCTCTGGTTACTTGCTGTGCCACTTAACAGGCTCAGTCTCTCCTTTTACTTTGCAGAGGCAAGGCAGAAGTGCAGGGGTTGGCAGTGACAGCATTAGGGCATTACTCTAAAGCTTTCAGGTGTTCAAATAGCAGCAGAACAGAGGCAGGAGAACACCTGGAGGGCCCCCAGTGCCCTGCATGCAGCTGTCAGCACCTGCTGGCCCAGGGCCTTGTGTGTGGCTGCTCCAGGCCAAATCTGCATCAATTATGGAACTGTACAGATGGACCTTTGCTTGAAAAAAAACACAAAAACACCAAATCACAAAAAACACAACCTACTTTTTTTCTTCTTTTTTTCTTTTCTCAACAATGCAAGCTCACTGTGACTGTAGATAATACTGGATTAAGGGTACAGTGAAGAGAACAGTTGCTTTCACTTTGGTTTTCAGGGTTTATTTTTGACACAGGTTACTTGCCAAAGCGTTAGTACTGTCTGTGTGGATGTAAAGAGATGCCTACCCCAGACAGGTACGGATTAGTACTGACCTACTAAGATTGAAGACTAGAATAAGGATTTTGGCTAAATTTTTTCTTTTTTGCCATAAAAAGCAATTCTGCTGGGAAGGGTCGGGGGGTGTCCAAACCTGTGTGGCCATCAGGGTAGAGACCTCCATCAAGCCTGAATAATGGGGCATAAAAAAGAAGGAGATGGCTGTGGTTAAAGACTCCACAAGCCACCCGTACTTACAGGAAGGTTTGGTTTGCAACTAATATCTGAGAATTGATCTGCTGTTCCCAAGCTTGTGCTGTAGTTCATTGTTTTCCTCTCCGAATATAGTTCTGTTTGCTTTAATACCATGGCTACTATTTAGGAAGTATTGTTCACCAGAAGCATGCATGACATAATTTAATTTATGACTAAATTGGTTTGTGTGAGCTGTTTGGGTGGTAAATATGAATGGACTTTAACCTCTGCATGGAGCACCTACTGCGCTGTTTCCTTATTTTAACACAGCAAAGCCTTGCTAGAGAACTTCAGAACATCCTTCATCTTCTATCTACATGTAAATTCTCCTTCAGAGTGAAGTTTCTCTCTCAATTCAACTCCTGTTTTCTCTTGCTTTCTAAAATGGCTGATAAAACACTCAAGTAGAGGTAAAAGGAGAAGCAAGACCAGCCCTGTATTTAAAATAGTACTTGCTGTCTGACCCAGATCCACAGAGTTCCTACTTGGCTGTTCTTTGGAGACTGCCAAGTTCTGGAACCACTTCTAACACTTTTAGTAATCTACATTTGTAAATACATGTAGAAATCTTCCTTGGAAGACTGGAAATAAAATTAGGTCCAGTATGAAGTCTCTCGTGTTGTACACTCCAGGCAGCAGCCCTTACAGACTAAAACTTCATCAGCACCTCTATAATGCCTTTTCATTTCTCCAGAGTATTTCACAACTGTAAATGCTGAAAATAGTGCTGAGACACAAGTAGTCTAAAATGAGACAGAAACATTTAACATAGCAATGTTCTGCTACTGCTGATATTGCTTCTGCTCTTATTTATTTTGTAACCCAATACAGCCTGCTACTGAGAAACCCTGTGCTGTTTGTCTTGTGAACAGGCCTTCTGAAAGCATTTCACACTAGGGCAAAAATGACAAAATTGAGTGCCCCCCAAAACATGAACTTGAGAGTATCACACAGGAAGAGCATATTTTGGTTTCTGATTTTGTTGCTGCCGGAGTTGCACTGTGTTTTGCAAAGTGGTGCTGCAGTATTTTTGAACGCCGAAGAAAGGCAGCTTGGCCTATTTTTAAGGATGGTTTCTCTTTAAATATTATTTTCTTATGAGGCATTGTTTTAGAGCAAGGAGACTTCTAAATGTGCATTCGTTTAGGGAATATCTAAAGTTGCGTGAGAGATTGCCATAGCTCACACTCTCTTGTAAATCACCATCGAACAGTAGTAACCCAAAGAATGAACTGAAAACATGTCTGGTTTCAATTGTCGGGCCACAGACTTGCCAAAGGCTGTGATTGATTCGGAGACCACCCTTTGGTAGAGCAATGCTCTACTGGCCAGATTACCTTAAACTCTCTGGGGTTCCTTGTGCTCGTCGTGTCAGGAATTGGCAGCCACAATGGGCGCTCAGCTCTGGCTGCCAGCCAGGAGACCTGAGCTGTGTCCTGGGCAGCGCTGCCTCCCGGGAGAGCCTCTCGGTCGTGGGGGGAATTTGCTACCTTGCCACAGCTTCCTCTGGCCAGGAACACACTCCTTCCAGGCAGCAGAGAGTGGCTGTGTGTTATTTGCAGACTCCTTTGCGAATGTTTATCAAATTAGTACCGGTTAAAGGCTGGGATCATAGCATTAGCTATTGGTCTGTTAAAGGCAGCATTTCATTTCAAAAAAATATGCTTGTGTTTAAGAATTTTTGTTATAGCTTGCGTTTCTTCTCAGGAGTTTTCTTTTCAGGCAAAATTATCTTCAGGACAGCAAACGGCTCGGTACTCTCTAAGCCTTATTCTAAAATAACAAAATGATTCATGTATTTTCAGCTTTCAACACCAAATGCCTCTGATAATACAGAGACCTATCTTCTATCGCTTCTGTTTGCGTGGGTAGTCCAAAAAAACCCTCTCTTACCTAACTGAAGATAAGAGTATAAATGATATTTCTAAAAGTCACATCTATATTGGAATCTGTTCGTTACATCACACCTTTTATATTGGCTCCACTGATTTCCTAAGCCAAACTCTGTCACAGTTAAAGGTAACAAAACCAGAGAGCCCAGATTTGATTAATTTATATCTGAGCCAAGGATGGAGTGCTCTGAAAGAGGAAAAGCTGAAGCCCTGAAAGAAACCCTTGCAGGATTGCACAGAACTGGGTGATATGGTCTCATCCTCTGTGGTGCTCAAAGGAGAGCATAAAAAGCAGGATTTGGGGAAGTAACGCCAGATTCTTAAAAGAACGTGGATCCTTAACTCTGCTGTATTTTATGAAATTAGGTAATTAATTAGACTGAAAATGTAAATATACTTTCCTAATCCACTCAGCTATAATAAAGGCCTGGTTTCTCCCACTTAAGTTACTTCTGAGTTCTTGAGCTTTGCTCCTGCAGAGGATTTCTGTCAGGTCACCCATGAACGGGTAAATTCAGTTCACTTACAAACCACCAAATGCCCTTGAAAGAATGGTGCCATTTTCCAGGGCACTAATAGACAGCACTGCAGCAACAACCTTCCAAGTTGCTGTGACCCAGCAGACAAATGTTAACGAAAGTTTGTCCAAAATCCATATAAAATCCCTTAACAGACAAAAATCTGGGCTACCAGTCACAAATAATTGTGGGTTAACTAAATATAACAGAAATGTTTACTGTGGATTTTCAACTGTATGGTCATATTTTTAATTTTTGCTTTACAAAAATTGTGCAAACCTGTCCAGTCCATTTAAAGGAATTTTGTTTTTTTCTGTATAAGTAAACGTTGTGGCTTCTCAGCAACTCATATTATTTGTTACAACTTCAACTTCAGCAGATTCCTTTCTTTAGAGGCTTCCTGTACAATTCTATCTGACCTTTAGCTAAAGACCAACCTCTCCAGGCTATATATTTTTTTCTAGTTGCTTTGGCAGCTTCTAAAGATACATTTCACTGTAGATTAATGAGTTACACATGGCTGATGGGACTGTTAGAAATTTACAACCGGAAAAACTCACGGACACGCAGTTGTGTAGGGGACAGTTTCTAGCACCATTACTCACGTGGAATAGTACCCTTCTCTGTTAGGCATCCTGCTGATTGAACATGATGAGGGTGAAGGTTTCTGGCTCATAATATGTATAAGAAAATGCTGCCAGATGGCTTTAATTTGAGCCAGATTGTGAACCCCCCACTTGAAGTGGGGAACAGTTACTCTACCGGGACTGCTCAAGTAACTGTTTGCAATCTGAAAATAAACCAGGGGAGGAGTCATCGCTGGATTCGGTGACACATTTAGCAGACACCTGTTTTGAGATTATGATAACTACTAGTTTAAAGTGATTTTTCCTCCAGGGGAATGATGGCTTTACAAGACTTTGGCAACTAACCTAGACTATTCAGTGCCTGTGCCTTACCTGTGGCACACCCCAAAAGCCTCCATCCTCCAGGTATGGGATCTGCCTGGAGCAGCCACATCTCTGTTTCTCTGGTATGTCCCAAAATTTCTCCATGGCATGGATCAGGGCGAGGCTGAACTAGGCACCTGAACAAGGCACTTTCCTTAAACTGGAAAGTGTCAGTTTGGAGGTGTAATTTCTGGTCATGCAGGGCATCTACTGATGCACAGAGAGAGCTTTTTGCACCCCAGAGCCACCTGAGAGAACACTCAAGACCCCCTCACCTACACCTGTCAGTGCAGGGAGTGTGGAAACTGTTCCTGCACTCAGATCACCATCAATGCCTATGAACGGCTGTTCAAGGAATGGAATTTGCAGCCCAGATTTATAATTCTCTTTCCAGGGGACAAACAGGAGTTAAACAGCCAAATCCACACAGCAAATGGATGCCTGCTCTTCCCGTGGTGATTTCATTCTCAGGTTTAAATGTCAGAATTAGATTAAATTTTTTTATATAAAAAGGAAAGATGGTTTTAAAAATTACCTCATTTAAGAAGAAAAAACATTTCATGGTTAAAGACATTTCATGTTTTACAGGAGAATATCCTTTTGTGGTGAAGCTTATAAATACTTAAATGTCCCACAATCACCACACACTATGTGTTCTGTAAAGCATTCAAATCCAAGCCAAAATTATGGCACAGTGCACCTTAGAAAGTAATAAATATTATTTTTCCAGAGATGTTCAGAAGCCACAAGTGCAATCCATGTGTAAACATTTGCAAGGGAGCTTTAAACTCAGGATTTTGAGTTGACCAAGGAACAACTGCAAGAAGTTTAGAGAAGCTTTATATACCATCTGTACTTCTCCAAATGTGGGGAATGAACGGGCTGTACGATGGGGAACTGCAGAAATCCTTGAACACTTGCTGTAAAAGGGATGCAAAGTTGCCGTAGGCTTCCAGACCTGGCCTGGGACTTGACCAAAGCCAGTCCGGAGAATGTTCCTTTAGATGTGGAGTTTTTATCTGATCATCCTTAAATACTGATGAAACTTCATGTAAGTATACAGGACTGCCACTGGAGGAGTAGAGGAGAGGAAGACTTAAGACCAAACTACTATGTACAGAGCACTTTTAGATCCCTAAACATAAGACACAGTGCCAGTACAAAACAATATTTGTAGCGATGCCTGGGCATGAAAAGACCCTCTAAATGTTACAGTTTGTTCTTCATGTTGAACAAAGAAATTCAATAACAATCTGAAATTCTCTGCAGAGGTTAGTTATTTGACAGTATGTTTTCTCTCTCGAATGAAGAAGCCAGGCATTGTCATTAAAATAGAGTGGGAAAGTAGAGGGGAAGTAAGAAAAATGTTTTCTTCTGCAGCCTCTGGTGCTCCAAAGCCACCACAACACGTAATTTGTATAGTGTGTAACAAACCCAGCAGAGTTAGATTCTTTCTGTGTCTGTCTTGTTTCTTCTTGCATAAGTTTTACAGAAATCTGTTATTTAATTTTATATTGTACATGCAAAAAGGCTTTCAGCATAATCCTTTTTAATTGGTCTTATCAAATGAAATCACGGTCATGGAAGTTTAAGAGATTCTGTTCAGCAAACATCTGCAAATGGTATTTAGAGCTACAGTATAAAATTTCCTTTGAGTTTCTTCTATGGCTTTTATGTCTAAATTTTTCATCTAGACCTTGGTTTTTTTTGAAAAAAAAAATCAAGATAACCTGTATAAACAACTCAATTTTGCGGAACTGTAGAATTTTGTGTTATAAACCAGGTATAAGGAGTATAAACATCTGTAAGTTAATAGGCTTGCACTGTTTCATGACGGGGAGAGTGCAAGGACAGTGTAAGCTTTACAACCTTCCAGATTCCCAGGAAAATGCTGCACAGTGCAGGTGCATGGCTCATGCATGTACTGTGTCTCATACAGAGACAGTACAAAGTTAACAAAACTCTTTCTATGGAGATAAAGAGCTGGCTTAAGATATCTTATTCCATCCTGGTATCTTCTGGCAGTGTAATTAGACCTTAAGATAGTCTCATAGTGTCTGATACCACTGGGGTGCAAAATAGGTTAAAGATTCAGGACCTGGTCCTTGGTCAATATATAAAATTAACAATCACTCCAGATGGACAGTTTATTTAAGTAAGTGTCAGTGTAGATGGATATGTTACACATCTATATGCGACCAAAGTACACATTCCTGAAAGCGTCTTGGGAAGGACTGACAAGGATGTAATTTGGCTCCAAAAGAATAAAGGTATTAATGCTACAGAATGGAAACAAGGAAGAAGGCTTCTATGTTCTTACAGAAAGATTCTGATCTCAATTATAAACCTGTTAGGAAAGCAAATTAATTATTTCATAAATTCTCTATTATTTGGTATTATTAGCAACCATACTATATGCATCCAGGATACATTTCATGTATGACAATGCTCATGACTGCATGGTACAATCCTAAACAATAATACATGGGAAATACTTCAGATAGTAAATTATTCATCTCCACCAACATCTTCCTAAAAGAAGAAGAAATAGTAATAGTGACAGGAAATTTCTCAGGAAAGAGCAAGATGACTTGCTGCCCAGTGCCTGTTTTAGGAAGTGATCGGTTATTTATCAGCTAAGAACGGAAGCACAAGCCTATCTGTGCTGGTCTTAAACACCAGTTAAGTGATCTGCTATTTTCATCATTTTAGAAACAGTTCAATCAAAATCAAAGTTTGCTCTATTTTAAGTTAAAAGTTAGAATGAAAATACCAATTGATGATGGTATCAATTCTTTCCCTTCCCAACCAAGATTCCAGCCAAGTATTCTGGCAAGACTTCCACTTGCACTACTTATTAATGCATAAAATTTTTATATAATACAAACATTGTACAGTAAACCCCACCATTTCATATATGCTCACCATCTTGCATGTTTTGACTAAGGATCTGAGAGTGGAGCTCCTCCAGGCTAATTCCCAAGCATTTACAAATTTCCTCTGCGCTGTAAGGCTCAGGATGTAATACCTCCTCGACAATGGTCAGCATTTCCTCCAGGCTAACTCCTAGCTTGGTTTGCACATCATGGAGTCTCAACATTTTTCTCCACTCCAAGCCTTTTGACTTTGAGAGAAGCTAAAGTCAAAAAAAAAAAAAATAGAAAACATTGTGCTTTCCTGTTTAAAACTATTAGTTGTCTGTAAGTATCTTTAAGGCCCATTTTGTCTTTTCACTTGTTAGTTGAGAACCATTAGAACCTACTTTCTATCAGTACAGAGCAGTCAATACTTATGTTTATTATTAAAGGTCTGTGAGTGACAGATATTCTTCCCTCAAATCAGGTACTGTCTGTAAAAGCCCTACTGGCATTATTTGTATGATATCAGATCAGTGATTTATCCTCTTCCATGGACTTCATTACTTCAAGCACTTACTAACCTTTTACAATCCCATCTGGACAACTGTTTATACAGGAGCTGTGATGTTGTAACACTAAAAGTCCTTAAAAAGTCTACTTCCATACTGGTAGTATTTACTCTAACATTTCAGTTTGACATTTCCAATACTCTCCTGGAATTTTCTGATGAACATTTGAGGTTGTCATTACAACCTTTTTTCATAATAGCCTTAAAAATATGAAAGTGGTTGTAAGATTTGTGGGGAGTATAACTGTAACCTTTCTCAATCTCTGGAATTATAAGTAAAATTTAAGTACCTTCTGTAACATCCTATTTAAAGGAACTTTTGAGCCTTTACAGAAGTGGTATGATGTTGGTCTGAATCTGTTCCATTCCGACATGGTTGCTGTGATATTCATTAGTTATAGATGGATCTGCTTTCCCCACTCCTGACAATGATAACATGATTTGTGTATCTTTGTGATGTTTTGGCAGCTGACAGTTGTTATGTCAACACACCAGAATCCTGAAAGACAGAATTCCAAAAGGCTTCTCTCTAGAAGGTTGAAATATATGTTGATGCTCCCATGTGTCTAATGAAAGTGACAAAAGTGGAAAAAAACAGCTTTCCTCATCAGGTGAAATATTTTGATTATGAATTATAGAAAAATAGTCTGGTCATTGAAATATCACCTGTAATTTCAGCAGACTACAAAGTAAAACATAAATTAGCAGGTACACACCTGTCATACACGAATGTAATTTTACTGTGTTCATAGGCATATGGTGTATCTCCAGTGCTGCACATTTAAATTGAGTTTAAAACTTCTAGATCAAGCTGTACGTCTGGAAAGAGTTGAAACCAGTACAGGAAGACCAGGGAATGAAATCCTTTTTCCACACAAATCAGCATTCAAACCTTTTATCAACAAGGCCAAGATTTCACCCAGCGTGTTTTATTCTTTTCAATAAGCACCGGCTTGGACTGAGATTGTTTGGAAATTGTTTGTCTTGATTCAGTTAAGCCATTTAATTTTCTGGGTTAAAAAAGTCATGGGATTTGCATACATGTCCGAAAAGTATTTGATTTGTTTTGTGCGAAGTTACAGCACAAAATTTAAGCATATCTGCTGCCAGTTATCTGGTGTAAATTCTCACTCTCCCCCAACAGTGCTTTTCTTGCAGGGGCTCTTCCAGTTTTGCTTTATTGCAGTATCTAAAAATTAACTACTTTTGGTGCCATCTAGTGACTTGCTGAGATTTATGTGAGGCTCAGCCGAGCAAAACAAACAAAATCCTTATCATGTAACTGTTGCCATTTAAAACACAAATTTATATGTTCAGTGGTAGAAAGAAGCAGAACTGTTTAGTGCTAATGCAGAAATCAGCATGAGAGAATTTTTTCTGTTAAAGACTGGTTAAGTCACTTCTGGCCTCCTTTTCAAAGGTTCTGAGTACATAAAACTCTACAGCCTTTATGTAATTTATATTTTAGCTTACGTACTGATAAGTTAGAATAAAAATTACTGCTTCATTTTACTTACATATTTTGTATGTTGGTACACATAGATCTTCAGTGTGCTAAATTAATGGAAATTATTTTCCTCATGCTTTAATCCAAATATTCAGCATCCCCTGGACTTCATTAGGAGAAGTTAAACAGAATTTACAAACAATAATATTCTGTAAAGCAACATTTTTTTTTCTACTTCCTTTTTTAATAAATAATCCCCTACAGAAATATGCCACATGCATTGTCACATCTATTCCCATTTCTGTAGTTCAAGAGAAATGCTGTATTTCAGGCAAGCCAACTACACTGGTGTTTTACAGGTCAAATATTCCAAATGGAAACTGACCCCATTGGGCCAGTGGGCATGGCTTTGCCTATAGCAAAGTTTTGGTTCTAACAGCACTGGGAAAAATATTATGGGCAAATAGAAATGGTTTTGGAAAACAAGTCTTGCTGCAGCAGCTTGAATTGTAATGGACATGGAACAGAAATGGGGAAAAAAAAAACCCATCTCTTTAATGTACAAAAACTAATCCAAATACTTCTCCCACAGTTGGATATTTTCTTCATGATCTCTGGCTAGATGGATTAAAGATATGGACATCGAGCAGCTGGCTCTTAACTGCCAGGATATAGAATCTCTGGGTTTTATTGTTCTTTATTGTTCAACATAGGCACACGGGGGAACTGTAAGTAACTAAGAGGAAAACATACTTGGAAAATGATGGGACAAATATAAATACAAGGCAGTCTGACTAGGAGTAAGTCCAGGAATACTTTTATAGCAACATCACTCCCTTACACATAGCATTTCTATAGTGCCATCTGAGCATCTCTGCCCAGGAGCTGCCAATGATGGCTCTGCAGCTGCAGATACTGCTGGCCCCACCCAATTTGAGGAGGAGCAGGGAGAGTCCCCAGCCCAGGAACGAGGGACAGGTCAGGTCCCTGTGGAACTGCAAGCACTCTGCAGAACAGAAACGGCTTTAAACTCCAAACCCACTGTAACCGAGTGCAGCACAGCACTCAGAGCCTGCTACAAGAATAGAGAAAGGGGAAAAAAAAGCCAAAAGAATGATTCTCCAGAGGGAAGGGAAACATTTGCCAGGATGATCCTGAACTTAGTTGCTGTAGGACAGACTGATACCAAAATGTTCTACATTCTAATGCTAGCAGGGATATGTTGTGTGGGCATCTTTACTGACACAGTAAAGCAGTATGAAATCCTAGAGTTACCTAAAGCAGGAAAGGGCAAAAAAGCCCATCCTAAGGCACTTACAATGAGAATTTCTTTTAAAGCATTATTGCAGGGCCCAGCACGTTAGTTCATAGTTCCATTAGCTTAATGGTGCTTAAAAGACTTCCCTGTTTCTACTTACATACCTGCCCTCCTTCACCCCACTGTGACCTTTTCCTAAAGACAGTCTTTTCCTGGCTCAGTGTATTTTTATAGTGTGTGCAGCTTTCCATCTGGATAGCATATGTTTAAAAACAGACAGGTGTATGTTGTTAGTCTCCTTACAATCAAGCATCTGCTAAAAGTACGCTTTTAGAGATTGCATCATAGCTAACAGGAATGTAAAAGAAAAGATGTTTCCTTACTACCTCTTCAGTTTACTGTACAGAACTAATAATTTAAATCAATTTAGAAAACTGTGATTCAATTCACAAAGTCTGGTATGTGGAATAATAACTTCAAAAGCTCTCACAGCTTAATGCACTTATTGTACAGTGTCTTTTAAAACAGATTATCTGTGAAGGGTCTCTGTCCCTCATGCAAAAAAAAAAAAAAAAGAATTAACAAAAGAAGCTCCTCTTAAAAACGTGTGTTTTGTCAATTAGCAATCCCAAATAAGAGATTTATCAGTTATAACTGAACTAACAAATAGGTCCTTATCTTACTTTTCTTAATGGCTTAAGAATCTTATTAACTTTAATGACAACAGCTTTAACTGTGGTCATTGGTGCTATTTGTTTTACCATGTCTTAGACACAACTGAAATGCAACTATTCCTTTTATACTTGAGTTTAAAGCCCGTTTAAAAAGTCATCTGAAATTTAGCTTCCCTCCTCAAAGAATATCTCAGCACATTATTTTAGAATACATTTTGTCAGTATCTGATCAGATATTCAACTATTTTTTAGCACTAATTAAAACTTGTAGGATATTTTTGTAATGGAATCATGATACTAACAGATATTTGAAGTACTTTTGAATATTGATCAATATTAGTCTAATATTCTGTGGCAAGGAGTTCCAGGCTGCATTTTTCAAAGCTTTCTTCTTGACTTTGTGACCCACATTCTGTTCCTTCCCACAGCACCCTATGTTTGGTACAACTGCAGTGAATCTTTATGCTTACTCCTCATTTACTCTTATCAAAGAAAAATGTACTGTCTTCCCATAAAAAAACTCAAATCAAACCCTACATACTCCTGAACATACAAAATCCAGAATTAAAACAGAACTTAGATTTCCCCTGTTCAATTTCCATACATTTTAGAGATAATCTCCAGCTGTAAACTGGCAGTACACCCTAAATGTTGAGGTTTAATTCAAGCCTATTTTTAAACTTTACACCGACATACATGCTGCTATTCAGCATTTCTAATATTATTTCCAGGCCAGCAACTAGCTTGGATGGTCTCTAAATCCTAGAAGGGACACATCTCTTGCCATATATACATATAAACATGTGACCATACTGGTTGCTTTCCATTATTTGTCATTATTCAGCTTTAATTAGAATCAGTCTATCTTATTAACTGGGAATTTTTTTTTTCTGAAAAATAGACCTATTTCCTCCACTGAAATATAATAAAAAATAAATTTAATAGAACTAAATAATATAATCTTCTATATAAGAACACAGTCCTTGCACTTCCATTAAGCTTGACAGGAGTTCTGTTCCTGCAGATCGAAGTGGCTGGTTCTGGAAAGAAAAATCATCCTAAGAGTAGCACCTAGCCAGGTGTTAAAGACACAACTGTTCAGAAGTGGAAAAAAGCACATATTTAGATGAAGGTTTCATTAGAGTTTGACATAAGCCATGCGTTACCTTTGTAGCCAGCCGACACTCCATTACCCTAATATTGAAATGAGAAGTTGCTGCTTTATTCATTTCAACACAACTGTTAGCAATAACAAACGTTGCTCCACTTGGAAGTCTAACATCAGTTGCCCTCAGTGGACTGAACTCTATCAACTTGGCCTATTGAAAGAAAAATGAATGGTTAGTTTTAATTTACTACCAGCTAACAGAGCACTTAGTTCTATAAATCAAATGCAAATTTGCATGTTTTTTCTTTGGAAAATCCAGGGACAGTTAAGGAAAGAAAACTGACATGAAACAGCAAGAAAAGAGGTTTCACCTCATTGGTCAAGTTACACATACATTTCAAACCTTTCCCTGGATTTTAAAATGTTTCCATAAGTCTTTGGGTTTTTTCAGTATTTCACAGAACCCCACCCAACCTATTTTTCTTGCCTGTTTAAGACAACAGTTTCACTTTGATCTGTGGAGAAGTACCAGGCCTGGCTGAAGCTAATGTGCGTGCCACAAGAAACAAGGGGCTTTGAATTCCCTGCCCCTTCATCAATGTCCATCTCCCCCTCAGTCCTCTGGTTCTGCACTACAGCGAGATTGCTTCACTGAGGTACAGTATGGTACCAACATTTTAGGACTGATTTGAGGCAGTGATCATGGTACATACAGAAAATCAAATCAAGACACTAAATAAAACTATGTGTAAGAATGTAGTTACTGTTTCCTCCTTTCTGACATAAGAGACTGCCTTGCCTCACACATGCTTACACAAACTGCCTAAGATGTTCCCAACATTTGTGACCTTTTCATGGAATAAGTTAGGCATCCATTAATTAAATAATTCAGGATGTAATGTAATCAAGAGATTAAATTCACATCTGTTTTTTCACTGGGATAGGTTGTAAATCATGTGCCCTGCTTTGGCTTCTTAGAATAGACTGTAACTGCAAGCAGGGACTCTTACTGGTTTTGGCATTGTTCAGCCCCAGAGAGTCCCTTGAGCAGCTAGAGTGCTAAATAAACAATGACAAATCTGCTTGTACATTATGTACAGCATGTGTGTTACTCCCTGCATTGAGATTCTGGACCCCATCACAGAATTACTATCAAGACAGACAGACTTGCTTACATATAAATATACCCTTTAAAATCTCCTAAATTAGACCAGAATGTACCACTAAGCTGGTCTAGTGTCCTGATTCTGACAGTAGCCATAAATGGCTATTTAGGGGGAATACAAAAATAGAATGTATACAAAGCAATCTTTTCTTGGGGTATGTTTTTCCAGATTCCCATAAGCAAAGATTACAATGGTTATACTTACACTGGAAGAAAAATCTGACTACTATGTTAAATAGCTGCATATAGTTTAACACTAAATTAGAATATCCACAAAGGTCCTTTTTGAATCCTTTTAGAACTTCTGCCTTCCACAATGTATGGTATTTCTTAATTTAACAATGAAGATTTTGGAAAAAACCCCAAACTTTCTTGTTTGGTTTTTACAAGCTGCTTGCTAATGTCATTGTGTCTCTATTAGTTCTTCAGTTAAGAAAAACATTGAATCCTCCATTTACCTTCTCTTTACTTATTTAGGGAATTCACAAAATTTTAAGTATTGCCATCAAAGCTTTTTGTTTTCCAAGCTGAAAAGTTTGAAATTACTCAGTCAATGCTCATATTAAAAAAATAGCTTTGATAAACACCAGTGTTCTTTACTGTACTTTTCTTGTTTTTTTAAAGATGGGAGGCTAGAGCTGCATTCAGCTGCAAATACACTGAAGTAAGGACATTTTCTGGTTTCTTCACAATTTCTTTTCTCATCTGTTCTAACATTATGTTTTTGGTTGCCACTGCTATATTTCAGAAGATCTTCCACTTACATAATCATCTCTGTGTATGGCAGGAAAATATGCTGCTTCCTTCTTTCATTAATCATGTGGCTGTGTTTTTACTACTAATAGTATAAACATGAAGGAGAGGTGTAGAGTAGGTACAGGTGATGTGAAATTGAAAACACATTTATCTCATGATGGTATTAAATGTTTGTGGTGCAATTCTAGGAAATAGGGTTTCTTCTGTGTAAGCTCATCCAAGACATGTCACTAAGGATCAAAAGCTGTAGAGATATAATGCCACAGTCATAAGGAAAGTAAAGGTTGTTATGAAGCACTACATTAATTCCAGTAAAAGTGTTTTGACCAGTCTGAGGTTTGAACAGTTGCAGTCCTGTGCACCTTCTGGGACAGCAGATGATCCTCACTGTAAATTCCACTGCAAGCACTCATGCATAACTTGGCAGGTCCTGTTTATCACAGCTAGTTCACCTTCTGTCACCACGTTTACGACTGCTAAATGCTTTCTACATCAAAATCCAGCCACAGAATTGTCTGGAATTAGCAAAACTGGTGAAAAAAAAAGTCTCCATTGTCTTTGTAACTGAACCTGGCAAAACTTCCTAGAACTGTTTGGTTATAAGAAGTTTCAAGAAAGCATTTTTGTAATAATTATCCCATTTGCACTGAATACAAGGCATGCCGACCATTCATATTTCATTATATGGGAAACATTCTAAGTTCAGCATGAATTAGCCAAATAGTGGAACCTGGTACTCTTCTAGAGTACATCTTTTCCCACATCTTTTCCTTCCTCCTTGCCATTTCTGATTTTCCTCATCATGTTCATTCAAACTTGTCATACTCGATTGTACCCAAGTTTATAAGTCTAATTCCCGATTCATTTGTATACCAATGGTGCTTATACTGCTTACTAAGGTATTCCAGATTCTTGTCTTGTCTTTCTTCGAGATACCAATGAAGGTAGTTTTTGCTTACATAAATTAGTATTACATTGTTAGTTTAGATTACAAAGTACTCATACAGTTCCTTCTTCTGCCAGAAAAGAGATTGACTGGTCCATTCCTCCACCTTCTGTGCCAATGTAACGTTCGCTCTTTGTGCAAATTTCTGCGAGTTCCACCTGAAAAAATTAACATGTGAACCTTCAGCCACAGTTAAGGATCATACTTTTATTCTGTTTACATATTAATTAGTGAGAAAACAAAGGAAACAATGTCAGAGTTCTGAAACTATTATCTTTTACACATCAAAAAACATAAGCTGCTATCAACCAGGGTACCACATGGCCCCTTTTCCCTTTTGTTCTGAAGCAAAAAAGAACCAACTGCTCAACCTCCAGAGGACCCACCATAGCCAAATGCTTTCAGAGTATCCTTGTTTAGACACTTAACTCTGGCAGCTGTCCTCCTCCCACCTTATGCACTTCAAATCCTTCCATCCCAATAGCAAATGCTTTGTTGATTTCATTAGATGAATCCATCTACATATGAATCTCAGCTTAGCAAAAACTTGCAAGTTTTTACTCCATATTGTTTTAATGTACTAACTCCATAATCAGAAATTACTCCAAAACTCTTTCTCACTGCAGATATTAAAGTCAGTGATGCTTGTCATGTCTCCTTGAGATACTGTAGTCTGTTTATCTGAACTAATTCGTAACTGTATGTAATGTGCATTCTTTTGTGACATTTTAGGCATATCTTTGTGCATTCTAATACCTGCAGGTCAGAGGACACTATGGGAGGGTGGAATATCAATATTGTAACTGTCAAAAATAATAATTAACAGTAAATCTTTCAGCTATCAGGCCAAGTCAAAACAAAACACAAGAGAAACCTTGGAATATGGTCAAAGAACACAGAGTAGTCAAAAAGAAATGGGTCAAAAGGAAAGTATTTGTGTCCACCTATTATGACCCCTACCCGTTTGTTTTTCTAAGCACAAGGTAATCACAAGGAAGATGGGAAAAGGACTTTAGAAAAGCCACAGGCTGTTTTCCAGTCCAGTGGCAAAGTCAGCTTCAGATTCCACAGTAAGGATGTAGCATTACAGACACACAGAAACAAGCTAAGCAGCAAGACAGGGACACTAGCCAGCACACAGCTGTAAAAGGCAGCAGATAGAGGCAGTAAATCACCATGCTGAGAGAGGTATGTGCAGGGTGCCTGCCTGCTTGCTTGCTCAAGTCCTGTAATGGCCCCACTGACACAGCTGTAAAATTGGTGCTTAGATGAATGTAATCAGGCTGAACTGTTTGCAAATGCACTACAACCAATTTACTCAGTTCACAATGCAGTTACAGCTAATAAGCCTTAGGCTGATAAGCAGAAGTTATCTTAAAAAAAAAAAAATAAAGCAAAAAAAATTAACAAAGTTACTCTAAAACTATGCAGAGTGGATCTCTTTGAACAAACACGGAAAACGACCTCTTTCTTACAAGAGAAAGACCATTAATGAGGGAACATTGAAAGTACAATCAGTAAAAAGTCTCTCCTTTTTGGCACTGCCTTTCCTTTGTGTATTTTAAAGATGAGCTGAAATAATGTTTCTTTTATTTTTCTTGAGAAACTATAGACTTCATGCATTTTGGTGCATGCATGCTCTTTTTAACAAAAAACATTTCCCAGGTTCATGAAAATTCATTTTTCCTCCCTGTCCTATGTCCACTCAAGTGCCATTTTCATTAAGAATCTCTTCATTCCATCAATGAAAGTTTAACATCTAGTTACTGCATCTCCCTGCTCCACTATGAGCTGAAAATAATTCTGAATGAAATGCTAATGAATGTAAGGATGCTTTTTTTCCCATTCAATGCTAAAATACTCAGCACCAGCTCCACAGAAGGTAACAAACCTCCACACACAGCAGAATGTGGATGCTCACTCCTTTCTATATATGAAGGTGTGCCTGTTTACAAACAACTGTTGCTGGGACATGGAAATGCCTGCCAGTTCTGCTGAACCTGTCTTTTGTCCCTCTGAGAACACAGCAATATCACATCCCTAATTTTTGTTTCCACTGGCAGGAGCTTTCAGGCTGGAGCTTATGAGTATTACTCACTGGATGAGAAGACCATGCTGGCAGACGGGGCATGCGCACGTAAGTAGGAGCTATGGCTGTGCAAACCTGGCCTGAAGTACAGTTCCTGAAGTGCTCACAACACAAATTCCATTATTGGGCACAGCTGCCTGAGGTATTACTTCATCTGCAACTGCCAGATAAAGCTCGGCAAAGTCAGAAATTAGGCATTTCACTCTTCACTTAGTCTGGTTGCGTCTCTATCTCCACATACACATCAGCTACCACTTGATTGCCTAAATTGTTTAGACTTTATGAGCCTAGGCTTATTAAATAAGTATCAGGAGAAGTCTTGCAGAGGAGGAATGTTAACAATTAGGACAGTGTCACTCCCCTGTCCCTTTACAAGGCCTGGTGAACTGTGCCTGGTTGAGCGCTGGGCCTCGCTCAGCCCCGGCTCTCCAGCTGTCCAGCTGCATATGCCGGGCAGGCAGCGCTGCTCCAGCTTGAGCAACTTCTGTTTTGAAACTTAGCGAGGATTGGCAGGACCACCAAGTAGTAACTGGCAAGGGTTGCAAAGAACCCTCTCCACAAGACAGCCCAAGGCATCCCTGAAATATTATTTGGTTTCTAATTTAAACGGGCCCTTGCTGACACAGGCTGGCCTTTAATACTAGGATGAGAAGCATGTGAATGGAAAGGAAATTGTCATCTGTATAGAGAGCAGTTTCTATTACTATTGAGACAAATGGGCAAATGTTTGCCTTTTTGCTAAAATGAGTGAAAGGGCAAAGTTTCATTGGAAACTAATGTGAAGACTAAACTGAAGAGTCTTGTGTACATATTTGATACTTAGAAAAAGATGGTCATATGACTGAAACAGTGAACTGAATTTCAGAAGGTCTGGGCTCAATTTCTAGTTCCACATTAAGTTTCTTGTGAGTCAGAGAAAGTCTCTTTAATTCATCATGGCTCCATTTCCTCAGTAAAATGAGGAGCATCTTCCTCCTCTTTCTAATTAGTAATTGCTGCTTGGGATTCTTACATGATAATGCTGTAAATATGTGTGACTTCATTACTAGAAAGTGAAAAAACCCACATTTTACTACACAAGTTCTTAGAGTTTAAGCTTCTGCAGAAAATATCTCTAAGGAAAAAAGTCTGTGAGACTCATGTAATAAAAGGAAATAGCTTTTGCCTATCTCAGACCAATGCCTTGTTTCCATTCAACTTGCAACACTCAGAAGCTCTTTAGGGCAGGGACTGTTTGGATCATCTGCTGTATGTATCTTTTCAGACCTGTAAAAATACAGAGCTTCTTAGATCCCAGATTTCACTGCACAGATTGTCAATATCTCAAATGTCTGTCTGAACAATACCTGGGCATGGAACACCTTCCTTCCAGATGCACTGCAGCTCCTGCAGAGAAATAACTCAGAGCATTCTCACAGTCACATTTAAGGGGACTGCACCCCAGGCTACACCACAGCATCACCTGTCAGGCTGGTAGGTTAGAGGGGGCCTGACGCTCCTTGGTAGACTTTCAGATACAACTGAAATAAACAGTGTTAGCCCAACTGAGTTCTGCAGAAGTCCTAGAACAGGCTTTCTCACTGAACTCCATGATGAAGGCAGATATTTGTTCCTCGTGAAGCACCATGAGAAATACAGAGATAAAATAAACCCAATCTCCACACAGACTCCACTTGCATCCCACACATTCTGATTCATATGAGAGATCACTTTGAGCCAGCCACAAAACATAGCTAGTTCTATGCACCCAAGGCTCATTAGCATGCTTTTCCATCCCTTAAGCAGTATTTCAAAAATACTAGTAAATCACAATTTAAATCTTCATAGAATTTTACATAGTTTAAAAGCATTCCTATAAAGCTGCTGTTATCTTCAACTCAGAGACAGCACAGATACTTACATGATTTGTTCAAAGTCATGTGAATCAGTCACAAAGCTGAAATGAGAATTCAAAAACCTCCCTATTTCCAGCATCATGGCTTATTCTGTAAAGAATATAGTCTCAGGGAAAAGGTTGCAGGGTGAATTTAAAATCTTACTCATAGGATGGTAATGAAAAGTGGAACAGAAAGATACTAAAAATCATAGTTAAAATGGGTCTGAATAGTAGCATTATGACTCTAACAAAAAACTACTTACATAAATTACTTAGCTCACCTATTGTGAGGTCTACATATGTTACATATGTTACTGCCCTCTGAATTTCTGTATTATTGTTTCAGGAAGTTGTTCCTACAGGACTAACTAGACTAGGTGAACTATAACTATCATGCAGACAGTAAGTCCTAAGCCGTCATCTACACTATTAAACAAGCAAAGTGATATGTTTAACATAGTAATTCAAAAAGCTCAAAGATCAGGAGATGTTTCCTTTGATCTCACTCCCCTGCAATAAAACCCCAAAGAACCCAACAACCTAGCTAAGAAGGGAAGTGCATACAATCACAGAATCTCAGAATATCCTGATGTGGAAAGAACCCCCAAAAAACTTCAAGTCCCTCTCCTGGCCCTGCCCAGGACAAGCCCCAGAATCCCACCATGTGCCTGAACACATGCCTGTAAGTATTTAAGGGATTGTCAGCTAGGTAAAATGCATTAAAAGACTTGAGTAAGAATAAAAGTACAGAATATACGAAAATAAAAGCAGCCTCTGTGAATCAAACCAATACCACTTCTAGCCCTGTATCTTGTGCCCACTGAAAGTGGGCTCTTAGTATGACCAGAGGCCAAGTAAAGATCTTATTTCCCCAGGACTTTATATTTTGACAGGGAGTTGCCTAGGCCTAGAATGTCAGTTCCGTACCCTTAGTTATCAGCAACAGATTTCTTATATGTGAATTTGTCCAGACACCCTTTTAACTCATGCATAATTTTAACATGTAGATCATCCAGGAACAAGGACTTACAGACCTTGTCAGGTGAAGAACTGTCTTCTTTTGTTGATTATTAATGTGTACCTGACTAGCTTCATTTCATACCTGCTGGCTCTAAACACTTGAGGTGGCAACAAACAATTGATTCCCATCCACTCCATCAATTACATTCATCATTTGATGGATCTCTGACCCTTCCTTTTTTAAGAGATTTTTTCCAGGGTCCTAACACACTTTTTTGGTGGTCATTCTGTACCTTTAATTGTTCCATGTAGCTTTTTCCTAAATCTTCTTCAGTTTAACTATCTTGGTTGATAAGAAAGGAGAAAGGCAGACTTACAGCTTTTCTTAGACACCTCAGAGAAAATGTCACTGTATCATTTGTAATTTTAAAGTGACAAATGAGCCATATAAAATGTGTGTTAATTAGTGTTAACATAAGCACACTGTAATGCAACCTCAAGCAGTTCAGCACTACTATTCCACCTCTTGCCCTGAGTCTGGTGTACTGGAGTCATCAGGAGTTATTATGTAACCACATCTGCCCCTCCTGTGCAAAGTCCCCTTGTTTAAACCTGGCAGTGACATAGCCAGGCTTAAACAAAGCAAACTGTTCCCTTCTGCTGACTGTAGTGAGGTCAGTGAGTGGGGTAGCTAGGATGGAAACTGAAATACCTGAAGTTATTCTAGCAATACCACGAGCTGCTTCACACACTGGCTCTGTTCAGGCTCTGAACATGGGGAAGGAACGAGCGTAATGTGACAGCAGCAGTAGCTGGCAGGTGAGTAAAACCTTGAAGTCTCCCTGGTGATCTGTCAAGAAACACTAAATATTGCAGCTTTTGAATGCCAGACCAAATATCATCCACGCAAACACTACTTTTATAGCTCTTGGCAAGTACACGTGCCAGCTTGGCTGTGCTTCCATGGGAGGTGTTTAGAATCAATGAGTTTCATGATATATTAACATCGGGTTTTTTGCTGTTTATCCAACAAAAAAAGATACAACACAATAAATTAGAAAATCCATAATTAAAACAATATAAAGCCACATCACTAGGAGAAGAATCTCAGTACATACAGTAACACACAGTTCACTAACAAAGAATTAAACATTAATAAATCTATGTAAATTAAATACTTAAGGAAGCTGCTCTCAGGTTTTAGACAATGTTAGTTGGAGCACTAGGAAATATCTAAAACTAACAGTTTTCAAAATGTATTTTTTAGGCTGTTCATTTGCAAAGTTTAGTTCTAAAGTCTGTCCAGAATGTATCTACTGCAGAAGGTAACACCCGTTTGTCTAACAGGCAACTGCCCCCCCATGCAGACCTAGGCTAGCTTTTGATTTAAGACTCTACTAACTATCCCTGCTTTTTGTTTGAAACAATTTAAGGTTCTTCCTGATAAGGAGTAAGTCAGTCTTGGGTTACAAAGAAAGAAATTACTACCACTTAAATCTGTTTTATCTTTGAGTCATAGGATTTCCTATCCAGCATGCAGATCTGGGAAATCATATCAGTGGAGATGTAATTTAGTCTGACAAAGAAAGGTTGTGATTTTTTATTATTAGTTGCTTTATGTGTAGTTACTCTAGATGGAGAGATTTCTTGCAAAAAGAACTCATCAGTAGCTCTGCATCATGTTACCTTGTTTTGGATTTTTAATGAAAAAAGTCAGTTTTCAGTAAAATGATACTTTTCACTAATATGTGCTTTTTTCCTACTTATGCTTCAATACAAAACACCTCAAATTCAGGTTTAGATTTACAGCTGAGTCTTTTTGGTCTTTCAAGTCGAAGAACTGATAAATTATAACCCACCCAATACAGCTCACTTGATTCTCTGTTGCCCCATCATTTACTTTACTTTCTGTCAGTTTGATGTTAGTGATAATGAGCATGAAGACATGAATGTACAAAGGTATTTAGATATCCTAGGAATAATGAAAGTGAACAGATGATCACTTAATTATAAAAACATCCTAAACATAGAAACATAAAGAATTATCTGAGTGAGGACAGATAAGAGTTTTACCTTTAGTAGTCCTCTTCCTCGCAAAGAGGCCAAGGGCCAACTGCTCTGATTTTCACTCATGCAATAATGGGTCTGGACAGTGTGTAAACTGTGACAGAATTTGTCCCTATATAACTGTCACTGTTAATATGTTCCAAACCAGTGATCAATCCCTTTCAATCTCACACAGCCCTTCACAGAAGTAAACTTGTGTAAGAGTAAACCCCTTAAAAGAGTAAGAAAATTAGTGAGCAGGAGACAGGCAAATATTTGTTAGTAAAACAGAATTAGTGTTGCTTAGTATTTTTTTGGAACAGCTCACCCTACATTACACAGAAACTTGATATACACAAATCCAGAATGACAGCATCCAAAATAAAGCAATCTTCTCCATAAAATGATAGTATTAAATTACATCTGCCTCAGTGGTTTAATGTAGTTTTTTTCGGCCCAAGTGTGCTAGATTTTCTATATACTACAGTGCAGTAGTAATAATAACTAATATTTAAAATAAAAAAAAAAAACTTTATTCTTGTTTTAAGTATTTTTGTTCATGAATGGAAGCTCCATGAAGAAAATGAATTTGTTAATATAAGTTATTTTTAGCACTGTCATTTTCAATGCTCCAGAATTCTCTTAATCACGCAAATCTAAGTAAGTGGAGTATTTAAATATCAGTTCAGTCAAAAGTGCTGTGCATATATTTACTCCTTCTATGGAAAAAGAGTAATGGTTTTTCAATGAACATTCCTTAACGTTTCAGCAAGTTAACCTGAAAAGTCAGATTCAGTCTGCTGCTTTCCTTTACAACAAATAATGTTGGCAATTTAGTGACAAATGTAGTCTAGATTTTCTGTTAAATTCTACAGAGTTTGGTTCACAATACACAAGACTGGAAATGCAGAAGAAACATTTATAGATCAAGGTAAGTGTTTCACAGTAAGAAGGAAACATTCTCCATCATATAACATATTTCAACTCTAGTTACACTGTCATTTTTTTTCCAATCTGTGCACATTTTTATATATATGTATATAGGTATTAAAGTAACTTCTGAAATACAGGGTACTATGTTTCATGTAGTAAGGTATAAAATGATGCCCAAATTTTTGAGGTTATTTTTACCACCAGGAATGCCTTTAATTTTAGTATCTCATCTTGACTAGGAATAGGTTGCTGAAAGTTACCATCTGCTTCCAGTTTGCACATAAAATCCCAATTAGCTGAACTTCATATGTTTTGCAAGGTAATTATGCTTACTTTTTTCCAGAATGGGAGTGTATTTGTCAGATAGTATCTGGATGTCCTCATAAGCACAGCAATCTTAGCTTGACTTTGTCTGCCCCCTAACATGCTCAAATAGAAAGTTATCAATTTGGCTGATGAGAGATTATGGCCTCTGATTACCACGGCTCTAAAGTACTCTGTTTCCCCTTGATTACAAACACACAGTCAAGTTTAACAAGAATCCTCTTTTCTCAATTCCACAGGGAGAAAGGAACTTTAGCATTTCTCTGTATTAATAGTACTTTAAAATACAGTATCTATGTGCCATTTTTTGTGTAAGCAATTTGGTTTCTCATATAATTAATCTGAGCATACATCTATCAAAGATTTTTGATAGATCAATAAAATAAATTATAAAAAGAAATATTTTTAAAGAAAATAAAATAAATTATAATCCAATCCTAAGGAGTATTATCAGCAGAAGTTACTAGTTTCAAAGTCCCACTACTAGTATGGATACTCACAGGTCTTCTTGCCGGACAGCTATGGATTAGGAGTGCTAAAGTGTTCAACTCAAGCACTTTCCTAATTACATAGAGGCTTCAGAAACAAAGTAGAAAGGATTCCAGATGGCCTATCTATTCTCCCACTGAAACCAGTAACACTAGCAGGTATAGTAACTGTTGAAATACTGTTTAAAAATGTTTAACACCCACACTCAAATTCATCTGAACCCTAGTTTGGGAAAAGTGAAACCAATGGACAATGTGCTACTACAGTTTAAATTTAGGTCCTTTATTTACTCTGTCTGACTTAGCTTTTTCTCAGTCTAGATAAAGCCAAATATGATTCCCCTTCCTATGCTCAACATTTCATACTAAATTAGATAAATCCAATTCACTTTTGATCTCTTCTTCCCAATACATATGTGCACAGCTACCCAGCCTTGAGTACCAGAAGAATGTTAAGGTGGCTGAAGAGACCTTATTTCCCAAGACCTAACATTTTGACAACAACATTATCATCACACCTTGCAAGTAAATCTAGTTACTCAGTCCTAAGTGGTTTTCTGTACTCATTGATTCCTACCATGACACACAAAGCTGGGACAGTTTAGAGCATTATTATGTTTCCTTTAAAAAAAGTATCATCTCCTGATGAAAAGTTATACAAAAGATTGATTTTGTAACAGTGAAAGAAAAATCCCTTTAAAATCAAGAACTACTACTACTGAGCACTGCTGCTGTTTGAGTGATGCCAAAACAGCCTCAGACTGGTATCCTGTTTGGAGGAGAAAAATGGATTCTTTTTAAAGATCACATTCTACATTTTCCTTCTTGTTATTTGAATGCTATTGCACTGCTGCAACTGGTTAGCACTGCACATCTGGCTGAATTGTCTTGAACTGGTATTTTCCCTAACTATTGTGTATGTGTACGATGGGTTTTTTTAAAAAAGTATTGTATGCACACTGAAACAATGCCCTATTGCTGACTGCTACACACAATTAGTGAGAGCATGGTTTTTTTCTGATTTTGTTTTCAATGTCAAAAAAGTGCTATTTTTAAAGTTAGCCACCATGAAATTCTAGCCATGCTTTTACAATGTTTTTTAATTTTCTGGGGTTTTGGCTCTTAATCTCATAGGCCCAAACCTCACACTGGAAGTGTTATCTCATAAAAGCTCTAAATTTCAACGATTTTTACTCTGCAGCAACTATTTTAAACTTACATTTATCAGGAAAAAGAGCATATAACTAAAATATTCTCATAAAAATAGTTTCACAAAAACAAAACAGATAAATGTTCCATTCAGTAAAAGGTAATTTTCTCATAATTTTGGCTACAGAAGCCCTACAATTCAGCCAAATTTGATTCCAAAGCCAAAAGTCTCCTGACTTCCTGCTACAAACCATCATACTAAGATTTTGCAAAGTCCATCAGATTAGTGAGGGGCAAAAGTCAATCTCTTCTCATAAAATTATCATCATAACCAAATATTGTTTACTTATAAATACTACAATTTACAACTTTCACAACTATAAAGCATTTGGGAAAAAAAAAAGATGGATAGGAGGGATAAAGTGATATTTCTTATTTAAAATAAACAAACACATAAATATCCTGAGCCATAAAAATGCACAGTCCTGGTTTGCTTTCTAGTAGAAAGGATCTGGAAAGCCCCTTCTTGTGCTCAGCTAAGAATTTCCCTGCCACGGGGGAGCTCCCTGCTGACACAGAGCCAGCAGGACTGGATCCTGCACAGACCCCATTTAACACCAGCACAGGATGCATTAGGAGCTGGCAAGAAGTGGCCAGAGCACATTTTGCTCTTCTGAGGACTCACATGCCTAGATTGCTCTAATTTATACTCAGACTAGCCCTGCTTTATACAAGGCAGTTCTGCAAGGCTAAGCATAAATCCAGTGCAACAGAGACTCTGGATTTAGCTAAATGTAAGAAGTCTCTAATGCTAAATCATAAACTGGCCAAAAACACTGGATGAGTTTTCACTGTCCTGTAAGATTTGAGGAAACTTAAAGCTGGACAAAAGCAATCAGTCTTCAGAGCTGTCACCCTCTCTCCTAACCCCGACAACCAGGTGCCTTGGTCTATGCAAGCGTACAAAACCTTGGATATGTTCTTAACTGCTCCTATGGTGGCTATTGAGAAGCCTCATCTGTACATTAATTGCTCATCTTTCATCACGAGTGCAAAATATCTGGCTGCAGACAGCAGGGTTTCCTGACAAAAATGTGCAATTGTGTCTCTTGTGTTTGTCCAACTGTATTTCAGACACAAGCTTAACTTTCAGCACATTTTTCAACTAGCAGGAAGAGGACTGAACAGGACACATAAGGAGAAGAAAAGACATTCAGTGGAGTCTCTGTCTTCCTTCTGTTCTTCCGTAATTTTCTATGAAAATGACAGAAGGAGTTTTGCACCTTTCTTTACAACAAGTCTGGCATAATGCCAGCTGGTACTCCCAAGCCACATGTAAATTCAGCTCAAATACACACTGCACCATTTATTCTCTGAAGAACACTGTGCAGAATTGGAATAATGAAAACCTGGCTTCTGGTTTTCCAGATACAGATTTTTACTACCTAGTAAAATTTGAGCTTTCTGACCTCTGTCAGTTTTATGATTTTGCAGATAGCAATTTCTGAACAGATGCACTCCAGTGATTTTGATCAGTTGTTCCCAAGCTTTGCTCTTGTGGTGACCACCATCAGAGATGGTGCTGACCTCTGGTAGCACCATCTATGCTAAACCAGAAGCTTCTTGTCAGGCCAGGTACACATTCTGTCACCTCCAACCCTTTAACTGCGGTCTCATTCATCCAAGAAGGACCCTCAGTTCCATGTTTTCATCCACCACTGCTCTATGTGTCTCACCTCCCAAACCAGAGCCTCTCTCAAGTGTCCAGCTCATTACTGACCTTTGATCACACACCAACCCAAGTCAGGGTGACAGCAACTGCAGCCACACCCTCCTACATAAAAAGCTTCCTTGCCTCACCAACCCTGCTCTTTTCTGCCTGAGCCTGCCTGATGCTCCTGAAGCCAGCCCTGGGAGCTGGGCAATGTGGGACTGTGCACTCACTGCTGAGAGCACTCCTGCAACGGCAGCCTCACAGAGAAGTAAATCTCAACAGATCAGCAAAAACCTTCTGTGTGGATTTGTTCACCTCATGGCTCAGAGAAGTGCTTGTTAGAAGCAGAGTTAACAGCTGCCATCATCATGTGCCACTTTCAGTTAGCTTTGCACCACAATTTGGGAATGTCTGTCTTAGACAATAGGCACAAATATGTGCAACAGTCACATTTAGATCTGTGCTTTTCTCTTCCTGACAATGTTCTAATTTAAGAACCTAGTTTCACTTAACCAGACATTTTTTAATGGAGAGAACTTCATTCCCATATGGCACCTTCAAGGACCATGACTTCTCCAGAAATCTGTATTACACAAGCCAAACAGTGCTAAAAGTTGTACTGCTAATAGGTCACATATTTGGGGTTTGTTTTTAGACTAATGTTTGTTTAAAAGTGAGGAATACATGTTGGATTGTAAATACGTTCATTCCAAAAAATTGTGAAGAGAATAACGAGAGTCGGATGGAAGAATTTTACCTCTACTCTGTGCTGATTACATAATTTATCAAGAAATTGTTCAGCAGGCCTCCAACAGATGCTCTGCTGTTAAAGCCATGAAAAGTCATTCAGGGAGAGAGTAAAGGCCTCGGGGGTGTGGTCCACATGCTTCAGCACATATATCCTCAGCCCTGGCCTGCAGATAGCACATCTGGTCCAGGCATGGACCTGATGGTTGGCCAAAATACAGGCTTACAATAATGCTCCTTTTTTCAGCTTTAATGTAAGCCTGTTTTCTTGCCAAATTAAAATCCTGCCAAAATTTGGCCAAAGATGTTTGCTCAATTGTGCAATATCTAAAGTTTATATCCAACAACTCTTTGCAAAAACAATTGTATCGTGTTTTTAATGTTTACAGGCATTAACAATATTTAATTTTAAGTAGAATTTTACTGCTGACACTCTCGTGTTTTACAGTAAATTACCTTAGAGAGGGTTTTTCCATTAGCTCTGAGTGTCACGAGTCCTGCACAGCACACCAAAGCACTGGAGCTAGAGAGACCAGAACTTGGAGGGATGGTTCCATCTAGCAGACAATTCATTCCAGTTGGGTTATTAAGACCAAAATGTTCCTAACAATGAAAAAATAAACAATCTCAGTTTCAAGTACAGACAGGCTCAGGCTTGCAATTATCTGATACTTAGAAAGAGAATCCTTCTGCTGAGTTGCTGGAAGCAGGGACCTGCTTCTGGTATCTCCAAAATAAAGCAAAAGCAAAATTTTCATTCTGTTCCTTAAGAACAAAGCCAATGGTGGGGCTTCAGCCAAAGGTATGTCTGCAATTGCTGTACACAAACATATAACTACCCCAAGCAGAACTTGGGATGGGCTGCACGCCCAAGAATTTACCAAGCTTCGTGGGTGGGTTTTGCAGCAACTGCCTCTGCTTTGAGCTGCCGTGGTGACAGTGCGAAGTTACCAATCCTTTTATACCCTGCTTTTGTCCTTTTCTCGACAGCTCTTCGCTTTAGGCACCACAAAGAGCCCATGGTCCACTTTATGCTTCACTTCCAATGCTGGCACGACGTGTTAGGGAGCCACATGATGCTGAGGGGGAACCAGTAGCCATGCAGCTGTTTTCAAGGTCAGATTCTCGTGTCCCGAAGCACCCAGCACTGACACTGGGAAAACCACAATGGTACTTAAGGAACTCTGTCCTTTAGGGTCACAAAGACACACGTACCAGCGGGGACGGTCTCTGGCATGTTATTTTTTGAATGAAGTTTAAAATATTCTAACATACATGACAAATATCACAGATAATACATTTAATCCAGAAGCCATAAATCCTCATATACATACTCTTTTAATTTTTCTTTAGTTGCTTTGTCTTTTTATTTATAATCATTTCTATATAAATTTCTCTCTGCTATTAGTTTGAAGAAAACATGCAGTACTTATTACAAAATCATTGACTGTATATGGGGGGTATATGAATTGCTAACTTCTGAAGCAATTTATATGTCAATAAACTATGTTACAATGTCAATAATCAGAAAAAATAACAGTATTTTCATAAAAAATGTCCACCTTCAAAAGATTTCTACTACTTCTCCTGAAACAACTTCATAAACCATAAATACCAATGGTAGAGATCAGCAAACACAAAGAGCCTCCTGTAAAGTCTTCTACCATCACTTCAAATTATATTTTGAATTTCCTGTTTTACAAATAAAGGAAATTCATATCTAGAATACTACTGCTGCCCGTGCCCCTTCATGAAGAACACTAGACAGGCTTGTTCATAAACAGAAAATGCTTGAGTAACCAGAAACTGATCCACAGTTTCTGGATTGTCTTGAATGTGAATCAGGCTTGCAGACTTATCACGCGATGTTTAAATAGAAAACGTACTTCAGTTTGAATATGGACTTTGCCAAGTTCTGCAACAGTTCTATCCCAAAAGGATAGCATGTTCAAATTAATATAAACAGATTATCCCGCTGGACCCTCTGGGTACTTGTATTTCAGAGTTTCTTAAGTCTGTAACATTTATGCTTATTTTCTGCCAGTACTAGAGTCTGCAAACCTGCTTTGCAAATCAACCTTCAAGTATGAAAGCTTGTCCTTAGGAAACAAATCTCAGTAGCAGACTGCAAAATAAATAAAGTCAATTGGTCATGCAAGCCTTAATATAAGAAAGGATATATTGTAAAGAAACCTAATCTATAGCTCTACAGTCAGTGCAATTTAAATGCCTGTGTTACCGAGCAATACAAAATTGAAAATACTTGTGTTACTGCACACATAAGTAATTTATTTGTGTTTATGCATAGGAGCAGGGGGCTGTTTAGGACCTGTGAATTGTAATAAAGTGATTTGTGGCCCTGATTGTTCTAAATATTGTATTCAGAACTCCAGTGGCAGGTCGAAGGTAGGCTTTTCAGCAGTCTGCAGTCCTTATCTACTGGATCATCCTATGGGGTGACCTAAATGGCCCATCCCGAGGCAAACTTCATGTGTTTTAAAAAGCACATTTACCCATAATTTGGGCAGGCTGTGGTGGCCTGTTCCTGACCTGCCATCACTGTTTATCCCATCTGCCCTGTCAGAAATATCATTAGATTTACATCGAGCAGAGCAGGAATCTTTTTTGCTTCCCCTTGAAGGGCCATGAATTCTGTGAATTCTGTGCATCACCTGCAAACAGCAGGTGAGGTTCCCAGGAGCATCAATGGTGAGCGAAGGGGCAGCACTGACAGCACTTGCTTTCACAACAGCTGGGTCATCAGGTCGGTCTGGAGAGGGGAGCTCCCAGGGAGATGAACCTCGAGTGGGCAGACGGGAAAGCCTGTGTGTGAGCGCTCCTGCCTTTACTGTGAGTGTGCCCCTTCCTGTATAGCTGCACTGTTAACTCAGGACATTCTGAAAATCCCATTCAAAATTCCAACCCCTGAAAACTGGGATGACTAATGGTTCTTAATGGATTATTTCTTCTGTATGCTGTTTACTTGGCTTGTGCATTTTCTTTTGCCTACTGCATGAGTCAGCTTCACTCAGCTGTTGGGCACAAATTATAGGTTTTCAGCTTTAATGGAAGTCCGTGGTTTTTAACTGCTTCCACGGAAAGAAAAGGGCTAAGATATGATCTTCAAGATAAGATAGGTCTTCATGACAAACATTTAAACCTTTTTAAAAGTAGATTTTAATTAAATAATTCTATTGGAAAGCATTCCTTTTGACATCAAAATACAGAAATGTTGTCCTGATAATGTTTGATCACAACTTTCCTAAGCAATTATTTGCTATTGTAATTTGTTTTATAGAGATGAAAACAGTGCTCTGCAAATATTTTTAAGCAAACCCTCTCATATCTCCTCTTCAAGTTTTAACATAAAAATACTAAACTGTATGTTAAAAAAAAGCTATAGCATGCAGGGAAAGATTTTGAGGGTAAATAGGTATTCTTGTTGTAGTTTACTTCTACATCAATTTCATAAATTAAATGGATTTGTCTTACCTGAATACCCTTCAGTCCACACAGGAAGTAGTTATGCCACTGAGGTTTGGTTTTGTTAATCTGAATGTTATTAACATTAGTACTGAAATCCCTGCAAAAACAGAAAAACCTTGAGGCTTTAATTTGTATTAAATTTAGTTTGAAAAAAACGTGGCTTGTTACTGCCACCTGCTGATAGACAAAACTGGTCTGACGGTTTTCAGGGCAATGTTTCCTGGCTTGGTTTTTTGTTTGATCTTTTTACTTATCTTGTTTATGAAAAATTTCTATATGGTTATTTTAGATGAGAGCATAAGAATTCTTGATTAAGTATAAATAATATATTAAATAAATCCAGAAATTAAGCTGCCTTTGACATTCTTAATTCAGTCTTCCATCATGTTTGTGTTGCTGTCATGATTTCTTAGAAGTGAAAATTTAAATAATCATATCTGTCAAACCTTGACTAGAGATAGATAAACTTCAGGCTCTCTGATAATTCCTGCCCAGTATTTCATCTTCATTACCTTTGCTCTGAGTGGCACCTCACTAAAACATGCCTAATGCTGCAGAATTACATTATGTATGTTACAACACAAAAATATTTAGTTTAAATATTTTATCTGTTTCCTCTAGGATAATTCCTAATCCACCTTTCTTTCAAAATAATAAAAAATATTGAGCTTGAATGTTCCTAAGAACAGCTAGGTGCTGTCCAAACAGGCATGGGTGACACGCAGAGGCCTCAGCGAGGAGCGTCAGTCCCCAAGGCATGCGAGTTTTTTTGCAGTCTGTGCCCTTGAGCCCCCAGGAACTTCATCTGCTTGTTGTCATGACAGCACGTGCCCAAAACAGAAACAGCAAAGGCACTGAGAACATCAAGAAATCAAACTAAAAATATTCAAAAGTTCCAGACTAAGATGTGCTCTACAAGGCAAGGTCTGCTAAAGAATATGAATAGAGGCAGCTAAATTCCTGGAAATATTTAACAGGAATAAAACCATTTTCAGGAAATAATACTTCAGGGCACAGTCTGCAACTCCTAAGAGAATGGCATTTTTCCTTCTTACACTGGTCCCAGTAAACTACATAGATTATTGATTTCCTGGGGGTTTTTTCGTCCAAAAGGACATCACTAATTAATATCTGGAATGGATACCAGTGAAAAGATGTTTTTATCAGTTAGTTATTCTATTACTTATGGAGAAAAAATTATAAAAATATAAAGCATCTTTACTATGATATAATTGTCTTCAAGCAATGTCTGAAAAGCTCACTTTATTCTGGTGCACTTAAAGGCTGCGACTTTTGTGTCATGCAACCCCCCAAAGCAGCAAGCAGTGTCGCCGTGGCCCCACAGTTCACCTGCTCTATTGCTTGCCCCACCACAGTGAGGAACTCCCCTTGTACTCCCAGCCAGAACCTCTTTCCAGCTCCAGGGCACATGACAGATCTTGCACTTGGAGTAGCAACTTAGAATTCCCATTTTGCCAGTTATGCATTCCAGTTCAACCTTAATTACAGTGCACATCCATCACACTGGTGTACAGTTTAATGTGTAAGCTGCTTATGCCACAAATGGGATTTTATCAACAGTGCAGGAGCAAACAATTGCACAAAGCTAGTGTCAGAAATTACTAGGTTTTGTAGAGGAACACAAAAGATTTGGAAGGGAGTATTGAGATTAGAGTACTAGGAAAGTTTGAGAATGGCTGTAAATTCTTCCCATTTCAGATTAATGTGTATTTAGAATGATCTCCAAGAGAATAAAACATCAGCTTGCTTTTATGGTTTTTGAATAACATAACCCCTACGATATGTAAAATAGAAAATACTTGTCATAAGTAATGAAGGTTTAAAAATTCTATGTTTGTTAATGCTTGCTTCCTACGGTAATCCTAAATTATTGTTGTAAAAAATAAGGTTGGTGGAAAGCAATATGTGAAAGTGATTAAGAGAAAAGAAATCTTAAGTCCGCTTTCTCTCAAAGAAGAGCTCTAAAATATTTTACCTTCATAATTCCTCTTACCCTCTCAGAGTAAAATTCCAATGAACAAAAAGACACATGTTATGACATATTTGCTGATTTTCAAGATAAATTTAAATAACGAATTCTTAAAATGCATTTTGCTCGTTTTTTGCAATCTTCTCACATAGAAAATTAAAGAAAAAAAGATGGCTTTGATTTTGGCAGGTTTTATATGGACATAATTCACACAAACACAATGTGGGACTGCCAAAATTCCCAGAATCCTTAAGTCTATTTTTTGTTACATTCACTTTTTTATAAAAAACAGTTCCTAAACATCCAATTTTTATCTTAAATTAGTAAATATTCAGGCTTGCCTTTGAACCTCCTACTGAAAATTAGGCAGTTTAATACAAAAACTTTATAACAAAATAAAATAAAAGATTCGGAAAAACATACTCATGAAATAAAAATACTCTGATATTGTCTGTTCCAGCCTTTCTGTTTTAAAGAACACTTGGGAAAGACATAAAAACTTCAATTTTTCTGTATAATTAGAAGAGATGGAATTTTTAAGTAGTGTGACTGAGGGGGGTTTTACTGCTTGAATAGTAAATATTCCTTATTTTTGGGAGATCAATTTGGCTTTTTCTCACAGGACCTTATTGTCTTGTCAATCTGTTAGTTTATCTGTTTGAGTGTTCTGTACAAATATGCTGATTTAATAAGAAACAAACAAAACTTTCAGGTTTTGTTGTGAGATGCAAAGTGATTGGTAATTACTATACTCTGGGACTTCTGAAGGCATTTTGAGATGTATAATGTCAGATATTCTCTCTACACATACTTCTCAATTACAAAGACATTTTGTGAAGGGGAGGTATCAAGAACTTCAAAAGAATATAATTTTTGAATATCTTTTTAGTTCCAATAACGTAAAATGCATCAGATCAGTTGGAATAATTTATGATAAAAAAAAAATGGTGGTTTTTCTAGCAAAGTTTTTCTTGTTCTCTGGCCTATTTCTACTAAAAAGTTAACATGAAGTATAAGGGTGGAAGCGTGCTACAGTACCGTTCCACAATCTACCAGTTCACAAAATAAGAAATATATAGGAAATAGTGATTCTACAGAAGATTCTGGTTAGTCCTTGTTCACCAAAGGCCTATAGATATACATTCAGCACAGGCATAAATCTACCAGCATAACAGGCTGGGAAAAAAAAGACATACTGTCATCAGTTTTGTTATGTGGTGTAACATCCAAAGTGTTGAAAAATATTTCTTTGTTATGAAATTATGGGCATGTTTCAGCTTTGTTTTTAAGCAACAGTGTCTCAACAAAACCAAGATGCTTAATGCTGTGTTCTGAGACCTTTCTTGGTTTATGGCTTAAAGCATATGATTTCAAACTGAAACCAGGGCAGATGTAAAAAATATAGTGACAGTGTGTGCAATTAAATTCAAAGGCTATAATTCTACATTTGGTGGAACTGTCCTGAGAAGGCCATTTCAATTGCAATATAATGCAGCAAAGCTTGAACACCAAGTGAAAATATTTATCATTTTATTACTGCTTTATTTAGTGTTCATTATAACAACTTTTCCTAATCAAAACTATTGTAATTCTTAAGCTATTGTCTCTTGCAGAATGGTTTTGCAACACAGCTTAAGCCCTGGTGGGAGGTTGCTGTTGACTAAAGGGAAAGGTCCCAGCGTCCATCTTTCATTTCCCTTTCCTGTTCACCGCTGCTTGTTCCCACTGCTTACCCTAAGTCAGCTTCAGTGCTGAGTGCATGGCAATTCACTAAAATGACAGAAAATTATCCAAGCAAAAAATGGGGGACTAGTGCACTTTACCTTAAGATCAAACAAGTACTCTCCACCTGCTAAAAGGCAGAGGCTGAGCTGATCTTAGAAGCAGGTACAGGGAGACTAGGGTAAAAGAAGCCAAGCCATTGCCTTTTGGCAGTGGCAAACTCTTAATTCAGCCCAGCTATAATGTGAAAACATACTCTACAGAGTGAAAAATCTCTGAGTATTTATACTTAGCATGGCAGTACAAATTCATTTCAACTATCTTAGCCACAGGCAGCAGTTCAGAACATGTTTATAACAAACTGAGCTTTAAGCAGGAATATGTGCTCAAGTATTTCCCACTTTTGACAGTATGTTCCTGCCCCTGTGGTGCCACACACTGTGCTTTCAGGAACTAATTTACCAATTAAACCAATGGCTCAATAAAAATGGCTTAAACTAAGCTTTTGCTGATTCAGATTTTTTCAACATGTCCACAAAAGCTCATGTGGATGAGTGACCTGATCTGAACTGCCATGGAACTACACAAATGTCAGTCTGTTACAAAGAGGCAGAAAAACGTGCCTGAAGCTGAAAAGAGTGGCAGGATTATTTCCCTGTGTTCAGCACTTGTGAGACCATATCTGGAATATTGCACCAAGTTTTGGGGTTTCCCAATACATGAAAGACATTGGCAGGGAGTTCAACAGAAGGCCAACAAGATTATTTGCAAGGGATCTTCAAAGGTCCCTTCCAACCTAAATTGGCCTTTAATTCTGTGAACAACAGCTGTGGAGGAAGTGAAAGCAAGGGAATATAGATTTTTTTGAGCCAGGATCGTTGCTAAAGCTGTTGTGTTGTGAAAACAGAGCCCCAGGTTCTCCAGAGCAAGGGAGTGTTACCTTACTTCTGCAGTAATCAATTACAAAACATTTCACTCCCTTCTCCAGGAGAAACTGAGCTGCTGCCAGTTATGGGGATTATATCGAGAAAGATGAGATAAAACGAGGGAAGACAGAATTGCACTTCTAGAAGGACTGGAAAATCAGAGGCCTTACAGAGTAATATGAACAAACAGGTGGGAGACAGCAGCTGCAAAGCTATTGCTCTGAACTAACACACATGGCATAGAGTCAGACTGTGGGATTCCATCTGCTTATACAAATTGTTTTACACAATCAGACTCTGTATTGCAATGCAAGGCTGTCAGATCTCTGAAAAGGTAAAGTGTATTGCAATGCATGAAGAGGTTCATAAAAATTAATTAATAAACCAAGTAATTACGTACAAGTATGAAGAATTGATATTTGCCAGTTGCACAACTTGAGTTTGTACAGGTTCTACTGCAATCAAGATATCTTGTTCTATAGCCATCGGGAGCACAGCATAACCACAGTAGTCTATGTGTTCTCCTAGCAAAGAAACAAAGAAAATCCTTTGCAATAATTCTTTCTAGAATAGCAGTAACAGGGCTCCTACAGGGCTTCAGTATTGTTTACTGGATGAGACAATTTCTTACTTTAGTTTCAACTCTTATTACCTAAACTTTGGCATAAATTTTCTCCATTTCTTATTCCTTCACAAAAAGTTGTTTTTTTCTCTTTAGTGAATTTTATCTATTGTACCTGTTTATAAATGTTCATGTTCTAACACTGGCTTACACAAATTTTAAAAACCTCCTGCCATGTAGATTGTCCAAGAATGAGAACTGTCATATACATACAATTTCTGGACCTTTTTCCAAGAAGGTAACTACTACATTTAAATAATCATTAATACAGTAGCATACAACACATAAAGTAACAAATAGAAAATGTATGTAGTAAACATTCTCTCCCTTGGGAATTATTCCCAGCTACCATATGTTGTCTATTTAGTCTATATGAGATGTTCACACAACACTGAGATAAAAATTAACATTAACTGCACAGTAAACTAATTCACTTTTACAGCTCTGTTTTTCAGGATCCTTTTACTACATCTTCAGATGCGTAGGATTATTTTATGAACATATGCAAGAAACTCAGCTCCAGGGAGAACACAATCCTAACAGAGATATCTCAAAAATAAGGCTGCAGAAATAAAAGTAAGTCCTAACCACAAAATAATTGTGACTCTTCAGTCTGCCAGTGAATCACACCCACTGCTTTAAGTTCTGTGGACACATCTCTATGGAAGAGTAAAGAAGAGATGAGGGCAGGATCATTTCATGCTTTATCATGTGAATTGCTGTGAGGCTGGTTATATTTGGTAACTGTAATTAATTTAAAAAAACCATAAGCTGGCAAGTTATTCCAATTTTCAAAACCATAACTACTGTCTATAAATCTGTTCCTCCAAAACTGATATCCATGTAGAGTTGTTTATAATAAGACATAGTAAAATCTACTAAATTATATATGATTTTTCCATTTATCCCAAGAAACTTCTCTGAAAAAATAAAATTAAGACCAGCATTTTCATTCTGTATTTTAAACTACTAGACTTCCACGATGAGGGATGAAGTAAAATAACATAAGGTTAATTTTTCTCTTTTACCTATTAAGTTGACTCGTCCTGGTGCACGAGCATAAAACTTGGGAGCTGCTCCAAACTTTGATATAAACATCTCCTTCAGTTTCTGCAATCTGAAAAGCAGGTTAGAAACATTTAGAAGGACTATATTTGCATAAAAGACAGGAAGTTTCAATGCTTCTTGAAGCAAATTCAATTCAGCCTCCTGAAGTATGGGGAGTTTTCTCTGCTACATCAGGAGTGACATTAAGCTGCTTACTTCTGCTCTTCAGAAAACATTGAAGACTCTACTTAGATCTTGACTTTTATTGATTTTTGTATTTGACACGACCCCATCTTTGTATAAATACATAGACAGAGAACTAAAGTTCCAAACCTCAGATTATCCTCATGACTTATGACAGTATTTACTGCACAGGATTCCACCAAAAGTACTTCAGGTTTTCCATTTAGAGGTCCTGATGTGCTACTAAAAGTTCAAAGCAAATAAACTTTGTCATACTGCTCTATTTCCTGCAACTGTAAAGGTACCACCAACTTTCTGCCTGATGTTTGCAAAGCTGGAATACTTCAGTGTGTCATGCAGACCAGTAGGAAAACAAGGGCTGAGAACAGATGAAGCCATTATCTTATTGAAGCATAGGAAACTTGATAGTAATTCATTTTGAAGCTACCTTAAAGCAAAATCTTAGTCTACTAACAAAAATCCTGTAACAGGAGCCCTGATAAGGTTTCTACATTTAATGTACATCTAGAACTGGAAGCTTAATTAATGCAAAGTGGAAGTAAGAAGACTGCAATGAGAACAGATGTTAGAAAATTCCACAATTATTTAGATTGTACATCTTTGTAAAGGCTGTGTTACTGTTCAGCTACCTATATTCAAGTGTTTTGTAAGATTTTTATAAATGGAAAGCTACAAAATATGATTTGTTGTGACATTTTTTAACAGATCTTTCAGTACCTTTCTATCTTTGTGTCCAGTTACAAAGCTGTATTAGGTCTATGATTTCACCTCCTTATAATCTCCCCTAGTATTGACTGGTATATCACTCTTCTAATTAGCAAGAGCAATTTCTGCCATTTTATTGTTCAATCTCTTCTCTAGATCACATTAATAATATTATAGTCCACAGGGGAATCTGTTGGCAGAATTCTAGGTGTTAGCTTTATTCCTTTTTGTGTTAGCATTTAGACCGCTGCTTTGTTTCACAGATATTTTTATAGTAGTGTTGGTACCAAGAGACAACAAACAAAGCAGTCATGAGGGCATGTTTATCTAAGTGCTGATTGATCTCTTTTTTTAATGTGGGTTTTACAAGCAAGCCTGATGAAAGGCTATTTACAGGCTTTGGCCTTGATGTTGCAACACGCACGCTGCATTTCAAGCACCTACATCAAGAAGAAAATTGTCAGAAGCCTTAAAGCAAAGGCACTCCTCACAACTTCACACTTCCAACTCTGGAAATGCTGGACTTATTTCCATGGGATTTACGATGCAGTCGGATGAAGTCGGCGTTTTAAAAAGTGCCCCTCCTGCGGCGCTACCATAAGCAAACAGGTTCGTTTGTGTGCGTTTAAATCCACACAGCGACCGCAACTCCATGGGCGGGCAGCGGTGCTTCAGGGCCTTTTACAGCAAAAAAGGACGAGAGAATGATCAGTATTCCCCAAAAACTCGGGGGGGAGGGGGGGGTGGGGAATGATGTAGGCGAAATGATGAATGAATAAGTGAATGAATGAATGACTGAACGATTCCTCCTGCTGCCCCAGCGCGACCCAGCGAGGGGCGCCAGGGCGGGCCGGGCTGCTGGGGTGGGAGAAGGGGCCGGAGCCCGGCGCGCCCCGGGCAGCAGCAGCTTCCGGAAAAGTCTTTGGTCGTGTCAGGGAAAAACCACGCTACGAGTCCGCATCTCCNCCATGGCGTCTCCACCGCGGGCCCGGGCGAGGCGGCTCCGGTGGGACCGCGGTCACGGGACAGGCGAACGCCGCGTCCTTCCGGGCGGCAGCGCCGGCGGCCCGGCCCCATCCCGCCCCGCCGGCGGAGCTCGGCCCCGAGCAGCCCGCAGCCCGCTCGGCCGTGCGGCCGCTCTGCTACAGCCCAGGTGGGACAGGAACCTGCTGCGACGAGCCAAAGAAATGTTTGGGGTTTTCCGCTGTTCCTGCCGATGCTCCTGCAAAATGCGGTGAAAATAATAAATGGACAGTCGCATCCCTCATGGCGTCGAGGGATGGGTATCTCCTTCCCTATGTTTTTTTCTGGTTTGTGGTTCCTCCAGCTCCCCTCCCAACAGGCAGCGTCGTGGCTCCTGTTACCCTCGGACAGCTGCAGACACGTGCAGGGAGCTGAGCATTTCAAAAGTATTTGCAGGCTTACTCCGTGTTTTGGTGTGTATCTTTGTCCATTTTAGTATCTATCATATTATCCTTCATCCCATTCAGGGAGCTTTAAGTGCTCAGACTGAAAGAAGCACAATAACAAATTTCATTGGGGGTTTTCTGAAGTAAAACATTTATTTCCCCATTAGTATAGTAACAGAATACAAACACAGCTTTTAAAAGGCTTGGCAGTAGCTGTAGGAAAAAAAACAAAAAAAAAACCCCAAACAAACAAACAAAAAAAAACAAACCCAAAACCCACTGTCAGAAACTGTAACAATATAAAATGGCCAACAGGAAAACCTGGAGACCCACTAAATATTGCAGATGCATCTGGTAGTCTCTGAGAACCTCAGGCTTTGTGGAGATGGAGAGGCAGAGCTGGTCTGTTGGGGGGTTTTCCTCACTCAGTTGAAGGCAGCAGCAGAAATTAGCATGTAAAAATCTTTACAAAGCCATTGCTTTGCAAGGGCTGTGCATTTAAAGAGTTCAGGCCTTTAAAACCGCTGATCTGGCATTATTTGCTTATGGTGAACACAGCCCAGGTAAACTGTTGAGCAGCACTGAGCAAAGCAAAATGGAGCTGAGCAGTGATGCTAGTCGCAGCAACAGGCCGAGCTCTCACAGAATGGGTCAGGCTGGAAGGGACCACCATGGGTCATCTGGTCATGGACCAGGATTGTGTCCAGATGGTTCTGGAATATCTCCAGTGAGGGAGCCTCCACAACCTCTCTGGGCAGTCTGTTCCAGTACATGATCACTTGCACAGTAAAGATGTTCTTCCTCATGTTCAGCTTGGACTTTCTGTACATCAGTTTCTGCCCATTGTTCCTTGTTCTATTGGATGGCACCACAAAGAAGAGGTCAATTCCATCTTCTTGACACCCACACTTTACACAGGAGCCCCTCTCAGTTGCCTATTCTTGAGGCTGAACAGGCCCGGCTCTCTTGGCCCTTCCTCATGAGAGACATCTCCAGCCTCTTGGCCAAGTTATTAGCTCTCCGCTGGATCTGCTCTAGGAGTTCCGCATCTCTTTTGTACTGTAAAACTCAAAACTACACAGTACTCCAAATACGGCCTCATCAGGGCTGCGCAGAGGGGCATGATCACTTCCCTTCTCTTTCCGGAGAAGCGCCAGTCACCAGACTCGCAGCCTCCGCGGGAGATCCGGGCTGGCGGCGCCCACGCCGGACACACGGCAGGGGCCCCGGCGCCAGCACGGCGCACTCCGGGCGGCGCCTGCGCCGGCCCGGGGAGGTTCCGGCGTGCAGC
>VXBU01002482.1:498660-526617 GCA_013400315.1 Bombycilla garrulus
GGGCAGGTGGATAGGCCCGGGCTGGTGCCCCGGCCGCGGGCTGGCCCCGTGTTCCCGCAGGGCTCACGCTGAGGGGAGGGCTCGGCGCGCTGCCTCCTTCCTTCTCTCCTCTGCCCTGGCCCAAGTGTCGGGCACGAAGTGAAGGGATAAAGTTGCCCGCCCTTCTCCCCTCCCGCGACTGCGAGAGGCCCTTGGGAGCAGATACCGTTCGTGTGCTTGTGTGAGGAACAAACTGAGGAAAAAGTAGGGGGGAAGAGAAAGGGGAGTGAGGAGAATTGGCTTCACGGCCGGTTTCTGATCCAACGCGCCGAAGGGTGCCTCTATTTCTAACTTTTGTCTTTACAGTTGTTGTAACCTTTCTACCACTCTCTTTTTGTTTTTAATTGTAAGGTTCGAGCTTTTTCGTGTTACATTTAGTTAAATGTCTTGTCCTAAGCTTTTAAAGTTAAAAAATTGCTGCGTGTCTGATTAATTGCAATTTTTTTGCCCTAACGTTATATTGGAGCTTGAGGTTTGCTTGTTTGGGTTTGTTGTTGTTTTGGTTTGTTTTTCTCTAAACTTTGATTGGGTTTTTAGAACTAGAGACTTTTTTTAGGAAAAGCTACGTATTGTAGAAGCTTGAGAGTCTATTTCATTCATCTCAGCTAAACCTGTATTAACAGTATGCAGTTTCACTGAAAAACTCCAGATACTTGCTTCTGGAAGACATGATTTCTGACACACCATTTGGTAGTTATTGCTGCTTATGAATTCACTTAAAATGTTTGCCTGGTTTTATTTGGGATAGTTTCTGGGCAGTTTTTGTTAGGAACGGCTTAGAATGGTTGGAGGACGTTAGATATCAAATAAAAGCATCTACTTTTTCCATTCATGTAAGAGTGCTTGTTTGACAGGCATGGACATCAAAACCCCATGAGTTGCTAGTGTCACTATTCCAAAAACTGTTTGTGCTCCCCTTTAGGTCTATAAATGAATTCAAATACTGTAGAGACAGGGTTACTGAAGGAAATACACAGAGACCATTAAAAACATTTTGCTCCAAAAATAATTTTCCATACATTTTTATTGACACTGAAATTTGTATCCTGATTTGAAATACTGTGGTATTTTTTTTCCATGTGATACAATCAGAGGAATATGAAACACGGCAGAATTCATGTTCCATATCCTGCCATAACATGAGAACTGGGCATATAGAGAAACCATTGGAATTGCATTTTTCAGTCTATAATGATATGAATAAAAATGCAGCTCAAACTTACACTGCTTTATGTCAGTTTTACCCAAGAGTAATTGATCTAGTGCTTTTTCCCATGTTTCCTCCTTCTGAAGTACTTTATTTCTCATTGGAAAAATCTTCCTGAAACACCTTGCTTGTGGCAGATTTCCGCTTCTGACTGTAGTTACTTTTACTAGAACGTTCTCATTAATTACCCTTAGCTCAGAACTTTCAAAAATTTTAAAATACTTCTTGTAATAATTAGGAGCACATGAGTTTTTTTTTCTTTTCAGTATGTAACTCCCATGTAGAGCATCAACTAAGACTCAAGCTTCAAATTTTTAAAATTTAATTTCATTTCATATTTGATGGGGGAAAAAAACCCCAAGAATTGAAGAGTAAAAATATTCCAGCTAGATTAGTTTCAGCATTCTGGGACTAACAAACCATGATTGACTGTTGTTTTCAAAAATGCTTGAGACTGTAATTGCAGTGTTCCACAGAACTGTTTCAGAAAAAAATTGAGGGCCCTGAAGAAAGGGCCTGATTTCTTCTTTTCATGTTGATATGTAGTTAAATTAAGAGGAGACTGTAAGGGGATGTATGATTCTCAAGTTGAGCGTAACAGCTTCTGCAAGAGGCTTCGCTACAAAAGAATGAGTACCAGACATAATACTCATATCAGTGCAGAACTGAAAATGTAGAGCACATGTGAGTGCTGTGAATGCTTTTTTAAGGAACCAGAGGAGAAGCAGTGATTACAGAAACATTCAATGAAAGAGGTAGCTATTTTGTCAAAATGTAGTGAAACTAGGTTCAGGTCTCCCAGTGTAGCTGCCATCATAACAGCACTGAAGACTCCCCAAAAATTAATTTTGTCAGCTTTTATTAGCAGTCATTATGCCTGCTCCTCTTTAATGTGCACTTGACCTGCTGATTATGTAGAGCCAGTCAGTTAAATTTCCTTAAGTATGCAAATGTTTCACACTTGAACTAAAATATGAACAGGTATTCCGAAGGCCCAGATCTTTCCCAGCTTCATAATGGAATTTTATATCATTAGAGTAATTACTACACTGTTAAACAACTAAAGACTGTCCAGGTTGTACTGGATTGTTTCTGTTTAGATTTCATTGGGTAAGAAGGCAAAGTTTTACATGTGAATTACCTCAGCCACTCCTACAGGAGTTGAGTTTATTCACTGGAGTCTTGATATCAGAAGAAATTCCATTTATATTTCTGGGTGGATGAACCTAGATTCACAATTTGCTAGTAATGTGCTGTGACAGCTTTGATTATAACATGAATTATTCCACTTTATGCTTCAATGAGCAGAATAATGTTTACTGGTCATTATGAAAGCCACTCAATTTTAATTTCTAGCTTGGTGCTGCTAGGTGCCTTATATGGTTGCAGTACAAGTCCTTTTTACTAGACCCAGCCTGAGGGTGGAGAAGGACAAAGAGGGAAGGACCATTGTAAATTCCAGTTTTGTTTTCGGTCTGGGACAAAAGACTATATTTAGAATTGACTTGGAAGGTAAACTCAGCCTTCCTCCAGAAATTGATCCTTCCAGGCACAATGGCAACACATTGACAGTTGTTGTAGTACCTCTTATTTTGTTTTAAATACATAAGGAATCTATGGTATTCTTAATGAGTCATCTTACTGTTTTCTGAAATTCAGCTTTAAAATGAATCTGAGGAAAGGTGGGACAAATATATTTGCTGAGCAACTGGTCTTCTACCTTTTGGAGTGGTATTGTTTCAGTGACTTGTAGCACATGTGTAACAATTCCAGTGAGCAGCCATCAGTTTGCACCCTGGTGAGATGGCTGCAGGTTCATGAGGATTGGCACAACTCAAATGCGGGGTGCATCCCTTCAGATTATCAAGGATTTCCCATTTAAGAGTGTGATGACATTAGGAAATAGGAGTTTTACTACTTATTTCAAGGTACAGTAGTTGGCTCTTTCTTTCTTTCCAACCCAGTGAAATAGAGTCTATTGCAAAAGAAATTCCTGTATGTTACCAAACTTGATAAGCAATCTCATCAGTAGACAGAGGCATCATTCTGTCTTTTATTGCTGGATTTTAATAGATACAGTTGAAATTTTGTGTGTATGTTGTCCCCTCTTCCCAGTTGCTCATATTTCAGTATTATCATCATTTTATGAAATGCATATATATGTTGCAAACAAGAAAGTTGTAATGGTGAAAGTATTCAGATGTAGGGAAGTACCAAATCAAGAAGATCCACTTGGCCCTCTTCTGTTTTTTAGTTAAGTTTAATTACAGTACTATGTGATTTTTTTTTCTAAAAAGTGTGCTTTACAGAGGACATAGGATGTACTGTTCTCTGTATTAATTATTGTTTCATATTTTATATGGATTCAGCATGTGTTGTGATACTTTTTTATGCATTCTCTTCAGACTCATCTTCAAGCACAGAATTAATACATTTGAGGCTTATTTTGCTCATTACCACAATGTCTCAGAAGGAACTATTGAGGCAAAAAGCCTGGGAATAATTAGTCAGTAAATTCTTTCTATCTAAACATTGACAAGTGTTGGTAAGTTCTGGGTTTTGTTGGCTTCTTTTGACAGTTATTTAGGGCCGTGTTCAGAATGGTGCTCTCCAGGATCTGGTATCAGTTGGGTGCTAAACAGACATAAATTAGATCTAAGTTATGCTGAAAACTGGACTTTCAGAAAACGATGCACATACAGGAGAGGCTGCACAGCAGAGGTAGAAAGAAAAGGCATTTTTTTTTCTGTACTCTTTACATGTCTTAATACCAGGTTTTTCATTTTGCAGTCTCCTGTCTCATTTTTTGCATCTTCCAACTGAAAAATAAAACAAAGGCAGAGCACTGTCTTTCCTGAACTCTTGTGATGCCGTTGCAAATGGCTGGTTTCACAGATTTCTACTGCTGGTGTCAGCCCTGGTGTGAGCCAGCAGGCACTGGATGACTTGCAGAGGTAGTGAGTAGCAGCAGAAGAGAGAGACCTGGAATGTGGAAAAGAAACCAGGACTCTGAGTGCATGGCTGAGCAGTTGCAGGCTTCTTACACAAACCACACTCTTGTTTTCACTCTCAGGCTTTGCCTCTGTTCTTTTCCTCTTTGCCCTTTTGCGTTCCAGTCTGATTGCTTTCTTTATATTCATGTGCCTGGATACCAGCTGGCAAATGAACATAGAGCCTGGTAGTTGCTGCTTGTCCTGCTGCCTGCAGGTCAGGAAGAGCAGATGCAAAGAAAGTTGTGCTTAGCAGACCTCCTAATGCCATGGTTATAAAACAAAGCTGCAGTAAAATCCAATTTGTACCAGTCTTCTTCTCACAAACAACTGCACTTCATAAAAAAAAAGTTTGAGTCAGCCAAATGATCGAAATTTGGTAAAATCACCAGCAATTGACAATTGACAGTAATAAGTATTTCAACAATGTCCCTGAAAGATAATTTTTTACAGAAATAGAACTCTTTGTATTGTCTTCTGTTTTGTTTTGTTGGGTTTTGTTTTATTTTGTTTTGTTTTTTGTTTTTTGTTTTTTTTCCTGGAAAGTTGCCCCTGTATAGCTACTTTCCCCCTACTTCTTTTTTTTTTAAAAAAACAAACGTTTGCAAAGTAGGAATTCAGTTCATGTGGTGGTGGTGAATGATAAACAGAGGCGCACAAGTTTAGGTAGTCACTCCAGTTTTGATGCAGAAGTTAGTGAAGTGCTTCAGGCAAGAGAGGAGATACTTGTATCTTGTTTTTTGTAGCACTCTAATAGATAGAATGTCACACATCTACCTTTAAATGTCACAGACACGCTGTTCTGGTCTCCATGTCCCTGTCCCTCCTTCTGGCCCTGAGCTTCAGGACCTGTTATCTCTGGAGGCCACATTGCCGAGGCTGCTGCCGCTGCTCTCAGAAAGCAGCAAGGAGCCGAGCAGCACAAGGCACCGGCGGCTGCAGGGATGGGAGCGGGCGGGTTGGGGAGCAGCCCCGGGCGGGTTGGGGAGCAGCCCCGGGCGGGGAGGAGCTGTGAGTTGGATGCTCTTAACGGTGCCTTTGCTGCTGGACAAACTGCAAACGCAACCGTGCACTGAACAGGATGACTAAAGCTGACTCGGTGAATTGACTTACGTGTCTGCTCATTTTAGAAGTGAGGCTCAATGTTTTAAAGCTGTTTACTAGATAAAGTTTTATGAAAATTTAATATGTAACATAATAAAGACTTCTTAATTAAATTGGTTTCTTGATACAAATTTAACTTTTATTAAAACTACTTGAAAGAACAATGTTCCAGGCGGAGTAAACTCCGTCAGAGGTTTTATTTGTTACAATTGAGCTAGTGTGGCAATTTATCTTCCTTCAAAAAGCAATGGGATGGCTTAGGATTGGATATAACTGACTACATTTGGAACATGCAGATTTTCAACATGGCAATTCTTGAATAATATCCTAACTTATTTAACTGCATTTTTTCAAACTCTATCAGGGCTTTCTAATTTCTTGAGTAATGATAAAACCCTATTTGTTTGTTTTGATGATCCTCTGAGGAGGAAAGGATTCAATGGGTTTCAAAGAGCAGTTCTGTGTACTCAGACTGTTCTTTTTTCATTTGTATTTATAATGTTGATGTCCATTTGAAAAATATCACCAGTTTTAAAAATTCCTAGGCCTTTTTTTACATTGAGAGAAATTATATCATCCAGCTGCTTTTATGTCTCAGAGTTCTAATTAAGGATGTTCATCACTATGCAAATTGTTAGGTCTGGATGCTGTAGTGGAGGTTTTTAGAGTTATGTAGAAATCCTATTTGTAAACCATATATTTCTACCTAATTTGCAGCAAACTTCCTACCTAGAAGGTTTGAGCTGGGGAAGTTGTTCAGGAAGGAACCAGTGGTGTTAAATATGAGGGTGAGGAAAGGCTAGGCTTTTGCTCTCTGAATTTATTGTTAAAGGAACTTTTCTGTTTCAGAACTGAGAAGGAAATTAATCTTTTTTTTAATTGGAACTTTGAGGATACAGCTTTATACTTTCCTCTTTTGTTTTTGGCAGAAGCCTAATGTTCTCACATTTGTATCCTACTGCACTAAGCCATCTCTGCATCACAAGAAGACAGAGTGCTCATCCTTCTGAATTTATCAGCACTGGCATAATTAGCATCAGTGCTTGAAATAAGATTCAGTATCTATGTGGCTGATTATTTTTTTTTTTTTAATATTGTCTAAAGATGAATGGCATCAGATAATACTTAGTCTGAGGTTTTAAAGTTTTCTTCACAGCCATTAAGTCTAAATATGTTTTTCTTAAAGTAAACCACCTTACATTTTCTGGAAGTAGAAAAGCCTTATCTCCATTACAGCTTTGGTCCATATCATCATCCTAAGTCTGATGTGAGGCAAATAGACATCAAGTGAAGAAAAAATATAGCTGTGAAAACATTAACCAGTACTTTTGATGCATTTCAATGCATTTCCACTGGGGGGAAAAATATCAATAGACTTAACACTTCTTTATTATGTATTAATATTATGAAAGAATCTTTATGGGATATTTAAGTAGCATTGAGAAAAATTATTTGGAAAAAGGCTTTCTGCATGAATCCACATCCAGAATCATTGCCAGAATTAGGATGAAATTTCAGATATTTCTGGCTTGAGGCTAGCGGAGCACATTGTCTCCTAAAAGGAATTAATTTAGTTTGCTTTCCTTTTATCTTTGCAAATAGACACTTCTGCCAAAATATTCCCCATTGTCCAAGTTAAGCATAAACAAGACATCAGCTGATTATGCATATCTTAAATGCTGTGGTGTTTAAATTTTGGCAGCCTATATATATAAGGTGCCTGATACAGCTGTTGACATTGTGTGTGTGTACCCATAGCTGCTCCGTTGCAGTTGGATCAATAGGATAAGGAGTTTACAAAAACAAGCTAACCAAAATGAGAGCCTGCCCAATGAAATAAGACACTTGCTTCCTGTTTTCTTTGCTGTTTTCAGTATCACATTTTTATAGTTCTGTGGGAATTCAGAAAACAGGTTTGTGGAATTCACAAGACTTTTCAGTCCATTCATTCTCACTAATGATAGTACTTTGTTGGGTGAAAATAAATACATACCTGGGCAACTTGCCTACATGTTGAAAATAGAAACATTAAAAGATAGAAGGACAAATGTCTCAAGTACCGTGTTTAACAAAACTTGCATTGACTGTGGGCTCCCATAATTAATTTTTGCTTTAGAACTTAAGAAAACTTCAACTTTGAGAAATTGCTTGCAGTGCAAGGAGGAGAGAGCTAATTTAAAACTTTTGTTTTGCTTCATCTTTTTTTCATTCCTTCCCATGGTTTTGGAGGAGTCCATTAATAGCAGGAATGTACAAATGAACAAAAAATAAATGTGCCTGACGAAGCACAGCAAGAGTAAAATGCACCCTAAAGAAGGGGACCTGGCTGTGCATTGCTTGTGTTGGTGCAAAGGAAAGTTATTCTGACAGCAGTAACTTCAAGATTTAAACAGATTCTGAAAACAGATAAATAGTTAATAGATTAACAGATAAAACAGTTCATCTCCTCATAGCCAAAATCCTGTTCAGAGAAGTTAACTTGAAAATGCAGAGGTGTGAAGTGGTTTTGAATCATGTAAACATCAAATGAAGTTATTATTTGAGCTTTGTTAGTGTTTTATAATTTGGACATGCAGCATTGTCCTTCAGCAAAAGAAGATAACGTGCGGGGGTTTTTCGTCAGGAGAAGTCTCAGAGTACTTCTTTAAAAAATTAAGTAGTAATTGTTAGAAGTAAATACTTCAGTTTGTTTGGCACTAGTCTACATGACGGATAATTATTTGATAAAATTATTGTGCCTGTGCTGCACCCCAACATCTTTGGCAGCATTTTTAGCATTTTCTCGGTCATCTCCTGCTTCTCAGTGCAGAAGCAGCTGGTGTTACTGCCTTTTTTTTTTTTTTTTTAAATTTTTCTTAGACAAGGATGAGGTGTTATAGCATAGAAAGGTTATAGAGAGATTCATGGAAGCATTTGATGCCCTCCATAGCTGAATCATGACTTGTGTGGCAGCTCTCCAGTCTTTTCTGTGGCTAGCAAAGGCTGGATAAGAGTGCCTTTAGGAGGACCAGTGGGCAGCACATTCTCTCCCCTCCCAGAAATTACATGTGCTCTTGGGCCTCTGTGCCTAAACTCCAGCATTGGCAGAGATTCAGTAATACAGTCTGTACTTGTCATAAAGGTGAAGTTGGTGGAGCTGTGAGTTCATTCATCCAGAAAGAAATCTGCTGACAGGCAAAGGATGGAGTCTGGCCTAGTAATGGGAGAGAGGGAAAATCATCCTATGGGTCCATACCTGTGCTCTAAAGCCAAACACTGCCTGTTCATACACAAGCATTCCGTGCCACCAGGAGTAATATGTCTTATTATTTACTGTTTTCAGAGAAATTATTAGATGTTCTGAACCTTTTTTTCTCTCTGATTATTTTTTTTTCTTCTTAAAATGTAGGAATATTCTGAGGACAGCAATTCTGAACCAAATGTGGATCTGGAAAATCAATACTACAATTCCAAAGCTTTGAAGGAAGATGACCCCAAAGCAGCATTAAGCAGTTTTCAGAAGGTTTTCTGTCTTTATATTCTACCTCTTCTTTTTCTATTAATTCACATTTTAAAATTATACCATATAAGTTACTTTCTGGAAGTTTACAGGTAGGATTTATCTTTTAAATTACTAATGTGCTAAGTTTATTACTGAGTATCTTAGACTCCTGGCTGACTGCCTTTCAGGATCATTTTTAGGGATAATAAATAGGATATGCTATGGTCTTATCACAGATCCGAGTTTTAAATCTTCAGGATTTACTAAGTTAGTTAAACAGTTCTAAATGAGTTTTCATGCATCAACAATAGAAACCAGATCCATTTGGGCTTTTGAAATGAAATGGTGTTTTCCCCAGTGTCTTACATAATACTATATTTGCTTTGCTATCTGATTCCAGAGCTTTAAATGTATAAATACTAAGTGACACAGAGTTTCTTTTCTTCATCTCAGTTTTAAATTTTTAATGTTTGCACACTGCTACAAGAAAGCTGTATGTTAGATACAGCTGTTTAAAGAAAAAATAGATTTTTGCATCTCTTGGCTCATTTGTAGTGTGTAACAAAATTATATACATGACTTAAAAAAAAACTTTCTAAAGGTTTTGCTAACAAAAAAATTCCTTAGCTGTATTACATTAAAACCTAAAAGTGTTTCTGCTTTGTGAAGGAGCCATAGTAATTCAAAAGAGCTTTTTAATTTAATTTAGTTAAAATTTAGTTGACTCAGTTTTGCAGGAGGTGTTACAACTATTTTTGCATATGTGTTTATAGAGTGCTGTTAAAAATTCAGTGTTTGGCATTAAAGTGTTTGCTGTTAGACAACAACAACAAAATTCTTGTTCACCGTCCCTGCATCAGCTAAATTGTGAAAACTGATGAGGTACACTCTTATTTTTTCAATAATACTAGGAAAGAATAAAGTTGAAGAACAGGGCAGAGTCAAACATTACTGTGTAAGGAACAAAGTGGGGGGGAGGGCATGTATGGGATATGTGTATTTTAAACAATTGAATTTTGAATAAAGCTTTTATAAATGTTTGTTTTAAAAAATCTTCTTTTTCAGGTTTTGGAACTCGAAGGCGAAAAGGGAGAATGGGGATTCAAAGCTCTGAAACAGATGATTAAAATAAACTTTAAATTGGTAGGAATTACAGCTACCACTTGGGGAGTAAATGGCATAAATATGTATTTGATCCGGAGCTCTTGAGTTATTATTCTAATTTATGGCTATAACAACTAAATTTACCAGAACTTGTCTTTTGCAGCCTTTAATGGCTACAGATATGGCAGGGAAATGATGTGGTGTTTGCAAGTCAAAGTCAAAAAGCTGTGGTCAGCTGGTACTCCATGGAAGTGTGAGGCTCAGTCCTTGCTGTGCTGAGGTGTCACGCCACTGAAAGTGGTCATGTTTCTCTGTGTGTACTGCACCAGGAAAAAACAGTGAAAAATGTATATGCTGTGTATGCCACGATTCCAAAGAGTTGTATGGCCAGCTCAGTTTTCTTAATTGAGAGAAATATTTTAAACATGTGTTCTGTGCAGTCCTGCAGTTATTTCTGATGCTGCAGGTTATGAATAAAATGGTGATATGAAAGTTTTAATAGCAACAACTACTGCATTGTTTTCCTTTATGCCTTTTCCCCCTGTATGTATACTTGCAAGATATTGCAGTTTTAATAATGAAAGCAAAAATTGTAATGTGATTTTTTTTTCTTTTTTTAGACTAACTTTCCTGAAATGATGAACAGGTATAAACAGCTATTGACCTACATACGGAGTGCAGTTACAAGGAATTACTCTGAAAAATCCATCAATTCTATTCTTGATTATATCTCTACTTCCAAGCAGGTTGGATCATCAGTTCTTACATCTTCATAGTTTTCAGTTTTGCATTTTTTACTGTGGACATTTTTTTGTGTTTGGTTTGGTTTTTTTTTTTATCTTAATAGAGAAATTTTGAGTATTGATTTGCTGTCATATATAAAAATATGTTTCCCACATGTAGTGGATTCTTAACACAGATAAATCTTCATAAACTTGTCCTTTTTTGGCAATATTTACCTGGAATTCTATATTAATGAATAACAACTTTTTGGTATAGCTACACAGTGTAAGTGCCCTCTCAAATACAATTTTTAATTAAACAATTTTTTTTTTAAATTTTGTGGGGAGAGGGGAATCTTTGCAGTGAAGTGTTGGTGTGAAATACTGCCAGTGCACAGTCCAGTGCACTGTGCAAGTGAGGTACCTGTCCATAGATACACAGCCCAGCTCCTTTTGTTTTGTGTTGTAGAAGCTTTACAGAGAGTAGGAGGCTCCCCTCACTGACCACCTGAAAGTAGCACCTTCGTAAGGAGGATCATTGGTCTTCAGTGCCGAGTCCTTGGTCATTATCACAATCCTTCCTGTGCTGTCACTCTTAAAAGTGCAAATTGAATGCAGGGTTACTGTTAAGGTCTAAAGGATTGTCTTAGACTGTTCCTCATAGCAGAGGTCAGTGTCTCTGGTTTGTAGTTTAGCCAGACCTGGAAGGACAGTCGGGAAATCTTGGTGTGTAGTCACAGATTTGTTACCTCCAAAGGAACAGTGGCCATGAACAATACTAATACATTCTTTGTAGAGCCCTTGTAAAAGCAAACACTCAGCACTTGGATTTCCATTTCAGATGTTGTATTTTTGGGTTTATGCAAAGAAACAGTTTGATGTGCTCAAGAACTTTCTTCCACTCATCATTACTAGTCCAGAGAGAAGAAGGCATCTTTTCTTTTGACCATTTCCCTCTCTTTGTAAAGCATCTTTTCTTTTTGATACGTAAATTATTTTTATTCTTTTAAGTGGGAACAATATTGCCTGTGTTTGTTACACAACGTCAGAGTTCTCTTCTTGGTTATATAAGATGGGTTTTATAAGGTGGCTTTCATTTTTCACATATGGGTACAAATCTTAAAATGTGAATACTTTTTAATTACATGTGTTTCATATAAGAAAAGATAGTGTAGCTAGTTTGGTTACTTTAGAAGCTGTTTGCAGTTTAAATGCAAACATTAAGTAAAATGCACATACCTTTCTTATTTTGAAGTTCAAGCATGCACTTTTAGTTTGTTTGGATTGACTTTATTAACAGGTACAAATTTGCTGTTTACAATTATAGAATTCTGATTTTTTATGTCAGATGGATTTGCTTCAGGAATTCTATGAAACAACACTTGAAGCTCTGAAAGACGCTAAGAATGATAGATTGTGGTTTAAGACAAACACAAAGGTAAAATATATAACCTCCTATTTTTTTGCTTTTGACACCTTCAGCTGATTCTTATAAAGTATAATTGTGAAATTTTAATAGACCTCAGTATTTTAACTTTCTTTTCTTTACAGCTTGGCAAATTATATTTAGAACGAGAAGAATATGGAAAGTTACAAAAGATTTTGCGTCAGCTGCATCAGTCATGCCAGGTACCTTTATATTCTAAATCCCTGTGGCTTAGTAAACAACATGGATGCATTGATTTTTTTATTTTTTTTTTTAAATACATTTGTTGTTGGCCTTTGAGGAATTTTGCAGAGCTTTAGTACAGTGGGAAGAAATACTATACCTGATTTTGTTATCTGCTTGATAACATGACCAAAAAAATGCTGAATTCTTTATTCCTTCCTTAAAGATGATTTTTTAAAAATTATTCTTTACTGCTGATTTGGCTTCTCTTCAGGTGCAAGGATGAGAAGCACATATCAATAATCTGTAATGCATAGACATTTATTTTTAAATATAGCAAAGATTCCAAGTGAGCTTTATTCAAAACTGAAAGTACAGTTGTTACTTTCCCATCTGGAAGAGGAAAAAATAAATTAGCCATGCAATCTGCTTTGCTTGTTTGTGACAATTTTCCTCCTTCAGTATGGAAATAGGTTACAAATATCTGGGAAATGGTTCTGTTAGAGGCAGCAGAAGAGTCATATGTGTAACCTACATATATGTATTTATATACACATTTCTGTCAGTCATTGTATTTATACACTAAGGGTGTGGCTTAAGGAAAGTGGAAAAAATTAAGGTTAAAAGTTTTGGGAAAAACATTCAATTAAAAATACTGATGCTTTAAATAAAGGGCTTCAAAATGCAGCCTGTGGTGAGTTTTTTTGCTAATATATTTTCTGTTCGTAGTTACTTCAGAGTTTCAGGAATATTCTTGTTTACGACAGGAAATTACTGAAAGTATTTGGTTATCAGTGTTTTACTAGTATAAAACTGAAATTGCTGTTCTCTTAAAATTTCACAGTATTTATTACTTAATCTGTCCTAGACTGATGATGGGGAAGACGATCTAAAAAAAGGTACTCAGCTATTGGAAATCTATGCTTTGGAAATTCAAATGTATACAGCACAGAAAAATAACAAAAAACTTAAAGCACTATATGAACAGTCATTGCACATCAAGTCAGCCATTCCTCATCCACTGATCATGGGAGTCATCAGAGGCAAGTTATCTTTAATTTCTCATTTGTCTTCTGTTGCAGAGATTTGTTCCTTGAAAATCTTATAACCAGTGTTTTTTTCCAGTTCCAACTATAAAGACAGAGGCTTCTGCAGATTTAGTCTCCTAATTTTCTTCTTGCAGGACTTCAGCTCTGCAGTTTTGGTGTCCAGGTACCAGAGGCACTGGTCAGAAGGGCAGGACAGTTGGCTAAATAACTGTTAGGAGAGAAGCAGTAGGAAGAGAAGAAGAATACTTGCTGTTTGACACCGTGGCAGGCAGCAAAAGATGAATGCAAAGGTGTCTGCAGGGGATAAAAACAAAGGCTTGACAGGCCTGCTAGCTGAAGGGACTGCTGTTCCTGAAATCCTCTTTTATAAATTTGTGTCTCACCTCGCTAAAAGTCAGCAGGAACCAAAGAGCTTTAAGATGTGTTTGAAAATATTATTCTCTGCAGTAATGAACTGTAGTGGAAACAAACCATGTGTCTTGAAAGAAAACCAACTTTCTTCAGAACACTGGAGAAAGCCTTCCACCTTTCGCTGGTTAGAGACTGCACAGACAATCAGGCAGCAGTGGGTACTTCAGAAATAAAAGGGTATAGAAAGTATTTCTCAATTTTTCTGTGTGGTTTTGCTCAACAGATAGGGGAAATTCCATAAATATACAGAGTCTGTTGCCACTGAAATTGAGATAAATTCTGTCTTCGTTTTTGCAGTATTTTAACATAATGGTGATGTAATTATTGGCTATGAGGATTAGTGTTCTTTAAGTTTTATGGTGTGGGTTGGGTTCTGTTTTTTCTTCTATGGAATGGGTTTATTCAAATGGCAGTGCTGTATGTTAAGGCCCTAATGCTTTTTCTTCCTAGTCACTTCAGAGAACCAAATGACTTCTGAAAATGTTTCAGTAATCTATTTAGAAATAGCATGGAACTTGAGTACAATTACTGTAGTCAGCAACAAGCACACAGTGTTCCTTTTCATCTGTGTTTTCTTTTCAGAATGTGGAGGCAAAATGCACTTAAGAGAAGGAGAGTTTGAAAAGGCACATACTGATTTTTTTGAAGCATTCAAGAATTACGATGAATCAGGGAGCCCCAGAAGAACCACTTGCTTAAAATATTTGGTCTTAGCAAACATGCTCATGAAGTCTGGAATAAATCCATTTGATTCTCAGGAGGTATGTTTTCCTTTTTCCTTCACTCCCCTCCCCCCCATCCCTCACCCTTCTATGTATATAGAGAAATTAGCCAAAGGATGGAAATGAGAAAAAAAAAATAAATCTAAACTTGCATATTATGCTTTCTGTTCTGTGTAGGCTAAACCATACAAAAATGATCCAGAGATTCTAGCAATGACGAATTTAGTAAGGTAAGATTTTTATTTTTCTGAAGAGGAGAACAAAATGATAAAAAGAAAAGAGATACATTGTCCAAACCTGAAAGGAAATATTTTTAGAAATGGCTTTTCTCTGTACAGTTAATACAGTTATTCATAAATATTGGGCAAATATTCGAGGACTGTTTTTCTTTAGAAACTTGGTATGAGAAACTATAGTATAGATGCCATACTGTGTAGGGAGGGGTACAGAAACTGTGTATTTTTGTCACTTAATGGTGTGACAAAAACCTCATTTCTCCCCTTAAATAAAATTGTCCCATCTTATACTGCAACTGGTCTTTTTAGGCTCTGGCTGATTACATAAGAGAAATTGAATTGAGTGACATCTCATAGCAAAGCCAATAGAATGATTTGCTGCATGGGTATGTCACGATTTCCTAAGTTAGGAATATGAAACTTTCAGTGATCTCCCTTATCCTTCAAACAAGTGAACATGGAAAGAAAGCCTCATTACCTCTTACAGGAAACTCTGAGAACTTCTGGTGTATGAAGGTGATCAGGTCAATGAACTGAGGCAGGTTTTGTACACTGGGCCTTGAAGTTTACCTGCTGTATCCTCTCTGGCCTGCCTCTGCTGCTTTTCCCATCTTTTCCCTCCATGAGAAATAATGTTTGCTCACATTTTGAAACACTTGATGCTGTGTTGGAACAAACTGCCGAGATATTGCTGTTGTGCTTTAACCTCGTATACATATAAGTTGTTTTTGAAAGTGAGGATATTCATCCATTATTGACATGGTGATTGAATAAATTATTTGGCAGTTTATTAAGGGACTATTTCCAGTAATTAATTCCACTTTAGATGTGTTTTTTTCTAATTCACTGTCATATTCTCATGTGAATTTGAGGCAGAAGGAACTCCAGATGGCCTTACTCAATCTGATTTTATTCATATTTCTAATTTATATCTTTTATCTTGACATTTGAGTATAACTCCTTCTTTAAAATTAGTAATGCAATTAAAGCAGTGTTGCTAAGAAATATGCAGAAGATAAAATTAGTTTAAAAGACTACAATCATGTTTTTAATCCTTCCTATATTCTACAGTGGGAACTTGTATGCTTTATATACTATAAAAAGAGACTTCTGAAATAAACAATAAAATATACTGAACTGAAATTCCTTTTATTATGAAGTAAAATTTACTGGTTTCATGTGATACAGTCTATGCCACTCACATAACTATTTATAAACTGCTCAAGTTCTACCTTAAACTTAACAGGTCTTTTTCTTGGCCATTTTACTAATGCATTAATCTTTTTCGACCAGTTTCAAAACAATTTTTAAATGTGCAGAATATGAAGGACAAATAGATGTCGTTATTAAAATGTTTGATGTTAATATTAAACAGAAGTTGAAAGTTTTGTTTTGAAAGAATGTTTTTCAAGGAAAAGGTCTTTCTTCAGAGGCTGCAGCTCTTGATCTTTAAATGATGCTGTGGTGGCACCTTCTTTTTGCCGTGCTTTCTCAGATGACAGGATTCACTCATGAAAGGATATATACACAAATAAGCTATAAATAAAAATCTAAAAAATAACATTATGCCAGAATTACTGATAAATCATCCTGGAAGTCTGTATTTCTTTCATCTTCCAGTATTTTTAGCATTCAGCTTAAGCTGGACTTTGTAGAGACAGCAGTAGCCGTGTAGACTCTTTTTAGCTCTTACTTGTTCCATAAAGCATGACTTCATGGAGACAAAATTCACGTAATGATACTTTTCAAAACAGGGCATTTAAGAATAGCTTCTTAAAGTATGGAAGTTTTGAAATTAGAGTGCACTTGTGGAACAACTAAATGTTCATACCAAATTTCAGTAAATGCTGCTAAAATTGAAACAGGAGAAAGGTCCTTTCTGTTGCATTTCATCTTGAAAGAGTTTTGCTTATAAAAGTTCTGAATATAAAAAAAATATTTTCCACCCAGGCTTATTACATGTGGTTTTTTTTAGAAATTGTGGAACATAATCTTACGAGTCTGTTTAACTTTCAAAATTAATAATTCAGTCTCTTGGTTTTTTTCCAAAGTGCCTATCAGAATAATGACATCACTGAATTTGAGAAGATTCTGAAAACAAATCACAGCAACATCATGGACGATCCCTTCATAAGGGAGCACATTGAAGGTATTTTGAAGGCTATTATAATCATTTTTGTTTTCACTACTTAATAAACTCCTTTTTTTCCTTCCACCCACCTTGCATTAATTTTCCTCTTGGCACTGAGAGTTCCTTGTAATTACTTACGGATGATTCCTTTACAAGTTATTCAGAAGCTGGTCATGGCTAACTTGCATCCAGACATGTGGCATGACTGCACAGATATGCAGGATTGATGGAGAAAGTTCTAGAAGATTAGATATTTTAAGATCTCTATGGTGGTGTTAAGACACTTGAATATTTTGAATGTTGTTTTGTTCTTTCTTCTTCTCCCACTGGAATAGTGGAATGAGAGCAACTCTCACCTGTAAAGATGATTTGGATCAGTCTCCTCCAGTTTGTTGTTTGCTAGTTTATAAAGTTAGTTTACTGCTTCAGATTACAGACAAAATACAGACAATGAATGTCTATGAAGGTTGCACTAATAAATATGTAGTAATATAATATGTAAAAAGATGCATACTTTTAATTTATATGTTGGAAACAATAGTTGGAGTTAGAGTACCTCTATTTAATAGAAATGGGAGCATATTAACACATACCTGCTCCATTAATGTGACAAAATAAAGTTACCTCATCCATTTTTCACGTATCTGAGAATTGAAGAGTCTCTTGGCTTGAATATAGTGCTCAGTTCTTCAGCTAACTATTGTTTTCAGGAGTGGGTCTGACTGTAATCATTTAGCTGGATAGTTACATGAAAGAAAAGAGTTAAATCCAGAGATCTGGTTTTCTTATACTAGTTTATAAAAGAAAACAGGGCAAAGAGCAGGGGAAGCTAAACATAACCCATTAGTGCTGTTCCGTGAGGGCTGCTGGTGAGCTGCAAAGTCTTGGAGGGAGACTCAGTAAGGTTAGAGCTGGATGCTCGTGGAGAAAGGTGTGACAGAACTGGAGAGCAAGAGGAGGAAGCTGAATCAAGGCACTGAAGAGAATTTGAGTCAATTTAATCACTCCTTATATGTTACTGGTGTCTCACCATTTTCACTCTGTAGTGATACACAACAGGTTCATGGTTATGTTTACATACCTTGCCTCATTGTTTTAATATCCATAGTTTATTGAGACACGTAATGAGGTGTTTTATTACATAAGCAGTCCTTGTTTAAACAGGTAAAAATGGATCTAGAGTTTTTTTTCTCTTTTACTTTATAATTGTAATTTATGCTTTCATTTTATCCCAACTGTCTTTAATGTAAAAATTTATAAAACAATGACTGCACTATTTTATCTAAGCAAAATCAGCCTCTCCATGCAGATGACTTCAGTTCCTCATTGTCATTACATTATTAGGCCCTGACTTTTAACTTTAAATGTGAATATTTCCCATAAAGTTAAATGCACAGGCATTTTAAGTTGCGTAGCTTTAAGAATACTCCTTTTCACTTTTCTACAAGGCAAGCATTCTAGCCATAAAATAGGGGGGGCAGACATACCAAGCAATGATCTCTATGATTTATCCAGTTAACCTGAATAAATACAATTTTTACCAGAGAACATGTTGCTCCATGTTTGAACAGTTTTCAGCTGTCTGTCCACCTTCAGAGTTATATATTGCTTGGATCCCTGGAAAAGGAGGGCCCTTATTATTTTGCTGGGCTTCCCCACCCCCTGAATGACTGCCTTCAAAGATCATGGAGTTTGATGTATCTTATGTGAAGTGGTGTTGCAGATTTATTTCAGTACTGTTGTTTTTACACTGTTTGTTTTCTTCTCTTACAGAGCTTTTGCGAAACATCAGAACACAAGTGCTTATAAAATTAATTAAGCCTTACACAAGAATACATATTCCTTTTATTTCTAAGGTATGTGTCAGTAGAGCCTTGCATTTGCTTAAGTAAATTATTAACTGTGAATAAAAGCTTTTAAATAAATACAGTGCTTCCAGAAATAGAACATCTAAAATACACTCTAAACCATAAAGTACTAATGTTGCACTGCTCGCAGCTTTGCGGTGCAAAAATGTAAATTTCAAGTGTCATCCAACTGCTTTTTATAATATGTACTATGATAGACTTCTAAAATACACAACTATTATATTCTACTTGGTGTAGAAAAATCACTTTTCTTAAGAAAAGTATAAAAAGTAAAACTTGTATAATAAAAAATGTAATTATGAACATAAATTTTATGAACGTAAAAATTAAAATTTAATCTTTTTTGTTCATAAGATATCTTCACATGTTTGTGTTGAACAAGTTACAGAACTGTGGCAGTAGAACAAACCAAGTATTACCATAGAATCACTGATTTCACTGCCTAATCTGCAAAGAATGAAATAAAAACCCAATGGTAATATATTACTATTTCCATCTCCTGTGGGTCTTTGATTTTGCCTGCAAAAATTCACAGCATTACGAAATACTTCATGAGATATTAGGGATGCCTATTTTTTATGCTTAAATTCTCTTTAGAACTTGGTGTTCTTTTTTTAAGCTAGACTTAACACTTGTAGAACTTGCTTGAGCAAGAAGATGCAGTTATGTCTCTAAATGGTTTTGAGTGCAGATCCATTCTTTTCTGATAATTATTGTCTTATTTCATTTCCTGGGTTTTTGTGGTTGTGGTTTATTATGTTGTTGTTTGGTTTGGGATATTTTTTATCTGTTTGTTTTTTCAGTAATTCAGTAAAGGAACTCATTTCTGGACCTTCTAAAGTTTTGCTGAGAGGTTACTGGTCTCTTGATTCTTGGCCATGTATCCTTTGGCTGGAGGTCTTTTGCTTGATAGATCATTATTGAATTGGTACTGATAAACAGCAAGAAACAGTGCTTAAACCAAATTCTATATATGAAAATAAAGATTGGAGGGTTTTAATGTTCCATAACATAGTAGCAGCATAATGTGTTTTCCTTTTGTTTCAGGAGTTAAACATAGATGTAGCTGATGTGGAAAGCTTGCTTGTGCAGTGCATATTGGATAAGTATGTACCTGATTCTTGATTGTTGATCTTTCATGACTTTAAAATAATCAAACTATAGAAGAAGCAACAAATCAATATTTTGGGGCATTGTAATAATACTGGTTGATTCTAGAAATGGAAGGTAATGGTGCTGACTTTGGATTTGCTTGGTTTCTCAGCAGTAAAGTGTATTTGAAAGATGGGAGCCAAGAAAATTATACAGGAGATTGAGTGGGATCTTTTTACTTCTTAATTAAATAATAAATCCTCTGAATTATTATGAAATTGTGAAACCTGTTATTCTTAATAATTGCTGTTTACACCCATGTATATTTTTGAGTGCATTTTCAAGTTGACAGATTGGTAGTCTGCTCTCTTAAGGAGAAAAATTTAACTACAATCTGTAAAACCTATTTTTTGGAGGGTAACTTGTTATAGCTACTACAAAAATATAATCCATACATGGGCTTGTATGGTTTGACTTCACATAATCTCCATTTTTCAGGATTCTTTGACTTTCAAGAACTGTTTATGTCATATTGCTTCAGACTTTGTGTGGGGTCATAGCCAAGCAGCTAAAATATGCATTGCCCAATGAATTAGTTCATTGGATTTCCAGTCATGATGACAGCTTAATAGGCAGTACTGCCCAGGACAATAATTATAAAAGTGCTGAATTCTGAAATTGACTTTGTGCTTCTCTTGTATAAGACCTTTATTTTACTTCTGATTTATTATTCGCTCCTACTTCCATGTCCATTAGCAATTGATAGTTTTTATTTATTTACTCCTAGCACTATACATGGCCGAATTGATCAAGTCAACCAGCTCCTAGAACTGGATCATCAGAAGAGAGGTGGTGCACGTTATACTGCGTTAGATAAATGGACCAACCAACTAAATTCTCTCAACCAGGCTGTAGTCAGCAAGCTGGCCTAACAGAAACCAAGCTTCTACAAACGTACTTAAGGCAACAGTGCAGTGATGTAAACCTTAAAAGAACTGGGAATGGCAAAACTACTGTCGGTTGGTGTGCCCTGAAATTATTGGAGTTATGGCAGAAGTGCTTTTTTGGTCAGCTGGTTTGTGTTTTGCTGCTGCATTTATCCCAAGAAAAAAACAGCTTTAATCTCCAGAAGAAAACCAAAATGCCACGGGATTTATGCTGTATTGACATCTTGCCCTAAACATACAACATCGTAGTAATTTGTCAAGGGGCAATTAATGACCAGAGAGAAGATTTTTGTCATGATTTTAAATACACTGACACGTTACTGTTGGTTAAATTTAAACATGTTTTACCTGCAGAAATTCTCTCACAGAAATAACCTGCAATAACTTGAAATGCATACCCTTTTGAACACTTCCTTTTCTCATGTATAAATTGAAATGTTTGCTGCATTTTGCAAAATGTCAATTCTCCAAAAATGTGTCCATATATTTCTGTACCTGCAGTGTAGTAAAGGTTTAGAAGAAACCCCATAATTATAGTGGCATACTGTCACTTAGGTTTCAAGCAGCAAAATAAACAGTGCAGTTCAGAAATTGTACAGTTTGTTTCTTGATGTGCTTTCATTATACTTGAATTTTACTTGTGTTATTTTGAAAAGGAAATAAGTATTACTTGATCTCATCACATTTTTGAAGGACAATGTGGAGATTCTAAGTCTGAACCCCTTGGTATGTGTGCTGTTGACTTTTTTTTTTTTTCCTTGAAATAGTGAGACATAAATACTGAATAGTTGACATTTAGCTTGCTAACTTTTAGTTTCAAGATGCCAAACTACTATCAGTCCTGTCTAGTTATGTTGGTGGGTATTTGGCATCTCTCAGGGATATGCTTGGTTTTTATTTTGCTACTTCAAGAATAGAGGTTTTCCTGTGGGAATAGAGATGCAGACCCTGATTGTTCTCTCTCTTTGCCTAATCTGTGGTCTTTTGGAGCAGATTCAGTGTGCCCAAAATGACACTATGTGAGTGGAGTGGGGACCATGTGCAGTGGCCTTGCTGGTAATGGAATCTGTTCTGTCCCAAATGTTTGAATGTATTGCAGTCCCTTCAGAGCTGCTGTTCCCTATCACAGTATAGCCACATGCCTTTTGTGTCCTAAGATTTTGGAATAACCAAATCATTTTAAAATTAATACAGTGTTGACCACAGCAAATTTTATTCTTGTAGATCAGAGCTGACAGAAAAATTCTCTTGCAGGTCTCAAAAATGTAGCAGAAAGGGTCAAATTTTCCATAAATGCAAGTATTTCAGTTTAAAGCTGAGAGTAGTGTGTGATGGTACACAAACAGTGCCACACACAGACATTGTAATAGTAGGAGGAAAAATATGTATGTAGAGAAATTAACGACACCTCCAAAATAATGAAAAAGCTTAATAAATTACAAATGTCCATCACATACTTGCAAGGCAGTGTGGTAAACTCAGTGTTCTAGGGCAGGATTTAAATTGGTAACAGGGTATAATTAATTAGGATAAAATTAAATTCAATCTGAGGAATAGTTATCCCTTAGAAAATTATTTTGTTCTGGAGTTGTTAAAGTAAGTGATTTCTTTTTTTCCTAGTGTTTACACTATAAAGCTAGTAATGTGTACCATGAGTAGCATGATGCTGAATCTTGGGTGAGAATTTCTTTTTCACTCATGTATTTTTTTTACCAGTAGGTGTTTTTAATTTATCCACTTACTTAAAACAATAGTAAAATATAAATTTTTAAGCAAAGCTTTTTTCTTTTCTAAAATCTGCATATAACATTTGACTGAAGCACCTTGTATTTTGTTTCCTTATAATGCTGTGACGTGTGATGTTATTTTTACTTTGAAAATTCCAGTAATATCTGGTGAAGTTGAACTTAACAACAGTGCAGAGTCATTGGGACCCTTACCTACAGATCCAGAGACTTGATTCTAGATAGCAAATCTTGCAAGGTTCTCTTCCCATGGAGACAGGGGACAGTGACAGCTATTTATTTGAGTAGGTTTCCTTTCTCTGCCATTTCCTGCCACCCTTGCTGTGGCAAGGAACAACCCCTCTCTTCTAAAGGAGAGGGGAAAAGAGAACTGTCCATAAACTTATAATCACTAAAAATAAAAGTCTTCTTGACTTTGTCTGTTGTACCTGATGTAACCTCTTCCATCCCACCTATGTCTGCTGGGGAGGCATTTTTGGGTTTTTTTTCAAGAAGGAAATGGGAATACTGCAGTAAATCTTGTCATGTTCATCTAGTTCCCTTGTTTTATCTTTTTGTTCTGAAGGACTAATTGTTGTAGGACTAGTCCAACTAGTGAAGGACTAATCAGTCTGAACAGTGAGGGCTAGCAATGTTTGTGGACAGAAAAATGGTCAGTCTACCTCTAAGAAATGGTTGTGTGTTTTGGCATACTTCAGCTCATGTGTACAGTGCCTTAGCATTTGTGCTCTAGGCACATAAGGAAGATTTATATAATCCCTAAGGGATTCTACCCCTTTTCTGAGTTCTCACAATTCTTAACCTGGAAGATGAAGATTTTCTCTGGGGAAATACTGAGGAGCTCTCTTGCCATACAACTGCAGCAGAAATCACCAGTAGTTGTTATAGCTCCCCTAATGTCCCTGGTAGATCTGGTTCTGATGTCATTTCTGTTTCCTCAGGAAAAGTGAACAAGCACTTGAGGGAAGAGGGTGAATGATTTTTTTTTTTCAAGAAACATCACTGCACTGCAGATTGTTTGAGACATGGTAAGCAGCCTCACTGCATTCTCAGTCTTGGGTTCAATCATTAAATTTCTGCAACTGTTGTTAATTGTCAGACCCACACTTGTCACAACTTCTTGGGTGTTCTTAAACACCTCTTGTTGCTGCTGGTACAAGACAAACTGGCATTTTAGCTAGTTACCATAACACTGTTTGCAAAAGAACATTTTAATGGCTGTTGTAATCTTATGTAAGATTACAACAGTGATTAAGCTGTGTATATATAAACCCTTCTTTCAAGCTGCTGGTAGCTTATCCATTAAAACTGAACAACAGGCAAATCTGGGAGGATGTAGGTGCTATGTCTGCATTTTAGATTTTTACAATCATTTTGAATCAAACATACTTTGAAGGAATGTATTCTTTGTGCATGTCAAAGTCCTGTTCTAACTGATTGGATCTGAAACCCATTTAATTTCATTTTCATTTGGAATAGGCCTGAAGATACATTGAACAACAAGAACAAACCCCAGAAAAACGGCAAGGCTGCTGAAATGCACCCAGCAGAATAATATAATGAAGTTATTTGAATTTTAGTCTGTAAATCAACTCTGGTTTTGTAATTACTCAAGAGTTTTCAGCTATAAAACATTACGTCTGTAATTGAAGATTGTATTTTCATATTTTTTCTTTGATAATTAGTGAATTAATTTGAGTAGGAACTGTGTATGTATGAAGTAGAGAAAAATGACATCACTTGGGACAGTTCCTGTTGCTTTCTCAAAAATACTGCCTAAATACAGAACAAAATTGCCATATATAAATGGTAATACTGATTTTAAATATAAAAGTGTAGCTGTTATTTTATTATTTTCAAAGCACTACAAATGTATTTTATAACCTGGTTAGTGAACTAGGTAAACAACATTACAAGCTAGTTAACTATTTAAGTGTTAATTAAGATATTAAGAAAGGATTATCACCATCTTAAATGCCTCTGTGTGGTAAGGTAGATTGCAATATGTAGTGCTAAATTGCATATGTAGTGCTAAATTTTAGATGTAATATGTGTAAGCTCTACAGCAAGAGTAAAGGCTAATCCTTCCTGGCCATGTTAGGAAGAGCTGCATGGCAGTTCTATCCTGGCTGGCTCTGCTGCCTCTCTGCAGCAGCTCTGTGTGGGAGTGCTGGGCTCCCTCTGGCTGCTGCCAGGTAGTAATCGTTGTTGGAATCATGATTCTCAGGTTCCTGGAGTAGTTCCCAGCTCACCTTCCCACTTTGGTTCCAGTTCTGTTCCCTGCTGCGTGTGCCCGTGGCTGCCTGTGCAGGACACCACATGTCACATTGCCAGATATGGTTTTATTTGCCAAGATACACTTCACTTTCTGTATTTGTCTTTTTCAGTAATTATGCTGAAGATTTTAGTCCCAGGCCAGTAAAATTGTCATTTTGGAGTCTGTTTTGTTCCTACTGCCTTTTCCACTTGCTCACCATGGCAGCCTGTAGCCCCACTAGTGCTGCTGCTGTGGAGCTCAGTCTGAGCCTGCCTCAGAGGGTGTTACTGAGCAACCCTCATTTCATGCTTCCATGGCAGTGCCATTAAGCACATACATATGTTCAAGCTTTCTACATAAGAAGTGAGACGTGTGTAATCACATCCTTGTGTTTTGCAGGACTTTGTACCCTCTAGATGTAAACAGAGCCCATGTAAGTAAGGGTGTGAGTGGCCACACATGTGCTGTTAGGTTTGCATGTAGTCCTGTGATTTGAATTCTGACTATAGTCATTACCAAGTGCCTTTCCATATTGCTGAGATATTTTGCTTTAGTCTTCCACTTTTTATTTTTGTGTCAACCTATAATTTCTTCTTCATTTGATCTATGTCCTCTGTATTCAGGAAGGATATCTCTACTACGCAGCAGATGCAGCAATAAAGCCAAAAACTTAGCAAAATTGCAGTCAGCACCTGGTGAGTTTGACCATCATTTCAGCTTATGAACTATTCACTTACTTCATATTGCAGCAAAGAAGTAGCAATAATTGTTTACAAACTACCAGATTTGAGAAACTGGACCCTTACAAGTGAGTATTCAAAATGAGCTACCAAGGGTGTTCAGATCAACCCTATGCAGCTAACGAGTGTTTTAAAATTCAACAGGGCTTTTAGAATTTTTTTGATGGCTTCCTTAAGAACTTTGACATTGTTCAGAGTTCTCTTACACAACACTCGATAAAGATGATTTTGTAACCAGATACCCTGGCATATTTGTGATAGCTGTGGATAGAGGATCTAACATAACTGGTTCTGAGTGCTTTGGCTTGTTTTTCTTTTTGGTGATAACACAGTTAAATTTTATGGGAGACTTGAGTTTTTTTCACCTGAGTGGCCACTCAAGTCACCCAACATGACTTTCTGTATTATGTATATTGTATAGATTTATGTAGATCTGATGTCTGTTTAATCACTACCCAATTTAGATCTTAAAACATTCCTGTTATTTGAGTGTGCATAACAGCCCTTTCAAGTGTGACCTTTCTCTTAGTATGTATCTTGGGAACAAAAGAAGAGTTTCATAAGGGACAGTCTTGCCATAATGACTCATTATTTTTAAAAACACAGCAACTATCTTAAGCAAATGTCATAATATATATTCCATGGTCAGCATCAATTTGAACAAATTAAGCTGCATTCAACACTGAAACACTGGTGTGCTAATACAAGAAGTCGATTGTTCTAGTTGTTTCAGTGGGATTTTTTCTCTATTTTCTGTCCAGTCAGGCAAGTTCTCCCACATTACTTGGAGATGAAAAGTGATTAAGTTTGAAATAAATCAACCTAATTTCACACAAAAGCAAAACACATTCAACTACTGGGAATGAAATGTATTTTTCTCAATAGAGATTTGTTGTTTAAGCGAGATGAAGTTTAGGTAGGTTATGTTTCATAATTATGTGTAGATTTCCATCTCATATTTAAGTTCATCAATTACTGATGAAATGCTGTTCCCTTGCATCAGCTGAAAGCTCTGAGCACAACCAGCTTAATACCCAGTTTTACTTTCATGACTCCTTGTGTTGAAATAACAAATCTCATTGTGTAAAAGCCCCGGGGCACATAACCTCATAACCTCAAATTAGTCTGTCTTACCACCTTGAAATGGCTTCCCAGTATTATAAACACTTATGTGATTCTGCTGACCATTTAATCTTGACAAGAAAAGTGCTAGGGCACCGAAGTGCATATAAAGCATACAACTGCTGCAGCTTTTCCAGTTCAGATGAGCTTTCTTTATCAGTTAGGACACGGCAGCAGCTCTCCTGTTCTCTTGATTGGTATTAAAACACTGTCCTCACTGAAGTTAGTAGAAACCTGAAAGTTCAATTTAATTGAGATTACAACCTGGTCCCACTCCTTTTCCCATATGCTCAATGGGACCTATGATTTTGTGGACTGTGACCTCATGAAAACTTAAATCACAGAACATACGTAATACTGCAGACATCTAGGAAAAATTACACTTAGATGATGATCCTGCTAATGTGGATGGAATAGCACAGAAGGCAGTGAGAGTCTGCAGAATTCTCTGTTCGTGTCATCTGTCTACAAGACGAGATCTCGCTGTTCAATGCAATAGCCCTCTTCATAATCCCATATGTTACATATGAAGTTTTAATGGCAAAGAGCAACTCTTAAGAAAGTTCAAAGGGATTATGTGGATTTATCCAAGAAATAAAATTTTTATAACATAGGAAAAATTGTTACATGGTATCATGAACATAAATCTGGAAAGATAAAATAATTATAAAGGTTCAATCTAGGAAGCTATATCAAGATTGCTCTGTCGAGACATTCTTGATAGCTTTTACTGCTGTCAGACTCAGATACACGTTTTCTTACTTTTTTCTTTAAAAAGCAAGGCATTTATTCCTCAAAAGAACTTCTCTCAAGCAGGAACCTTATTGGTATATTAATACATAATGCATTTATCATGTATTTCACCTGGAAGTACTCAAGAGTCTGATCTGGGATATTCTTTGTGTATTTCTTCCATAAAGGTACTTAGTCTAGTTCTGGTTTTTTATTTCCTTTTTTTTTTTTTTTCCCTTGCCATGAATCAGCCAAGTTGTAAATAAATCATGCCTTATTTCCATTAAACCCAAGGCAGCAGACCTATTAGCGTAATGAAATGCGGGGACCTCCCCTGCAGAACACACGGACGGGATCATGGGTTGTTATGCACCACCGGCTCCTACATGCGTTTCCCATTCTCTAAGCTCGGGGTGAGCACGGTCTCACGGATTTCGCTGGCGTGACTCATAATTAACCACATGTTAAAAGCAGGGCAGCAAAATAAAGAAACGTCACACAAGCTATGCCAAACCTCGCGTCTCAGAATCTCCCTGCTTTGCTGCCGCCCCAGTCCCTGCACACACGGGACCCGCTCCACAGCCCAGCCCTACACTCCAGACGCTGGTGCGACATTTTTAGATTTCTGCCTTTAAATAAAACACAGGGT
>VXBU01002483.1:0-22482 GCA_013400315.1 Bombycilla garrulus
CGAGGGGCAGCGCGGCGGCCGCGCTCAGCCCCGCGGGCCCCCGGAGGATGGGAGAGCGGCGCGGCCGCGAGGGGCCGAGGAGCCGAGGCTGAGCAGCACCACCTTCGCGCTCACCGGGGATGCGGCGCACAACCAAGCCATGGTGCACTGGTCCGGCCACAACAGCAGCGTGAGTACCGCCCCGCGGAGCCGACTCGGCACGGCCCGGTCCGGCGGCGCTCGGCGGGGAGGGAGCCGGGACAGCGGCGGGACGGGGCCGAGCCCGCTGTGCGGCCGGGGGGGCGGGGAGGAGAGGGGCTCTGGGCGGGCACCGTGCCCTTACGGCCAGCGGGAGTGGGACACGGAGCGATGGCCGCAGGAGAAAAGTTTTGCTGGGGAGAGGGGAAGGCGAGCGGGAACACCGTTCTGCCGCCGCCTCCGAGGCAGAGCCGCGATCCCCGGGCAGCGGCCCGGGGCGCCGGGCTGGCCCCAGCCCTCTCCTCTTCGCCCCGGCGTGTCCCGGGTGCCGCTCCCCGGAGAACCCTCAATCTCGGTGTCTCCGTACGTAATAAACACCGTGGCACGCTTCGCTGCCTCCCTGCCTGGGAGGAATGATGTATAGGGGTGCTGGAAAAGCCCACCAGTGCCCCGCTGTGAGTGCTGGAGGCAAGAGAGATCCCATTAATTCATTAAGGGATGGAAAGCCCCACAGCACGTCAAGGAGCTTTTAGTGGAGACACGTAGTGCTGGCAGAATGAAAAGTTTGTAAAAAAATCCATGGCATCTCACGCCTTTTTCGCGAAGTCAGTAATAACGAGTCACTGAGGTGTCCCTGAAAGGCTGTGGGATTGTGTGTGTGTGCGTGTGTAGGGGGCATGTCCCAAAAGCCCACACGCTGTGCCATGATAGTGCAGGACCCTCCCTCACACCCGCTCTGCAACGCCCGGCAGATGGCTGTGGACAAAACTTCAAGTTTCTTTTGACTTGGTATCAGAAATACCATTTCTCCTCTCATGTAGTCTGGGAACAGATGTAATTTAAAGGACTCTGGGAAACCTTTATGTCTGGTGACAATAGTCCCATTATTCTGATTATTATACTTGTCACTGTCTTGAAAATGACTCTTTTATTGTTTTGCCACTATTGGAAATGAGTATAAACCAATTAACAGCATAAAACAGATTGGTTGTATTTTCGGATACATTCTTCATGGAACTTACTAGCCATGAAAAAGCAGATTGTCTGTCTACTTATCTGTCTGTGACTATCTGTTCATCAACTACAGGTTCTAATGTAATTCAACTATCTTTTCTTTCTTTTTTTTTTTGACTGGTTTTTTTTGGTCCATTTATTGCTATTTAGGCAGTAATTCTGACAGCAATGTAGATGTTACTTTGATTTAGCCAATTTTTAAAGGTAGTTGTGTTTGCCAGACATGAGTTTCATTCTCATTAAAGATGAAAGCAAACACAGAAGAGAAAACAGCTGTATGGTATATTTCAGCACTACACTTGTCTCTAGGACTATTTATTTTTAACATAACATGCCATGTAATGAAGAAAACAATCTATATGCCCTCTCTTTTATTTAATTTTGATGCTGAATCAAGGGGTGTTGAGTAAAAGAAGCTAAAATGCCTCCCCAATGCCTTCCCAGCATGGATCTCCAATAGTTTTGAGTATTTCTGCTTAAAGTAGCAAAGAAAACTCATTTTGTAGGCATTTGCAGGGGAAAGAAAGGTTATTTTTTTTCTAAAGCACAACTCAGAAAGTGATTTTCACAAAATTCTCTCTCCTTGGTTTCTTTTACAGAAACATGCTATTTAAATAACTAGATTCATTATTCTTTAGGTGACTGAGAAGGGTAATGAAAGAAAATGTCTTGATTGTTCATGGGATGCCATTAGGATTTTTCACCTCAGGGTACCATGCATTGAAAGCTTCCAACTCAAAAGCACAAGCTAAAGCAAAAGACTGGTGTTTATTGCCAGTGTGGTGTTTGTAGGAAGGAGAAGCAAATCTGATAATAAATTCAAATGTTATCTTTTTGTGATTTTCCTAATATGAGGTCTAGCACTCTGAGACTTTTTCTCTCCTGTCTTTTGCAGAAAACATACTGCATTCAGTAATTAATTGGATGTTTTTTTTGAACTCTGTAGAGGGAAAGTTATATGCTTGCACCTGCATTCTTTCATTAATTAACAGATAAGGCAGAATCCAATACCTATCTTTCTGCTGCAGTTCAGTTTTTACCTAATTCTGCTGTTGAGGTGTCCATGGCACAGGAACATGAAGCAATTTACCCAAGGTCACTCGGGCAAACAGTGTGGCTTCTTTTGGCAGCCACATTGGTCCCCAGCCCCACATCACAAACCATACATTTTCTTAGGTCACAGGAGATGCAAAGCAGCAGGAAGATGTATTGGAAGTGCACAATAGATAGTAACTTGTGTCATGATTATGCCAGTTGACCCAGTAGACTAGGTAGGATGTCTCTGTTTGTTATTGTATTCAGGCTCCCAAAGCAGTAGGGAGGCAAACAAAAAAAAATGTTTTTACAATTTCTTTTACTTGAACAGACCTCAAAACCTCAGCTTTTGTCACTTATGTGTTACTAAGAACATGATCGATCAAGTTTTGTGAATTAGTGGTGGGATATTCCTAAAAACTGGATGGATTTGCAAAGAAGAGGAAGGTAATAAAAAATTGGGGTTTTACTGGGACATATAGAAGGTCTGCAGACACTTCACGAAAGGGAGGTCTTTGCAGTTGCTGGATGTCTTGTTGCCTAGAATGTTACTACCCTCTGCTTTTTAAATTATTGTTATTTTAAAAGCGTCTGTCCATCTCCTATCTCCCTTTTCTCACATGTCCCACAAATCACAATTTAACTTACTAAAACATAATCCCTTCCAGGCAACAGACTTTTGTTTTCTCTATTTGCGATAGTGAGGTCAGGATTATGATAGAAGCAAAAGTCTGGTGAGATCAGGGAATTTAGGTTCTCTGCTTTGTCCTGCCCAGAGGCTTTTCCTCTGACCTTAGGAAAGACAATTAACCTCTGTGGATCTCCTCTTCCATGTTAAATGAGGATAGTACTACTTTGCTACCACAAAGTGGTGGTGTGGAGCAGAATTCATTTCTGCTTTGTACAATACCTGAGGATCTTGAAGTGAAAATTGTTAGGAAAATACAAAAATACTACTCTGTGTAGAAGTGAGTTTTGTGTTCTCTGTGCTCTTACAAAGGGAACTTGGCTTAATTCAGTGGGTCTGATATTGGAAAAAGCAGAATTCTATTTGGACTTCAAGTATCAATCTGCTCTAATAGAAGCATTTATTGAGCAAGGTCATGAAGCTCTTGAGGGACCTTGGAGAGATCAGACAAAATGTTTTCTTGCCAAGGCTTTTCTAAAGAAAGGAGAAATTTTTGTGAAAAATGGTATTATTCCCAAAAGATCTGCAAGCCATTCTTTTTCCAAAATCATTCCTCTCTGAACACATGTGCTGTGTACAGATATGCCATTCAGTGAGCGGTTGTGCCCTCTACACTTGTTTTCCTTCTCTAGATGTTTATGTTAGTGCATGAAATTTTCCCTTGTTTTGCTCATCAGATGTTCTCTTCAACCTTCTTATGAAGATGATTTGATTCCTCACATGATCTTTTTCTCCTTCCTCTCTCCCTGATTTCTAGGTTAAGGACCTGCAAAAAAGGTAGCAGCACCTTTAATGCTCTTACAGTTTTAAATCTCACTATCTTGTTTCTTGATAGTCGGTTTTCCAAGAAATTTCAAGAAGCTGCAGTGAATAAAACACACTTACCAGGATTGCTCTCCTGGTATGATCACTGGTGGAATGGGAAATGGGAACTATTTTTGTTAGATTTCAGAGTTGTCCCTCTGATGAATGTAGCTGTTTATAGGAAGTATTTATTTTTGTCTGTGCTTTTTTTCATGATGGAATTTCTACAAATTCTGTGGCATTGTGGCTGGGTTTTTTTTTCAATATGAGAAGAAAAGATGCATATTTCTAGCTTTCTCTGGAAGACATTTTCAATCCACTGTCTACAGAGATGCTGCAGTAGCTATGGTCACTGCATGCTGTAGCTATCCCATGTATATGTGCCTTTGCCTTCTTTGGTAACCAGAGGCAAACTCCACAGAATCATTGAATATTAAGGGTTGGAAAGAATCTTAAAGATCATCTAGTCCTAATCCCACTGTCATGGGCAGGGACATCTCCCAAATTCTGACATAAATTCTCCCAAACTTCTGGCATAAAGATGAGAAATGCACTATAATGGCCCAGTAAGAGCAGGAGAGGGTATTTGTCTAAGGCGTGTGCATATTGCAGGTTGCTGCAGCCAGACCAAGTTCCTATATGATCCTAGGGGCTGGATTTTTAATACTATATGGAAAATGTCAGCAATGCAATTTTTTAAATCGCATTGTAGTAGAACAGTGCAGAAGAATAACCAGTGGAAGCTGCTGCTTGTGCAAACTGTGTACTTGCATTGATGCTTACAGCATGACCCAGGCCCTGAAAACTGGGGAAGGCAGGATGAGAGCTGGTGAGACACTGGGCTGAGGCCTGGTTTTATCTTGGCAGCCATGCTGCCAATCTTTTTCAGTCAACCTGTGACTGTCATTGGCAGAGTTAATGTGGTTTCAAGGTTCACTGCAAGACCTGGAATATGAGATGCCTTTGGGACAAGATAATAAAGGGGAGGGTAATAATGCTGCAGTAGCTTACAGAAGTTGGAAGTAGAGTTAGAGAGAAGATGCAGCCTATCTTTTTGGTTGAAGAGGGATTAATATGTTTTATCAGCCCCAATATACATCATATTGAACATTAGGAAAAGTTTCTTCTCAAAGGAAGGGCTGCAGCAAGGTACCAGAAAGTGTTTGGGGATTTTCAAGACTCACGTAAAGATGATGATCTGATGGGAACCACTCTACTTTGAATGTCTTTTCTTTACCTCCTACTACCACCGATCCTTTTCCTTTGCCCCATGCAAGCTCTGGGGGCTGGCAGTGACAAGCAGGTTGTGCAGGTTCTCACAGTGAAGCCGGTCTCTTCCGGGAATGATTGCTCTGAATGCTTTTGGCAGGGCTCTGGTGTGATCTGCTAATGTACTGGTGGTTGGATGCTGAGACATTACTCACTCCCATGGAGCATTACAAGCTGGGGAGGCCAATGTGATCACTCTGTGCCAGGTAGTTTTTCATTAAGATGCCTTGCAATGCGGTGTGCGATGGGCAATATTTGCAATTCCAAATAGACTGCTATGCTTGGAAGGGAAGGAAGGGGAATCTTTAGGCAGGCAAAGCTGCATTTAGTTGTCAGCCACAGGTAACTGTTCCAAAAGTCCAGCTGGATTTCAGTCTAAAATGTTTACTCCTAGAATGCAAAAATGGTGACAGAGCAACCTCATTTGCACTGCCTTTAGTAAAATTTTTTGATTTCTATTCTAGACTGTTTTGTTCTCAAATAGCTTTTGAGTATACTGTGGTCTTGTTGCCGTTGAAGGTAGGCCAACTCTGGCAAAATGTCATTATGCATTTCTACTTTTCCTCTACCTTTATTATTGAGGCTTGCTACTAAAGTCCTTTTACAGGACTTTGTGAATCCATTTTTAATTAATGTTTAAATAGAAGATTGGAAATAAAAATGAAACCAGCATGGCAACTACTTTTGTGGTTGTGTTGAGTTAGTAGACCAGGAAGAACGTATCTGGAAAATATTTTTTGTGTTGTTTCTCTCGACTGGTTTGATTGCAAAGTCAGTTTGATGTTTGGACCTGGGTATTGTTTGTGGGTCCCAGGAAACTGGCAGGTTCCTGGGCTATTTCCCTGCCTGGCACAGCAAACTGTTAGTGTTCCTGTAGTTCCAAGCTCAGTAACAGAACCGCTTCTGTCCAGGGCGTCAGAATTTTCTCTTCAGACTTCAGTACTCAGACTTTGCCATGATCAGGGACGATGCCCTAGGACTTGTGGCTAAGCTTTTAGAGTGGATTAAATGCAAATTGAAACAGCTGTGTGATTCTTTAATTATTTTACTCATAATGAAGAACATTCATCCAATTAGATGATGAAGTGTTTTGAAAAGGGGTTTGAGCAGATTATTTATTTTAGGCAGGAGGGATTTTTCTCAAAAGGGAGGTGAGATGAAACAAATATTTTCTTGAAGGCAAGGCTGTAGGAAGACGAAACTTTCTGAGAGTTTCCAAATTTACAGCTGCATTTGTAGTAGAGATTTTAGAAAACATAGGAGAACAGTTTTGTCTAATGGGAAAAGCACGGGTTAAGGGCAAAGATCTTTAGTGCTACTTGCACTAAAGAATACTGGAAACCTGTCTTGCAGTACGATCAAGAATTTACTCAAGTCATACTGTATTATCTTGCTCTTTGGGCTCCCTGGATGTCTGTGGGTAGAACAGAGAGCAGTACTTGCTTAAGTCAGTCAGCACTCTCACACAATTCCAGATTCACAGCAGAACTGGGGGGGGCAGGCCTGAGCTCATGACTGGGGCTGCTTTGAGGACATTGCAGGGGACCTGTCAGTTATGAAGTTAATGCTTGGGTTTGGCTGGGCTCTGGTCAAGTTTATCTTCCTCTGTTGAATCTGTGTTTGTTTACTGCCTGAGTCGAGACTGTAAATTAAGTGACATGTTCCCTGCGAAGCACTGAGTGCTATAATTGCAGAAATTCCCCAAAGCAGCAAAGTATTTGTTTGGATCCTCAGTTTAACCTGATGTAGGATTGGTCTAGACTATTTTACTGTAGTGGGGAATTCAACCTGCAGGATAATACAGCATCAGAAAGTAAGACTGAGAAATTAATGCAGAGGTGAGAAAACATGGAGTAGTACAGCAAGGAGACCTGAGAGCCCTTTATGTTTTCTGAACTACAGCCACAGGACTGTGGGGAGATGAGTTTGTTTTGGTTTTTTTCCTTGTGCACAGCCTTACTCTGTCTCTTGTTTGGCTCTGAGAGTTTGTTACTCTGTGGAGTTTGATCCACACTGTGAGCCATGCTGGAGATGGCTCTGGTGACATAGTTGGTGGAGCCCAACAGGAGTTTTAAGCTGAAATATCCCTTAGCTGGAATATACTGTGCTGCAGTCACACCTTTGCATAGAAGCTTCCTGCTTTGCTTAAACCCCATGTGGGAATCCAAGGTAAATAAATTCCCAAATCCTGACTTCTCCTGAAGTTCAGAGAGAACTGCATCATTGTTGTTAATATTTCCTCCATGTAAAAAGGAGAGCATGGAAGTATTTCCTTTCCTGCCTTTATGGGGTTATGAGACTGAGGGAACTGGAGAAAATTTGCTGCGTGTTTGTAGAACGTGGCTGTGTGGGCATAAACATATTTGATAAATAATCTGCCATGGAAACTTTAGGGTCAATTTCCAGCCTTTGTAACCAGTGGAGTCGCAGCATGCAATAAAAGTAAGAAAAGATTGATGCTGAGTGATCAAATCTCTCTTTTGTTCCTCCCTCTCAGTGCTGAAGGAGACCTGATTGCTCTCCCACTGAAACAAGTGGCAAAGCCCTGACGCTGAGGCTGTCACAGTTTTTTTTCCCCTTCGTATTCCAACATGTGACACGTTCACCAGCCAGGCAGCTCCGCAGAGCACTACAGGGCCTGCGTGCCCCAAATAGCATCAGTTTTGATCAGCCCCAGCGTGGTGTGGATCCCTGGGGCGCGGGCTGAGGGAAGGGTGCGGGTTGCCGGGGTGAGGGAAGCGGAGCCGGGCGCTAGAGGGAGCGTGGGCATCTGAGAAAGAGAGGGAATGCTGCTGGAGCCCGGGACGGCCTGCTGGGAAGGCAGAGGCTGCTGAAATATTGATATGGAAACCCGCTCGGAGTCACTGACTCTGGGAAACTCCCGCTGTCTGGGGTTCCCTCTGCGAGAGACGAGAAGAGTCCTACCAGACACTCGGTCGTGGTAAAGCGGTTTGCTATCCCGTGCAGCTGGTGCAGTCTCCCTTTGTGCTGTCTCTAATCGCTGCCAGGCTTTTTCCTGAAGATGGGATTCCCTGTGCCGGGGTCTCTCATCTTCTCCGTCCCCTCCAGCCTGAGCCATGTGCTTGTAAAATCTCCAGCATCCCCCTGCAGCTGCGGGCGGTGCTGCTGGTGCGGGAGAGGGATGGGGTTTGACCTGTGTGGCACGGACATGAGCGGGTCCTGGCTGCACCCTCCGTCTCATCCGCTACCCTGCCCCATTGTTGTCCCCTCCAGGTGGCTGCTGACAGACCCACCTCGCTGCCGATCTGCTCCCTTTCCTGCAGGGGAGGGCAGGAGAACTGGGCTCCATCTCTTCTCTCCCTGTGCCTGATCCACAGAGGATGCACTTGCCCTGAGAGGTCCCTGCCACTTGGCACCCTAACATTTTGGCCAAGCTGAAGGTGTTGCACAAATCTTAGGGTTTGATTTCCTCCTTTCCTTTCTCGTGCATGTGGAGGAACAGAAAGAATTGGAATTCTTACCAGACACTGCATTGTGGGACAAAGAAACATTTCCTGGGAAACATGGTTGCACTGGCTGATCTTTTTGGGACTAAAGTGTATGTTTGGGATTTAAAAAAAAAATATGACTGAGCAACTGCAAATCATTTAGGCCAGTGATGGGCTGAAGAACTGGGATGCTGGAGCAGCTGCTTTGACACTGCTGCAGTCTGTAATGTGGCTACTGCTGCTACATCTTCAGTGGTGCTGCTGGTAGGCTCCTGAAATGGGTTGAGCCTCCTCTGGGGATTTGATAGAGGACCCCAGTGAGGGGTTAATGGAGCAGAAGACTCGGCACAGAACTCCTGCTAACTTTCATGGCAGAGATAAATGTATGGGTTGAGTTCAGATTTGCATCCTTGGATACCAGAGCGGAGAGCAGGCTGTGTATGCAGGTTGTCTTTGTGACTCGTGGTCTTTCCACTGTGCCTAAAATGTCTTGGCTTCCCTATCTACAAGCAAGAGTTAACTCACATGAAGGGGTGTTGCTGAGGCTTCAAATGGATGAACATTTGCAAAAGCTATTGTGTGGAAGAGAATGTGTAAAACATTATTATCTTGCTCTTGCCAAAATGCTTTAGGTCCTCATGGGTGCAGGGGGGATGGAGTGGGAGCTTTAATTGGTTGTTAGCCTTTCCCTGCAGCTGGTGCCTGTTTGAAAAATCCCTCCCAGCTGTGGTCACTACCATGAGGCGCAGGCAGATTTGGCTGGTCTGTGGCCTTATTTGCCCCTTTTATAGAACTGGGAGGTGAATTCTTTCTGCACAAGGCTGTGGGGTGGAAGGCTTTGTAGACAGAGACATTTCTTTGTTCCACTCGTCCTTTACTACCAAATCCTACCAATTTTGTGCTTGTACAATGGCAGACATGACTGGACTTAAAAAGGTCTTCTGCTGTCTACTTCAGCTGTGTATTCCAAAGGTCATCAAAAGGAAGGTCAGTAGTATAAATGTTTTCTTCCCTTTTTTTTCTGAGAAAACTGAGGCATGCAAGAGAGGAAGGATGTACTCTGGGCTATGATCAGTATTGATGTGGCCACTTAATAACAAAGGACTTAACTTTATTTCATTGCCCCAGCTTAGATGCTGTATAAATTTTTTTATAAGAGATTGCATGAAAGGAAAAATAGGTGAGGAGATATGAGGGGAAAGGACAGGGCTCTCAATAGCAGGAAAGGAGAACATGCTCAGCTAAAATCATTAACAGATTGATCAAGTTAAAGCACTGCAAAGTTCTGTCTCAAAGAGTTTTAAGACCATTGTGTCTGCTGTTCCAATCCCTTTACCTGCTTGGCTTGACAGATCAAGCCATTTCAAATTTCAGCTCCTTTTGAGCTGGATGAGAGTCAGCATGATGAGACCGTGGGAACTGTGAATTTGGGCTTTCATTGGAAATGCAGACAGGAGAGGAATCACATCTGTCTGATCAGGGGAGTGGGAGCTGACTGTGAAGTATGTAGATTGTTTGGAATGATTTAGGATGATAGCACTTGTAGGTTTGTGTGCCTGTTTGTGCAGTCTTACATGGGATAATGTAAAAGCATGCAAAGTTCAAGGGTCTTGTAAGCTTCTGGTGTCATTAAGGTGGCCTTACCCTTTACGTTCCACTTCACAGCCAAAAGGGAAGGTCTTTGCCCAACACCAGGTGCAGTGAAGTACTCCTGAGTGAGACAGCGCAAATGAATTTTCCCTCTGCCCTCTCGGTGGGGGCCTGGTTGGGTGTCCTCATGGCAGTCTTCTGCCAGGTGGAGGGCTGGACCAGTATGTGAGGGATAACATCCTTGTTCTGTCACCCACAGTGTCTTTCTAGTTTTATTCCCAGCCAGTAAAATGTTGTTTGTATTTGACTCTACAGTGGGAGCATGGATGGGAGTGCAGATGGGTGTCTGGGGCCTGGCACTTGAGGACAGACAGACTGGCTCTCTGAACTTGTATAAATCTTGTGTTTGCAGTGGGGCAGGGTTTTGCTTCTGTTTGGCCAGAAGCCCCAGTGCAAGACACAAGACTGGTGAGCCTGCATGTGAAGAATCACTGTCAGCTTGTGTTCACAGTGTGTGGTGGGAGAGGCAGGCATGCAGACCTGCCTACAGGACTCTGAAAAGCATCTGTACCTGGCTTGGAAAGAGGTGAGATGGCAAACCAGTGTGATAGCCATGCTACTTGAGAGAACTGGTATTTCAGAAGAAAGAATCTTTGTTCAGGTGTACTTTGGCAGCTATTGGAGCAATGCCACTACAAAGCCCTATCCTGTCAGAGTGTCCATCTCAAGTGTCACAGAGGTATAATAGAATTTGTTCAGCTATCTATGGTCAGACTTTATGGGCCACTGAGCCTTTCACAGAAGGGCTTTCAGAAAAGTGTGGGATATGAAATACAGCAGAAAAAGATCTGGCCAGGGCAGCCCACCAGATTATGACTTCTGCTGAGTGTTTTTGAGGCCCTCAGTAGGCATGCTGAACACTTATCTGGTCTGTGAGAGCTGTCTGCTCTCTGAAGGACCAGGAAATGAGCAAAATGCCCGGTCATTTTGTTAAGCAACAGACGTTTGCAATCACTTTCCTGTGTGCTCTTCCAGGACTCTTCTCTCTCTGTGTTTGCTGTCAGCTCTGTCATGATCCCTCATTCTGCTGCCCATTTTGGGGGGGTGAAGAGTGGCACCAGGTGTACTTGGCTGGGCATTACAGGTGTGCTGGAGACTTCACTGTGATTAATGCATCAATCAGCTGGAGCCCTGCCATCTGTGAAAGTAGACACTGGGTGCCTTATGGTTCAGGCCTGATATTATTTTGGGGCCTGCTTCTTCACTCAGCTCAATGCTAACTCACACATAGCATGGTCTGTTGATCCAAAGGAGAAATGGTTTCTTTTTCAAGGCGCCTAAGCCACAGCTAAAGCATCAGCACTGAGGAGTCCTTAATATTCTTAATTAAGTGTTCATGTTGGTTTTTGCTACCCTGCCTGGAAACTCCGTTCCTTTAATCAAAAGGCAACACTGTTGGTAGTGTAGCATTCTCAGTTTGCTTACACAGCACCTCTTTGTGGCAGGTTCAATGCTACCCGCCTTTCCCTTTAATTAATTTCAGATTATCCGCATTACTTGTTCCACCTCACATGCTGCAAGTAAAAAAGCCTACCTTTTTGACTTGCGCCGAGGTTTTCTTCTTACTGCTCTCAGCTTTCTATGGCTTTTTAAAAAATTTATTTGTTTGTACTTCCTGTAGTGCTTCTTGAAACAGGCAATAAACTGGTTTGAGGAGATGGAGAAACAACTCACAAAAAGGGGAAATAGGTGAGATCTGCAGAATGAGATCAAATGTTGGATGGTAAAATCTTGAATCATTTGAGAATGTCTTTGGGAAAAAAAATAAGAATCTCCTCCTCTACAAAAGACATTGCAAAGTTTAACAGTCATGAAAGTCACTGACTAGTGGATGCTGTTCTCAGTCTGAGGCTGGAATGAGCCAGAGTTTTCCTCATGTGCTCATCCTGGAGGAGACTAGGGGGAGAGGCCAGAGCTGATCCATGGATCGTGTCAGGACACAGGAGTGAGTCAATATATGTGTGAAAGTGTTCTTTTTCACAGCTCATGGGGAAACACGTGGTCTAATGCTGTGCATTCTTACCTAAGAGAGTTGGCTGTAACATCTATTGCCCTTGGTACCTAACAGATTTTACAAAACAAAGCCTGCTGTTACCTGTGTTTGTCAGCATCAGGTGCATGCGAACACCTTAGACTAGAATGGGAGGGGACAGAGTGGAGCTTCCTGGCTTTTTTACATCTTTTTAAATCCCATTTTAATCACTATGTGGTTAAAAAAAAAAAAAAGTTTTTTGAAATGTAGGGGATACTATGCCTATGTTTACATGTGTGTAAGGATAACCTGATAACTATAGAGCTAGGCATATAGCTGTATAATTAGAAAAAAGCCTAAGTACCATGTAGCCAGGGATGATTTGGGGTCATAGTCTGATTTTTTTTTTTTTTCTTTTTTTCCTGCTTTTCTTCTGTTCCCTCTCTACACTCCCTGCTGTAACTTGTGGGCTCTGATGCTGTTATATGGTGCTGCAGGTCCTTCCTCCTCTCTCCTTTGCTGTGGCCTTTGCACAGTGGCAGTGACTTGGACAGCCTTTGGTTTGTGTCAGTGAGGGTTTTTCTGTGCCTGTCACAGGTGGCGTTGGCAGCCCTTGGTTATACACCTGGTTCCTTAGGCTGAACGTGGTTGTGCTGAATTTGGATCTCTCCTAAAGCAGGTGTCCTCCCTGGGTTCGGTTCTGCTCTGCTCTGCTCTCCTCTGCAGATCTTGCTGATCAGGAGATGGGAGGGAATGGTAGCAAGGTAGAAGAGAGCTGGCAATTAGTTGAGGTCTGTCCTTTCAACCTTTTCTGTCTTCAGCAAAAAGCATTTTTTTTTTAATGCCTGTGGAGTTGTAGGGTATTGAGAGAAGTAGAAAACTATGTTTAATTATAAACATTTGGAACAGGGGAGACTTTCTCCCCACCCAGCTGTATGTACAGCACCTTGCACAAGTTTTGTGTCTTTAAAGCGTAATGTACATGGCACAGAAGGCAGAACTTTACCATTTGTCTTCACCTGTGTACATGGAATTTGAATTCCCTGAAGAGGAGGCAGCATGGGCATTCCCTGCCAGCTTGTTTCTACAGACCATAGATGACTGATCAGTTGTGATGGGGCAGATGGGGCCTTTTCTGTTGCTTCTGGCTTTTCAACACCAGCCTCTGCCAGTCCCTGGGTGGCACACGGGTCAGTTTTGTGCTTGCTTTCTCCCTCCTGAATGTGGGGTCAGAAGGTGTTTTGCTCCTGTGATAGTCCCCTGTGGTGAATTTTTTTAAACAGTGCTGGCTACAGGGAAGCTGATAGTTTTTTCAGGTTCATTCTTTATTTAAATTCTCTGCCTCCTGAGGCATGCTTGTGCTTCACTTGTCCTGATGCATTTTCTTTGGGCATCCTTCTGCTGTGGCAGCTCCTGCCCAGGGCACAGACAGAGAATGAACCTGATAGATGGAATTTGCACCAGAGGAAAAAAAACCAAAAAACAGTCCCCTGAGGAAGGCGTGTGCAGCCACTGGGAACTTAAATGGTGTTTTGATAGTGTACTGCTTTGTGCCTAAGTCCTGCTGGGGTAAAAGGGAGGAAAGTGATTATTCAAAGTCAGGGGATCTGACTCCCAGGAGTCTGGGACACGGTCAGTTTGGGTTAGAGATGCCATGGCTGAATGATACTTGGAGCTGTCCCAGACAAAAACAGGGCAGAGAAATGCTGTCAGGAGACTTTTCTCCTTTTTGTTTAGATTGAATGGGTCATTCTCACCTGCCAGAGTGCATAAATTGCTGTTCTGCAAGCTAAAGCTTTAGACCACTGACTAAATGGTGTGCCCTGCCGTTAACTGAAGGGAGGGGAAGGATGTCAGTAAATGCATATTAGCCTTTCAACGGGTACTGTTCAGCCTATGTTAGTGTTCTAAAATCCACTCTGGTTTATGGTGGTTTTATGCGGGTGTTGCTTCAGTAAAGCCTGATTTCTAATGTGGGCATGTGAATATTTCTGTGTGCAGCCTTGGTTTTGCCAGTGTGTCGTTAAGCGTCTTTAGTATCTCCTTTAATTTGTTCCTTTTTTTTTTTCCCCCCCCATTTATCTGTATTTTCTTTTCCACTGTCCTGAACTTTGAAAAGTGAAAATGAGTTACCTGATTGTGAGGTGCATGACTAAGTCTGTGACTGTAGGGAAGAAGACTCAGGTATTGCCATATTGTGGGCAAGTATCTTTCTCTTTCTTGCACTGATGAGAAACTTGGATGTGCAAGAGCACTAGCATGTGCTTTAGCAATAAAAAGAGTGATGTTAATTGCCTACCAGTGATTTGGGTACTTGAGGGTGAGAATTGCCAAGCTGGAACTTTCCAAGCTTCTGGGGTTTTTTTTGGAATATTTAGACTAAAAATCTCAGTGTTAAACTGTATCCTAAATGCTCTTGGGCTTGTTCTGGGAGAAGACAGGTATCCCTTCCTAGTGCACGTAGTGTCTCTCAGTCTTTTGTGTCACTGTAGGCTCTCAGTTCACTGCTTCTGAGGTGTAACTGTTTTGAGAGGTCACAAACACCTGTCTGAATGGAAATTGGAGGGAAGGAACTATTGGTAATAAACTAGCAAACCAGACTTTTAAACCCTGTGCTGTGCTGTAGCCTTGAGCTGGGGTTGCCAGCCTCTTTTGTGCTTGCTGTAGAAACAGCTGCTATGAGGAAATTTTTTTTTTGGCTGGGTAGATAAACAGTACACAGACTTGGCCAGACAGACCAAGTGCTGTGAGTGATCTCTTTGCCAGACTGGAAATGGTGTTTTGCATCCCTCACTTCTGCTTGGAGTAACTTGTCACTAGAACCCTTTGGTTTGTCTTTTGTTCTTTCTCTTTAATGAAACTGCTGTGCTTGGTTTAAATCCTTGCTATTGCAATAAAATCTTGCCTTGATAAGGACCTTAGCTTGATGAAGCAGAAGCTCCTGTCAGAGCAGCATGTTTTATTTCAAGGGCATATTTTTCATCTTCATGATGCTGAATAGGACAACAGTAATACCTTCAAAGTCAGTGCCGGTACACTGATGAAATGTCAGTAAGATGAGAATTAGACCCACGTGCCTTCCCCTTCTCTGGCAGCTGGCAGGCTTGGACAGGATAGAATTTGAAAGCCTCTTCTATCTGCAAGACTGTGCTTCTACCTGTTTTTCATAACAGACAGCAACCAGGAGAGCATTAGCATGGTGATAAATTTCCAAGTGTCAGAAGCCATCAAGCTGCCTGGTGAAGCAGAGGTGTTTCTTGGAGGAGTTGAGCAATCCAGGAATGCAGTCCTTTAGAAGTAGCTTCGAGTGATGATGAGGGCTTCACTTGCAAAGTTCCACCAAGCAGTGTCCAAACAGCATGTCAAAAGAAAAGTGAGGCTTCTTTCCTGCCTTGGTAGAGACCATCCTGGCTTGTGATGGGGCATGTTCTCTTGCTGCTTGGCTTATTGCCTGAGCTCTGAATCAGTTCCTGAAATTCCATTTCTGGCTGTGACCTGTCTAGCCCTGCTGTGCTGGTCCTTCACTGGCCCTGGGCTTAGGTTCCTCTCTAGCTCAGGTCCTGCTGGCTCGTCTGACTGGGGCAGGAGTGCTTTATGGGGCCCTGATGAAAGCTGAGAGAAATAATCTGGGTTTTGGCTCAGGAGTTAAGGCTCCTTAGCACTTGAGGATAAATGACTTAAAGCACAAACAGGCAGTGCAGTAAGGTGGTGTATTTATTAGAGCAAGTTCCCATTAACTCTTCTCCTTGACAGGTTAAATATCTCTAGCTGTTCTTGTCCACTGTCATATAAGGTCTGACTCAAAGCCAGTGAATTCTTTGCATTTCTATTGACTTTAATGATGTTTGGACATGTGCCCAGGATCATAAGATCAGATGTGCTGGACGACACCTAAAGTCCATCTATTCCCAATGTCATGCTGCTCAGTAGCACAGCTGTATCTGGCAGTGAATTGTATCTGGCATCTCTCTGGAATCAAGAATATGTAGCACAGAGAGCTCTGTAAATAACTGACTGCTTGCCTTGGTGTTTTCAAGAGTGTGTGGGCTGGGTGACTGAAGGGAAATAATTTGGGTTTAATCCCTAACCCCCATCATCACCCTGACAGGTCTCCCCAGGTTTTGACTTGGACCAAGCACAGACTTGCATTCTGATTTAAAAAAGACAAACAAACACAACCACAAACAACCAACAAAATAAAAATCACATCTCCCTAAATTTTAAGGAATTGTTTAAAGAATTTTTAATGGAAAGGTGATACTTTTAAAATAAAAGGTTAAACCAAAATATTTGTTATATAGTTATTAAAGCAAATTCAGCACAACTTAGAAGATACAAAATATGCTGGCCTTATTAAATTGCTATTTTACTGGAAAGAGTCACTCTTGAAGATATTGCTCCCTGTGATTTTTTTGTGCTATGCTGAGTATAAAGTCAGTGAAAAGAAGGTTGCAGTGTTTATGTGCTCTTGTTGCAGGAAAGCAGTGAGCTCTGTGGGTAAAAATAGAGATTATGGTGTCTGATGCAGGGCCTGCTTATACGGTCATGTTGTTTTGTTTTAATTACAGGAATTACCTGGCTGACGTCAGCTTGTAAGTCAGCAGGGTGGATGCTCACACACTGTTCTGGAGGTGACCAGAAAATGACAGGTGGTTTAGAGAGTGGTTTTTTGGTTGTGTTTGTTAGTTTGTAGGTTTTTTTTTTTTTTTTAAGATGTTTTTAAACTGAAAACTTCTAACTGAAATACACATGTGATTTTGTTTATTTGTCTGGGTTTTTTTTTAGTTTTGCTAGTAATTTATTTTATTTTTAATATGGGTTTCTTAACATTTTTTTTGCTAATAGTACCAGTTGATAGAAACCAAAATCAAACTCTCTATTCCTCATCCTGATTTAGAAACTCACCAATTTTTGTCTGGGTAGGTTGGGTGTGTTTGAGAACGGAAGGAGAGTTGTGCTTCAGATCTAAATTACTTGGTCTCATTCCTGAGATACAAGATGATTTCTTCTTCAGAGAGAAAAAAAGTAGCAATTACCAGCAGAAAGTTGCAAGTGAAAGGGAGTCACAGGTGCCTTGAGGGGCAATGGTGTAGAGCTTTCATGTGTACCACTCTCGCAGGATGGACAAATATGTGGGAACTCAGCCTTTAGGCTTTACATTAACCACTGGAAGTTGTTTCCCTCTGTGCCTCAATTTTCCCACCTGAGAGAGGCAACTGACCTCCTCTGCAAAGCCCTTGGGGAGCGACTGGTGGGAAGCACTGGATAAGCACTGTTATCTATAGCTATTGGCAGCTGAGGTCTGGACCAACGTGTCTTTTTTTGCTCCTTCCCTCAAGGAATCAGATATTGGCCACTGTTCAAGGCAGGCAATAAATGCAAACAGTTCTACTGTATTTTTTCAATCTTAATTTTCTTGGGTGGCAAAACCAACATAACAAAGTTATGAGACCCATGGCCTGTTTGAATGTGACCCCATCTGTCTGCAGTGGGTTGTAGTCCAAGAGCTGCTGTGTAGATGTTCCAGTTGAATTCAATTTGTGGTTTGCTTTTTGAAACATAATTTCATTTCTAAGTGTGGAAAGTGTACTGAGATTTGTCCTGGTGCTGGGAGAAGAGTCCTGGTCTGATTATTTAAAATGAATTAGTTCTGATGAAATATTTAGCCTTTAAACAACACATTTAATGCAGTGAATTGCATTTTATTTATTAATGGCTGTTGCAATGAGATTTGGAGAGAAATTCTGCTAAAACGCACTGTTGTGATACTGCCAAATATAGTAATGACTATAATATTTTATTGAATTATTAATAGCCACTGTGCCTACAGAGCTACATAAGCATCAGATTTCAAAATTGCTTTAATCTGAAGACTGATATTTCACCATTGTTCTGCTTTTTTTTTTAAACAATTTTTTAAAATTAATTAAAATGATAAAAACAAAGCAGGAAGGCCAGTCAGGTGTTGCCACTGTTTAACTTTTTTTTTCATTATCAAAGCACCCCCAGGAAATGTGTCAAATATTATTTCTTTCTGCCAGCGCCGTGTCTCTTTGCAAAGAGAGATTCCTTGTATGGAAAGGCTGCAGTTAAAAGGAAAGGTATGTGTGAAAGCTGGGCTGAGGGACATCACTGCTGCTTTAGAAAAACAGCCTCATCCACTGCCACCTCCCCTGCCACCCAGGGCTGATCTGTGTCATCCATCCCCGAGTTTATTGACAAAGAAGGATAGGCAGAGCACTTTTAATCTCTGTGGACCAGATTTCCTGCCTCTAGGACAGACACTAATCTGTCAGAGGTTGGGCTTCCAGCCAGTGACTCTCTGCCAATAAATTTGTGGTGCTGGCCCCATGAATGATGGCCAGTTCTGTCTGTGGGACCCCGGAGCCCACCTCAGGAGGGATGTGCCTTACCTGTTTCATTTCACATGGTGTCCAGGATGCTCCTGGATGTTCCCTGCTTCTTGATGCTTGGTCTGATGTGAGAGTATGATAGTTTGGGCATTGGTGTCCCCTGGCATTGCTATGTCCCATGCCAAGGAACATTTTCAGACAGACCTGGTTTAGAGGATTAGGTAGCCCAAGAATGTTCGCTTTTTGGCACCTTGCCCTGGGGAGAAAGGAAATTCATCCAGGTGGAGGCGGACCTTGATGTGCAAAGTGGCTTCTGGACCAATAAATAGGCCCCATCCTGTCTTACTTTCTAATGTGGGCCTAACAAATGAAGAGCAAAAGTGACATGAAGGGCAAGGTCTCTTGATCTGAGCTCTTGTTTTTTCACTTTCCTTTGAATTGAAGACAAATTGTCTGAAGTCTCTCTAGATGTTATTTGGGGCCTGTAATATCAGTATAGGATAGTGAAGATGTGGGAATATACCAAAGATTTCCCTTATTCACCTAAAGCTATTGCTGTGGAAGTGTCCGGTTAGACCACTTGTCCAATTACTCCTTGCCCTCTTGTGTGACTTTTTTGGTTGCCAAGGAGCTCTGGGGAAAGCTTGCAACACATGTTTTATTATCAGCAACCAGTGTGTTTTCCTTCTCTCCCCAGCATCTTTCCTAGTTTATTTAATTTTCTAATTGAAGATGTCCGTCCAAAAGAAGACTTTCCGAATATTTGAGAGTATCCTGAGGTACATTGAAAGGTCTAATTTGTGAGTCTGCAGCCAGAGATGTTGCACTGGGTCTGGCTGGGATGGAGTTAACTGTTCCCAAGGCAGCGCCCCTGGTGCTGTGCAGGAGCATCTGTCGCTGGAAGGGTGTTGGTAACACAGTTCTGGCTATTGCTGAGTCTGCTGGTAGCAGCCAGGCTGACTCACCCCCACCCCAAAGGCCGATAGGCTGGGGTAGGTGAGAGCCTGAGGGGGCAGTGGCATCCTGTAACTCCTGCTGTCCTGTGTTTTTGAATGCAGGCTCCTACTCTGTCCCTCTTGTGCCGTCTGTAGCCATTGCCTGGGGAGCTGGTGTGAGGGAAAATTGCAGGTTTTACTCCAGGGATGGCGACTGGGAGCTTCCCCAGGGCTTTCTTGTGGCTGATTGGTGGATCAGCCTCAAATCAGCGCCTAGGGAGCAATCAATGGACTCAGCTGGGCTCCCTGGCTGCTGGTGAGAGGGTGCCCTGCATCACTGGGGGATTTGAGTGGGGCTGGTAAGAATGCTGCAGGGGTGAGAGGAGACAAGTTCTTTATCCACTTAGCTGATGATTCAGACAGCTTAGAGCAGTCCTACCTCAGAACCATGCGCAGGGGAGAAAAGCACTGGAGGGCTAGAGCTGGCTCCAAACTCCTGTATTCAGCCCAGAAAGGCTAATTTCCTGACTCTGCTAATGATCTCTGGCAATTATCTGCCACCTTCTGGTGAGACAAGGGGAGATGTGATAGGAGATGGGAAGAAGAGGAAGCTGGAGACTTAGTAGTGGTTGGGTGGTTCAGGGAGATGAAACACTTGGGAGCCAAGCTGGAAAATGGGAGTAGGGAGGCCAAATGACAGTGAGGACTGAGTCAAGCAGTGCTACAGAAAGTAGCCTAGATCAAGACTTCCCATATGTCAGCAATTTTTGGGCCAATATCTTTCCCAAAGAGTTTTCATGTTTGAGGGAGGAATGTCGTCCTGTGGCATAGCTTTGGTCTGCATGGACAAATGTTCCTCCATGGCGAGGTCATGGTCCTCTCAGCTTGCTGGGTCCCACGCTCCCATTAACTACACTGGCAGTGAGCCATCAAAATCCACTCCGGAGTACTGAACTTCTTTCACTACAAATTATCATGGGGGAAATATTGAAAGTCATGCCCTGTTTAACTTGAGGGAAGTTTCCCTGATGGCATCAGGCATATGTCACAGTGACTGCACAGAGGAACAGCACATGTATTTGGATTTGTCTCATTGGCTTTGCAGAGCCTAATGATCTGTTGTGAGGAAGAAAACCACTTCAGCTCAAAGAGGCAAAACTTTGTAGTAAACAAACTTTCACTTCTGTGCAGGGGGTTGTCAGAGAGAAGTGATGGCAATAAATAAATTAATTAGGTTTAATAGAAACATAGTAATTGTATGTAATCTATCTTGAATATAAATAGAAGGATCCAAGCAGATGATGTGCTGAGTGAACATACCATCCTTGATTCCTATAACTGTTCCAGAGAGCAAAAGCTTCCTTGCTTATTTGCACACCCGTTTCTGGTGCTTGTTGCTTACCTTTTGCCACCAGAAATTGGCAGCCTGCTTCTACATGCTAGAAGATGGATTTTGCTTACCACTGCAAGAGACTGTGATGTAATTGTGACCACCCAAGGCTTGGTCTGAAGCCCTGCTGCCTGAAAAAATAAACATGAGCTGACTTATCTTTAGCTGTCACTTGCATTGTAGTCTTAGGCTGTGAAATGCATTTATGTGGTGATTTGTCTCAGCAAAGAAATCATCCATTTTTTCTGAATTTCCAGACAATATATTGTTTGTTTTACACATTGATATGCGTGTTACTGTGAATGTCACTGAAACAAAGTGATTCTTTCTTTCTAGTTTTCCATGCTTAGACAGTGGAGAGAAAATGATCTGCTTGCAGGCGTGAATTTCTTGGGAAGAGGGGAAGGCACCAGCCCATTCTCTGTGTGTATCCAGCTGAGCCTGGTCTGGATCAGGTGCTGGGGGATGGCTCTGCCCTGTGCAGTTCCCTTCGCGTGTGGTAGAGCTGCAGCCAGCCATGAAGGCAGGGTATGAAAAAGTACCAGAGGACTGCAGTGCGACCCATGCTGCTATTCCCCTCTGGGTTAAGCATTCTCTTTCAGTGGTGCTATCCTAGTATTACTTAAATTAATACTAATGGACTGCAGTCTATAGAGAATTTGAAGAATACAGACTACTGTCTCTGTTTTGTTTCAGGCAAAAGAGCCCTGGGTGAGCTTGAGCTTCCTTGGTTGTGTTCTAATGATTGCTGCAGTTGATGCTCATCGGAAGTAAACTGCAATAAGGAGTGTTAATATTTTGTATTAAAAATTTATACTGAAGTATTTTTCCCAAAATTACTTGTACTCTTTTTGCAGCTGGAAGAAGAAAGAAAATATAGAGGAAGGCAGAATGAAAATCTTTCGAAATGCTTTATTAATATATTATCTAAAGTGACTTTGATTTCAAAATAATATTTTTTTTCATGCTTAACTGATGTCATTGAAAAATGTTAGTCCTGCTAAAATTCTTTAATATTTCACATTGCTATTTACTAGTTTTATGATAAATGTTAAATTGAGTAAGAATTTTTACTTAAAGATTTCTGCTGTGTGTACTTCTACTTTTAAAGTGAGAATAAAATCAATACCATGACTGTGTAAGACTCATGGGAGAGGAGAGTGATTACAGAATTACTATTGACGTGGTTTTCAATCAATTATCCAAGAAAATTGAAAATTTCTTGAAAAGTTTCAGCTTTAATCAAAGGACATTATGACAAAGTACTCTATGAAAAATGCTATGAATTTGCTTTGATTAGGAAATTGCTTTGACTGTTTGTTTTTGTTCAGTGCTAGAAAAAATATTTTAAATATTTTGAGCATTTTAAAAATTGTGTGATAAATGTTTGCAAAAACAGGGAAAAGGTTGAAACTTGAACTAGGAGGACAGATACTTTCCAGTCAACTGCAGTCATAGATAAATCTGTCAACATTTATAATCTGAAAGAGGAAGTTTAAATATCAAGTATCATGTGCTGAATGCTTATATTGAACTGCCTACAATCAGTCTATAGGGTCAACTTTTGAAATGTCACAGGTTTAAATAGTACGTGTTGACAGGAGGCTGAGATTTTTCTCAGAACACTCTTGTGCAGCCCAAGATGCCATTTTTCCTAAACATGGCTGGTCAGTCTTGCTGGCAACATTTCTGAAGTAATTGGCACTGTCTTTAAAGATGTTTAGTGTGGCTGGGTTTTGGGGCACT
>VXBU01002483.1:22521-74218 GCA_013400315.1 Bombycilla garrulus
GGGAATTTGTTTTTTTTTTTTTTGGTTTTTTTTTTTTTTTTTTTTTTAAATGCTGCTGCAAGAGAGGAAATGACTCGTGGAATCAGGTGAATTAATGATTATTTCAAAGGACGATCTATCTGTTCTTGAAAGTCAAGGAAGAATTTAGCATGTGCTTCCAGAGCAAGGCTGCAGAAATGGATGAGGAGAGACCAAGTATGGTCAGGGTTTGTGCTGGCACAGAGGGTGTCACCACAGCCCAGGAAAACACACCACTTCTGCAGTGTTGGACATTTGAAAATGGCCCCTCTTAGATAAACAGCCATCTGAGAAAGCCTTTTTTAGAGGAGCTGAGAGTGCAGCTCACTGATTAGTGAGCTGTCATCTGGCATCAGGATTTGGTGCCATCTACTCATTCTTGTGTGCCCTGTTACCATAAATCTCAGGGACTCCTTGGAAGGACTGAGGCACCCTGGTCTTTTGGGAATTATGTCCACAGGTTAATGCCTCCTTTGAGGCTAAGATCAGGCATTTTTTGGGTCTGGCAATGAAACATGATTCATTGAAAGTGAAAACTGAAACCTTTATGGTGAAAGGAGATAAAAAGGAGAGGAGAAAATAATGCAGAAAAAGAGTTTACCCAGATTTTCAGGTAATTTTCGGTATTATTATTTACTACATCAGTAGTTTAAAACTCTGGCTTTGGATCCAGTCCTCTCTACTTGACTTCTTGTGGTCCTAATGATCTCTGCTCAAAGAACCTTCCGTTCAAGCTCTGTATCCTGTGAATGAGAAGAGATCCCCAGGCCTTGATCACCAGCTCTTCCTGGTGCTCTACAGGACATAAAAGAAAAAAAAAATTTTTCTCCTGTGTGAAGGAAGAGGAGCTGCCACCCAGATATTACTCAGTGTGTTGTGGGCTGTGCACCGGAGGAGTTGAACTGCTCTTCTCAGAGTCTCTCAATGTTTAAGAACACACTGATTAGGAGCAGGTAAAAATAGCAGTGTAGGAGGTTGCTCACTAAAAGACTCCCTTAAGTAGGAGGAGAAAATAGAAACTTTGCTGATTATCTACATATATGTATATATATACACACACACAGACAGCCCCTGCTAGGAAACTCTGCAGGGAGTTGCATGTGCAGCAGCTTCTTGTGATCTGGAAGTAGCTGGTTGGATTATCCATGGAATGTGCTCTGTTACCTCAATCATCAGCTTCAGCATGTTTGTCGCTGTCTTCAGGATGTTTTACCTCATTTGCCCAGAAACGTTTTCCCATCCCTAAAACATTTGCTTCAGGAAATGGTCTTCCAAGAAGTTCTTCCTTGTCTAGTTTGTACAAGAAGCCTGTCCTGTGCCAGCCTCATCCCAATCCTTGCCTATACGTGAGTCTTGTGAGGTGGCTTTTTCAAACAGTGCTGCATGATGCCATGGGGCAGAAAAAGTCCAAACATTTAGAGATATGTGCTCTTTGGGAAGGGATCTGTCTGGGCTTCTTGGGACTTCAGCACACTTCTAACTTTTCAGAACCATGGATGTATTAAATTTTATGATGCCCCTACTTTTTGTCTGGGGGTGGCTCATTCTCTTCATGGATCTCTAGCAGTTACTTTTGCTCTCTTGTGTGTGACAGATCAAAGTATTAAATACAAAGGCAGCTGTCAGAGACTGTGTGCTGCAAAACATGGTCCTCTCTCCATGTCCAGCTCCCTGGTTTTTAATGTGGGGCAACGACTCTGTCTTGATGGATTTTGCTCTTTGGACTTTGAGTCTTCATGGGAACTCTTGGGTATTTTTATGGATGTTCATGTATTTGGCTGGCCAGGGAGCTGTTCAGATGGAGGCAGTTTAAGTGTTAACTGTGCTCTGTGCAGTTGTGCTGTTTCCATGCATCTCCTTCAAGCCTTTAACTCCATAGCAACCACATGTGCATCTCTGCCTCTTCCCTGGCTCTCCCCACAGCCTGATTAATGTGCGCCAAAGGCGGGATGTTATTGAGAGATAAATTCTGTAGAGTTGCTTCTTCTCATGTTTTGCTGTGACCCATTTACCCTCCTGGGATTAGAGCTGACCCTCAAATTATGCAACTCTGGTATTTCGGAGGATGTTTCCCCCTGCTCCTATCTCATCTTGTAGCCAAGTCTTCTGTGGTTGTTTTGTAGTAATTTTCCTCTATAATGTGATTTTTTTTTTTTTTTTTCCAGGTAATTTACTGCAAACAAGAAAAGTTAAAAGTCTATTTTGACATAAAACTGAAGTTATTCCTATGCTCAATTTCTGTGTTTTTTGAAAGAAAATGCACAGTTTAAGATATGCTTCTGAATTAATTACCTAGTGGAGGAACAAGTAGCAAGTAAATGTTTTTGCTTAAATAGCAAGGTCTTTGCTTCTGCTTCAAATGAAACTGGTTTTGTTTGTGAAGTGAGTTGTTTGCTGAGGTGGAGCTGAGTAACGCTGACAATCTCTAAAGGTTTCATGGTAGGAATGAATAGGTTACTTGTATGTGTACCTTCTTAAAACACAGATAAAAGCTGATGCCCCGAGCTGTGCTAGCTGATTATGGTTATTCTTTCACTCCCTTGAAAACAGGTAGCAAAATGTGTTACAAATACAAGTTAAACCAATTTTCTTGGCCACTGGGACTAGGCTTTGAGTTTGCATATGGCCAATTACCTCTGCTCATCTGAGAAACAGTAATTTCTTACGTGTGGTAACTTAATTGTTCATAATTGCCCTGTCTGTATCCTGCGATATCAAAGCACCAGATAGATGGAAAAGCTCAGGTGGATCTTTAAACAGATGTGATGCAGACAGCCAGCAGTGCTTTTTGCAGATAGATGGCATGCCAGATCTATGCAGATGTACAGTGTTTTTTCATTATCTGCTTTGGACAGGACGGAGACAGAGAACACTGACTCTTGTAAGACTGCAAGACTCCACTTTACTTGCTGGAGACAATTTAATAAGCCAGCTGTCCTTGAGGGATTGCAAAAGAGACGAGGAAACCTCATGACATTTGTGGCCTTGAAAATGAAGCCACTGCAGGGTGAAACTCTTGAATTTTTGCTCATTGTCATGCTGGTCTTTTGTAGCCTCAGTCACGAGAAAAAACTCAAAGAATCCCTTAAGATGAAAAATTACCATGTACTGTGAGAATATTAGGGTTAATGGTATGTATACTTACCTTTAGCTCATTCTGCCTCAGGTGTTGGAGAATAACACCTGCTTGTTGGTGGCTTGCTGGCTGGCCTGGCTGCTGTACTTGGTGGAAGAATACTGGAATACCAGGAAAGGTCTTTCTGAGAACAGGATCTCTTAAGAGGATGCAGACAGGTTGGAGAAATCAATGTCCTGCTTGCTGTCATCTTCTGGATATTGCGACAGCATCAAGATCTGACAGTTGGAGCAAAAATTCCCTGTCAACTTTTGGTTCAAAACTAACTTCAGCTAAGAAAGACTGTTGTGTGGAGCAGTGTAGAGCCCTGTATTCAGTGTGCTGTTAGTGCCACTTCAGCCTGTGGTGTGACAGTGCCTCATCTCCCTTGAGAAGCCATAACCCAGTGCAGAGCTTCCCAAGTCTGGCAAACCCCAGGGCTAGCACAGGGGGAGTGGGGAGGTGCCCTAGCCCCTGTCAGAACAGGAAATGTTGAGACCTGGACTAACAGAAAGTAAAAAAAAATATAGCAAAACTAAAATCTCAGACACGTCAAATTTTAGGAAGTATTGAACACTCTCTTCTTTCTTTGCTGGTAGCAGGGGTTTATGACATTAATGCTCTCTCAAATTGGTGACTGCCTACAATTGTCTTGCATTTCTCTGTGACTGTTTGGATTCTACTGTACCCACAGGGATCAAAGAGCTGCAAAAAGAGAAGAGTTAGCATGAAAGAGCCTTGGAGATACTAGTTTAAAGAGTTCCGATTTCCTCTGCTCTAGAAGACAGTGGTATAGTTATGTTCTTGCTGATTCATTATATTTCCTCAGAGGAAGACAAGTTTCCTAATCTTTGATTTAGCAAAGGTTTGATTATTGAATACTGAGACTTTCAGGGTTGTTAGATATGATCTTACAATTAGATTTGAGTGATTTAAAGAGTTGTTGTCCCTCAGCAGAATCAAGGTAAAGGATTTTTGCTGGAGCAACCTTGCCTTAACTCAGCATGAATCAAACAGGTTCTTTTCCTGGCTAATTAACACCTGCGTAATGTTTAGCCAACTTTCCTTTGTGTTTGCCAAACACTGGTGGTCTCTAAAGTACAGTAACTGCTTGTAGATTCCTGCTGATCATTTAAATGAGTTTGTCAATTTGATGTGTCTGCTTCTTGGTAACTCAGGGTGGCAGAGTTGAGAATGGTCCTTTGACTCCATGTGTGGAAAGTGGTTTATTAGCTGAACATTAGGTATGGGGGAAAAAATTATGAGAGTGCTGTTCCCTCTGGAACGTGACGGCTGGTGCAGTAGTGTCCTGTACTGCCTCTTCCTAGGGACCACAACCTTAAACATGTTTGCAGTAAAATAAGAAAAGAAGGAAGTTTGTTTTGTTTGGGGAATTTGGTGACTGGGAATCCTAAAAGCTGGATTTTATTGTCTACTTTTATTACTGTTAAACTAACTGATGCTTTGAGGGAAGTTAGAAAACCTTAGTGTTTCAGGAAGCATTCTGTTGCCATCTTGGGAGTGTTCGATATTTCATCTTCTCTTTATTTTTGGCTGTGAAGATGTCTGCATAACAATGAGATCTTGGTTTTGAGTCTACCTACTAGCTCCAGCTATGGCCATCTTAATCTCACATGTAAACAGCCTGAAGACTTGTTTCTTCAGGCTTTGTGAGAATAAACATGATCAATAAGGGGGGGATAAACATGGGATTAAAAAAACTTTCCAGGGAATGCACTGATATCCTTCATTGTGCTGTTAATACTAATTTTGCAAAAGGAATATTTCTGCATTACTGGGTGAAAGTCTGAGCTCTGGAGAAACCCTGCCCTTAAGCTGCATGAGGACTTGCTGTACCTTCATTTCCCAGGGGGCACAGGGTTAGAGGTTGCACAGAGTTGATGTGACTCATGGTTTGAACATGCTTAGGTTTGCAAAGTTAATGGATTTCCTGCCTGGAGAGCTGTGCGTGTTGGAAGCCTTCATAGCTCAAGCTCTGAAGACTCAGCTGCATCATGCACTTTGCACTTGTGCCATATGACAGTTGATTTCTCCTGGCAGCTGGCCGAGCACCGGGAGCTTACGTTTCAGCAGAAGGCTCACTGAATGAACGTGCTTCTGCAAAACACATTCAGTTGGTGTCTTTTCTGGGGAAAATCTGTCAGAAACTTCTGAGCAGCTGTAGTTGCAGCTTGCACGTGGGGTGGGGATTGCCTGGTGGTAGGAGTGGGTGGAAAGGAGGCAATCTCATCTTTTGCACATTTCGGTAATAGTGGTGGTTGAATCTCTAAGTAATGTATTCCTCTGTGCCAAACCATTGATATTGACAGGAGCCTTGTTAATCTTGACATTTGGTGGAATTAATGATTTGTAGAAACTTAATGATTATTTGATGATTATTCAGTCCTGTAGATTGCTGGAGATTGTGGTGTTTCTGACTGCTACAGCCAGCAGGTTCCCACTTGGCTGTTGTGTCCAAGCACATCTGATTCCCCTTTGCTTGCACCAGTGCATTTAGGAGTGAGTGATACTTACCTGTGCTTTACTCAGCATTATGTGCCAAGACCGTCACCCTGTGATCCTTTTGTTTCCTAAAGGTGCCCCATCTTGTCCTATTCCCTAAGGTTCACACTCATCCCAGCTGTATTCTCCAGATTTTTTTTCTGATGAGCTGTCAGCAAGATGTATCAGTGACATAAAGATGGTAAATAGCAGCAAGAGATGGAAAATGGAGATGAGAATAAAATGTTTTCAGGGAGCTTTTAGCAATTCTCTTGTGATCCTGAGTGTTGATCTTGACTGCACAGAAATGATAGTATGTGCTAAGACACTTTTTACTATGTGGGGAAAAGTAGAAATGACCTGTCTGCAGGATGAATCAGGGAGGAAGGCCTGAATCCTGGAGGCTAACATGAGACTCTTGCTTCCAGAGTCAGAAGGTGTTGGGTCAATTGGCTGTTGAGAGCTTGGCTGCTGTTTAAGCAAAGATCTGCACAGATTTCTTTAGAGACTTATCAAAATCCTTCCTAAAGAGAGGTAGACAAATTCAGAGTGACTGAAAATGTTGTTTATATTGTTTTTGGAGGTTGTTTGTTTGGTTTGTTGTTGTATATTTTTTTTAGCCTGGTACAAGACACAAATGTGCACATGCACACATATATGGAGTCCTTGGAACCCAGAGCCCTCTGCTTGGAGTGATGGCGCAGATGCCAAAGTGAAAAAGTAGTTCTGGGCAACCACTGGTCACCACCTAATCCCATACCCTGTGCTTTACTGAGTCTCTCCCTTGGTGGTGATTGAGGGGAGGGGATTTTATGGAAGAGCTCAGTCCCTCCTCTGGGTGCCTGAAGCAGCTGGAGCTTGGGAACATATTCTGGGCCACACACTGGCTGGAGGCTTGAACTGGTGGTCCTTGCTTGCCTGGTTCTTCAATTACCCAGCTGAGTGACATTGTTTAGAGGGGGGATGGGACTGTGGGGCTGTCATTCCTGTCTGATGGAGTAATGACAGAAAATGAGATCCCTGCAGGCACGGTTCACTTTGTATTGTTATTGGCCTTTTCCAGGAGATGATGAATCCCTGCCCTGTCCCGTTCTTCCACTGATGCACGCTGCAATCCTTAGGAAGATGGTAAGGTGTGAGGGAAAGTGATGAATTTCCTGCCAGGTGGGGAGGATGTTTCTCCCTGAAAACTTAGTCAAGTCTTGCAGCCTCTGCCATGGTATCCAAAGCTTTGAGTGAATGGATGCTTCCATTGGTGTGGATAGCATTTTATGATGCCTTATGCACTGAACCTGGAATGGGAGCAGCCTGGGACCCAAACTAGTTCATGAAAGTTTGTGAGCATTTGTTTCTCTTGCTGTTGTGCTGTTTTGCAGTCAGGAGCATGTCTTGCCTCCTAGTCAGCTTCCTCCTTTGGAAAAAGAATAAATGCAAATGGATTTTGTCTTCTTGTTGCTCAGGGAAGCTGAATGTTTTGGTGATGAGACATCAGCCATGTATGGTCTTGGGACTTCTGGTTTTTAAGCTGTATTATTAAAAAAAAAAAAGAAATACACCTGCTTTATGGTTTGCAGTTCTCCTTACTGTGAGGAGGTTATAACTTTTTTCTTCTTTGTATTGTCCTGCAGTTGATTGTTGAGCCAGGTAGGGAGGATTTTCTGTGAGCTGTTATTTTTTTTTACCTTTTTTTTTCTTCTCATCAAAAAGAAGCTCTTCGTCTGCAGGGCAGGAGGGACTTTAAAAGACTGGATTGGCAAATACACGCTGATTTCACCAACCATTCATTATTCCCATGGGTTTGAGTTATTTGCTGCTTCTTAGTTCTTTTTCTTAAATTCTTTGGCCAGTTCGACAAAAATTATTTTGGGGAAGAAAGTGTGAATAAATGAAAGTTTCTTTGAAACACCATAGCTTTTCTAGTGTTTTTTGTTGTTGTTTTTTTTTTTTTGTGTGTGTGTGATTTCTTTTTCTTTTTGTATGTGCTTTATTTATGGTTGTTTTCTTAAAGATAATATTTAACAAAGGTGTCCTTTTGTATTGTTGGGTTGTGAGGATTCACTTTGCTTTTTCAAGCCTGGAATAAGAACAAAATGTAGATCGAAAGGGCAGAGAAATGCTTTTGGTCAAAGGAATATGCTATTAGAAAGATGTTTGGAAAGAAAATTATTGACAAAGCTCTAATATTTAGGTACTGAAATGTTTCTAAGTGCTTCTTGTGCTTTATAACTCCTCCCGTTTATTGATAACTTGAACTTTCTCTAACCTTTGTTCTTCCAGCAGCTTGTCTAGCAGTACATTCCACGTTGAATCTCTTTCAGAAATCCTTCACATATAACTTAGGTTTGGGAAAATATATTTGTAAAGCATTACAACAAAGAACTTAAAAGCAGAATGAATAGGGCTGTCCCATTTTCACTCCATTATATTTGGTAGTGTCTCCAAGCCAGGTGTTTACTAAGCTTCAGCAAAACTTGGATTATTTGAATCCAGTGTTTATCTGGAAGGTTTTATTTGTCGTGGGCTGGATTTTAGTTCTGTTGGTTACAAGGTGGTAACATGACAGTAATAGCATTTCCATCCCGCAGAATAGTGCATTCAGGAATATTACCTTCAATTTCGTAGAAGGCTTAATGACAGGAACATTTCTTAAATGGAGAAGTTAAAAGCTTGTAGCCACACTGTGATTCCATCTGACTGACTGACTGTGTGCTGCCAGCTGAGGCTGCTGTGTTTGGCTGTGCTGCAGCCTGTTCCCATGGCCTCCCCTGGGCCGGCACTGCCAAGGAGCTGATCCATCAGGTGGGGACTCAGACTCCAAGCTTGTCTCTGCAGTTTTCAGCTATTTTTTCCTCCCCCAGAATTCATCACCCGTTTTATCAGGGCTGGCACAGGGTTTGCTGTGGGAATGAACAGCTGGGGGTGGTCAAGTGGCATATGACTACTGTTTCTGGCAGCAGCTTGGGTCTGTGCTGCATCAGAGCGCTTGCATAACCAGCCCTTGGTTTATTTCTGCACTGACCAGCCATTTGGGCTTTCTAGTTATGGTGTACTTATATTTCAGAACTTATTCTCCCTGTCTGCCTTTATAGATCTATTTAGCCTATAGATGTAATGCTTTTTCAACCAAGGCATCTCTGGATGAGATTGCCCTGGTGTTCCCTCTCTCAAAAGGCAGCATTCTCCTAGAGCTAGATAGCCAGAAGCTGATGGGAAGGGAGAAATGAGAAAAAGGAAACAGTTCCTGCCACTTCAGGTCTCATTGGCGGCTGGAAGGATTGGAGTCTTTCAGGCCAAAATGTTTTGTGTTTATTTGAAGCTTGGAGCACTCATGAAAATTGTTTACAAGTCATTTTGAGGTTATTACTTGAATTTCTGGTCACCACATGTGGTTTTTCACATTACTCAGCCTGCCTGTCACGATCCAGCAGAGACTGTAAGGAAAACTAGTAAAACACTTGGGAGTTTGAGGGTAACAATTTAGCAGCTGTGCTGGTCAGAGCTGGTTAAGTGCAGATCAGCTCTTTAGATTTCACTAAGTGTTGCTTTGGGTTTATATGACTGCTCAGTGGCTTCAGATTTGCTTCTGCTCCTACTTTTTTAACATGTCTGATGAGTTTCCTTTTGGTTTTTTATGTCTTTTCAGGTATTTTTTCACTTTCCCAGCCTGCTTCCTGACCTTTCTTGGGCAGGAGGGGTTATATGACTACTAGAATTTAAACTGGGTTTGGCACCAAGTCCTAGTTCTACTTAGAGCTGTATGGCTGTCAGGTGGAAAAGCTTGGTCCAAAAAGGTGTAAATACTCTTCCCTCCTGTGTGTCAATAACTATAAAGTCTTGCCCAGACTGACTGAATACTCTGTATTTCAAGCAGCGCTGTAGAAATGGATCCATTTGGCATAATGCATTAGTTGGTCTGTTAACAGACTATGGAGTGGGCTATTGAATGCTGACTACAATTCCTACCAGTGAATCATGGGGGCCTTTAGCTTGCTGCTTAGTTACTCATTTGGGATTTAAGGGTTGGTTATAAATATGGGTCCAATGCTAGATAGATTGGTGAGTCTCCTAGGAGATGGGTGCCGGTGCTGGCAAGCAGAGAGGGATTGCTTGAAAAGCTTTATTTCACTTTCATCCTGCAGGGAGAGGTTGCCCTGACTCTGATGTGGCTGCAGGTACTCATGAAACCTCGGTGCTTTGTCCTGAGACAGGTAACATTCTTGGCAGAACTGGAAGCTTTAGGAAGTTAGTTAATTAAAGCACTTCCTTTACAAACTGTTTGACAGCAGACTCATTGCCAATGAATGAACTGTGTAGCACTAAATATGACTAAAAATTAAAGAAAAAACTGTACCTTCCAGCACGCACATCCATCCTTATATGTACAGGTTGATAAAAACTGTACAAGAAAATAAAGGTCGTAAGGGCATATTTGGAAGTCAGGCTTAATTTTGTTCAGCTGTGTTGACAAAACTGATTGTAATAATCTACTTCATGATCTGGGTTTGTGTTTCTCCTAAGAAGACTTGGTTTTCTTCTAAGAAGACTTGGTTTAGGCAGGGTTAGATATAAAAAGGCTCAGAAATATGGAATGGGGGATAGGATGTTAAAATGCTTTGAGTGGCAAAGCTGTTATAGGAGATTCCTGTGCCTTTTGAAATCCCATCTCTGGGGGTTATTCCTCTCAGCTGTGTTAATGTCACTATTTGTGGAACTGTGGTTGTCACAAATTGGTTACAATCAAAAGATCAAAAGCAAAACTTAAAAGGAGGGGAGGGTGAGTGGAACCTAAATCTGAACTTGATCCCAGGAATGTCTGTGGGGATGGTAAGTTACCTTGAAGAGGGTGGGAGTGAACACAGTGGGAATCTCTTGAGTGGGATTTGCAGCCAGAGAGATGTCAAGGTGTAATTGTGTCCTTATGCATCCCCAAAGCAGTAGTGCTGCAGAGAAGCTGTGTTTCTGTCAGGGGTCAGTTTTATTGTGTGACCTGGAAATGGGAAGAGAGAAACAGCAAATGTGTTCCAAATTGTAGAAGCCTGTCTTTGGTGAACCAATATATTCTGTTCGAACCTTCTGAAATACTGCTCCCTGCTCTGAGGGAGGTGCTTGGAGAAGTTATGGGTTCAGGAAGACAGGAGGCTTGCAGGTTTGATATGAGGGCTGCAGGAGCCTCTGCCTTTTCTGTGCTGCTGGGATTGTCCTGGTACTTGCCTGGTGAGGCAAATAAAGGACTGTGAGCTTAAGGAACAGAAGTGATGGTGCTACCGTGCGACTTGGTGGTTGAGCAAAGCATATGAACAAAGGATTTTCTTAAATGGGCAGGAGAGGAATTGGTTTTTGTTGTGGTTTGTGTTTTTTTGTTTTTTTTTTCTTCTCTGTGGAAAAGTGTTGGGTGTGATCTCCCCTAATCATTAGGGAAAGACTGTGGATATTGGGTGTTTCAGCAGCTGCAGGAGCAAAGGAAGGACTGACTCTGTTCTCTGAGCTGATCAAGTCCTTAGGCTTTTCTACCACCATTCTTAATAGTGAATTTGAGGACAGTGGTCGATAGGAATGAGCAATTCTGTTTTTCCAGTGGAGCCCTGGGAGGGATACAGACCAGTGTGAGTTTTCCCTGAGAGGTCTGCAGTCGTGCTGAAACCTAGGAATGCTCAGAAAAGCATCCTCTGTTGTTGAAGCTAAGGCAGCTTCATTTCTGTGGCACTAGTTTTCTTTCTGGTATATCTTTTTGTATATCTTGAGATTGTGTTGTTGATATACATTGCAGTAATGCTCATTAAAGTCAGAGACACCTTTAATAGAGATTCAAATTGCTCAACTGTGACATATAAACTGCAACAGCAGCCCACAATAGATATGTTTATGTGACTAGAGCCATCTGACTAATTCATAGCAATTAACTTATTTTGTAAATTGAAAATGTTTTTCTACTTGCATATTGTTCACTGGCAATTTGGGATTTTTTTCAGGTTTACTCATTCTTCAAAATTATCTCCTATGTATCTCCTATGACTCATTCTTTGTCCACGGTTGACTCATGAACTCCTTCATACAAGCATTTGGTGTGCCAGTTAATTTGAATTAGCTTCATAGGTCATTTGGCATTGGTTTGGTGTTCCAGTTGGAAAAGTCCAAATGTTGGGTTTGAGGTCCATTTGCAGAGGTCACATCAATTGGATGGAACTGTGCTCCCATATTTCTATAAATTTTCTCTTTCCATGAACCTTTAGGCAGAAGTGTGCTCACGGAAAGTGTTTCAAGAAAAGTTACATCAAAAGATGCTGGACTAAGACCAGGGCCAGATTGTAGGTTGTCTGGGGAGATAGGATAATATTGCTGAATTAAGTCTTTATCAGTCTGTTGTGGTAGATTTTCTCATGGCTCATCAGGATTGGTAAAAGCTGTTCTTCAGAAACAGTTTATTCAACCTTCCCTTTTGCTGCCTGGACAGGTTTGACTGTAGGCACAGGCATGGGATGGGATGCTGTCAAGTTACGGTGCTGTTTTCACTTGGTACCTCTCATCTGAGCCTTCAGTGCTGAATGATGTACATCCTCCCTCTGTGCTGCTGCTGAGCTCTGGAGAGACAAGCACCAGTGTTAGCCGGAGCCAGGAGCTTCTGTCGTCCTTCCTTCAGCGTGGGGTAATGCCCGTAGCAGAGAGCAGGAGTGGATGTGTGAGATCTCATTTGCTCCTCACTCAGCCTGGCAGTCTGCTCTGAAGGAGATGTGGCAGGTATGCTGTCATCTGCAAATCCAGCACAGTTTGGGTTTCACATCTTAGCACATTAATCTGAAAATTATTTCAATCTGTGGGTATGTCTGTGGGGGTCAGGAACACTCATTATTTTTGCTGTACTGAGTGTGTCCTCTGGTGGAGGAGCAGAAAAATCAGCTCAGAGAATGGAATTTGTAAGAGCTGCAGAAATTGTTCCAGCTCTTCTCTCAGTGCCTGTTTACTCATTTGTGATGTGTTTAACTGATGCATAAACTGACTGTGGGACAGATCACCCAGCCCTCAGCAATTACAGCATCCCAGCTAAAGAGTCTTTAGTTGGTACACTTGATTCTGTTTGTGTCTGGTATTGGCAAAAATGTTTCTTGGCCACTGACCCTGCTGAAGGTTCCTCCTGGTCTCGCTGGGGTTGTGCCTTGTCGTGGCCCTGGCTGGCTGAGCCTTGCTGATGGATATTTGGAAGGAATTGTGTCTTGTGAAGAGGGAGGTGGCTGATAATGGCTAAACCAATTGTGTTAGTGAAAATGAAATCCTCCCTGCAGATCTGAAATACTCTTATCAGCGTACTCCGGAGTTGTACGAGTGAGCTCATTTCCGAAATGACAGGCACTGGAGATGGCTTAGCATGGAGAAAAGGCTCGTCCTTACCCTGTGTTATACCCTGAGCTTGCCTGGATCCCTTGATCTGCAAGTTTCTGCTGGTGGCTTCTATGTTTTCCCCATCATCAGTCTCATCTGTCATGGATTCCTAATGCTGTGGGGGCAGTCTGGCAGGCAGAGGTTAGTTAAGCTATGTCAGAGCTTTTTATTATTGAAAGCACGTTCAGTCTGTGGATGTTAGTCAAAGGTAAATTAGAATGCAATTGATATATGAATAGAACATGCATAATAATTTTAAATGTGTTTATTGCAATTAGTACGACTGAAATGAATGCCAGAGGAAACAGGGAATGATTAACCTCACATAGGCTTTGTTGTAATTTGTTTAAAAAGTTCAAATTTAAAATGAGACAATCAAAATGTTGCTAGTTGATAAGAGGGGAAGACAGAGGGGGATGTTTGATTGTTTCCCAGGGAGTTCAAATGGAGCCTTTGACACTCTTCTCTGACTTGCCCGGGTGACTCCTCCTCTGCTGTCTCTCGTGCTCCTGATTAAGGCTTTAAGTTCAGATTGGAAACATTTGTGGTGCAGAAGCTCTTCTCCTTCTCTGTATTAGTTTGTATTGATTTGTTTTGCAGGGTCTTTGTGGGGTTGGTGGGAGAAGTGTCAGGAGTGTGTCCCACCAAGCCGAGCTGGGCCTTGTGCTCAGAGGAACCCCAGAGGATGAAGTCCTCCCCGGTCATGTATGAAATTAGGGTCTCTGCAGGTGGTCTCATGCAGCAGGGCAAGAGGAGGCTGAAATGTCTGAAGCTTAGACTGTGTCTGTTGGAACTGTTGATTGGAGTGCTCTGCTGGAAGTGAGAGTGTCACCTCTGGTATCCCAGTAATTACATACCCAGACCTTGTGTTGCTTGTGTTAAAAACTGTTTTCTCTCATGCAGCTGGTGTTCCCCAGTGGGTGCTGTTCCAGGAAAACAGATATGTGAGGCTTCCAGAGATGTGCTGAACAGAGCTAGGGCTTGGCCAGTGGGTGAAGTCCTGGAAGAGGACCAGGAGACACTGGTGTCATTTCTCCCCTGGGAATCTATTTGGACTGTGATGTTAACTATGTCTTCTGTAAGTGCCAAAAAGGGTTGTTTCATCCCTTCTGTAGCTTGTGTGGTCTCTCTTAACCCTAGAGATGAGGCAAAGAAAAGCCAAAGAGCTGATGTAGAGATCTAGCAGAAACTTGCCTCAGACAAGTGCTGTGGGTGACTCACTGCATCCCTCCTCCTCTCTGCCAGCCTCTGCTGCCTACATAGATTCAGTTCTGCTGATGTATTCTCATTCTGGTAAACTGAATTCATGGTGGAGAGTGTTCTAGTCCACCTGGTTAATAATAAATAACATCATAAAGCTCGTCACCACTTCAGCATTGTTATATAACTATAAATCTGTAAGTAGATCAGGCTTTGTTCCATGAACAAAGAATAGAAATGAGAGTAGAAATTAAGGAGGCTGCATATTAGAGCCTTGGCTGCTATGCAAAAGTAGGGTTTCAGTACAGCTGTGGTCCCTATTTTTTAAGTGACATAACTTTGATGTTTCCTTCTTTCATCAATAACTTCTTCTGGTTTCTATGATTCTGTGTTTCTGGGTGTACATGTCCTGTGCAGAGACCTAATTATGGGAGAATTGGGAGCTGGCTGTCTATGTTGATGCTGTTATAGAAAAATCATAATGGAGTGATACACAAAACATTTTGTTTTTTTTTACACGGATACACACCTGACCTAGCAGACAAAGTGCTTTTGGTACAGGAGCTGTACCTCTGCCAAATGCTGTGCACATGTGAGGACTGAGCCAGCTGTAGGGCTTTCTCTGCTGTACCCTTTCAGATAATGCAGCCATATCCCAAATATAATGACCAGGCCTGTCCTCTTTCTGCTTCTCACCTCTGTAAAAGCTGTGCCAATCTCTGCGCAACTCTAAAGAAATGATGGGTAAGCATGTGCTTGTTTTTTCTAAAGGATGACTGAAAGACAGCTTGGAAGAAGGGTGTATTTTCTTTCATTTATGTTCTCATAAATTGAACATAGCCCTTCAAAAATGATGGCAAATTAATGAACAAATTGAGAGAAACCATCCATGGATCGTGTCTTGGGTAAAGGGCCTTGGAATCCCATCCTGCAGTTTAATTAATCCAAGATCTTGGTGTTTGGTATTAGTTAGAGCTTCAGAAATACCCTTTGTCTTTTCTACAGCCTGTTGAAAGGAAAAGCTTCATGTGTTTGGAGGAGAAATGTTTCAACTAGCCTGTCTCTACAGATTTTGAAGGTAGACATGTTCTTCAGGGTTTGCCAGCCTGATATCCCCTGTGATAGAGGCCAGAGGTTTACTCTGATTTCTGCCTCTGCTGCAGAATGGTTAAACTTTATTTGTAGTCTAAAAGCAGTGACAGCATGTGGCTTCATTAGAGCCTGCTGTTCTTGATTACATGACGGCATGTCCCTGTCTCTGTTTTGGTCACAAGCTGTGATACCTTTGGTTTTGCTGGGGGGCAGCTCGTTGGGAATACATTTTACTTCCAGGACAGTGTAAATAGTTTTGTGGCCAGCACTGTGACTATATGAACTTAATGGCTGTCCTAGTTTTGGAAGACATTTGTGTCTAATGGCCAGCCTTAGAGACATCAGCCGCTAATAATAACAACTCGTGTAGGAAAAACCGATGTGTAGGAAATCCATTTGATAATGACTGCATGATGCTGTTGCAAAACATCACTTTCCCAAATAACATTTGTCTGCTTGTTATCCATCATTTTCCTCCAGCATCCCAGGAGATCTGCTTTCTTCATCCTGGGGCTTCCTTGGCATATTTGTTTTCCAGGGGAAAACAGGGGGCATTCAATACAGGCCCCTTGAACCAATTTTTCTGAATCTGGCAAGGACGTTGCCTATGAGTCATGGATAAGCAGTTGTAAATCTGCTGGCGTTTTGAGATTTTTGGGGAAGAGGTGGTTGTAGGTGTGTGCTGTTCCTTTGCTGCATTTAGCTGCCTCAGCAGCTGTGGTTGCAGCTGTGGCAGTTACACCTGGGTAAATAGATGCATGTGTCCAGTTTTGAGACCTGTGTTCTGGTGCTTGAGGTTTAGGCTCTGACGTAGGCTGATTTAATTTGAAAGGTAACCCCCTGTGTGCTTCAAAATGGTCAGTGGCTGGGTCAGGGCATGAACTGTTGTCCACAGACTCTGAGTGCTACACAGAAGCCAGGGAAGGATCTGATGTTTTTTGAACATCAGCCTGTGTCTGGCACTTTCCCAGGGATATAACTTATTTTTATGCTTATAGGGTATGCTAATCATTTTTGCTACTTCCATTTTATTTCTTTTTCAAATTTTGCCTGAAGACACACATTCTGATTTCAGCCATGCTTGATACAAAGGTAGAAGCCTTGATGTTAGAAAGCCTTTTAAATTTCAGTTTCTAAGGTGTCCACAGAAAGGAGACACCTTTGAACTGGTTTGGCAGCTCCTGTCACGCAGAGGGAATCCACATGGGGACCTCAGCGACTGGAGGACCACTCTGCCCCGGGCAGCTGAGAAGCAGTGGGCAGTAGGGAGCAGATGTTTGCTCTGCCCTTGGCTTCTTTCTTAGCTCCTTGGGGTCAGTTCTCTGCTCTTTCAGCTGGATGGTGGGGGCTGGTTATGTTGGGAGCCTGCAGCTTGCAGATCTCTGCCTCATTCATGGGAGTGTTTTACAAGTCTGAATAGAAAAGAACCCAAGACTGTGGGTGGAAAGCAGGCAAAACACAGCTTTGTGCTCAGGGAGTGACTGGCACAGGGCAGAAGGTGGGTGGTGAGAATCCCAAGGAAGGGTCCTCCACGGAGCAGCCAGTGATGGCCCTGACACACTCACTGTGTGTCATGGGTTGAGCTTGTGATGGAGGTGTTGGAACTGGGGTGTCTGCAGTGTAGGAATTCCTGCTGTTTAGGAGGTAGAGTGGCACAGCAGAGGGTGGAAGTGTTGGCTGCAGCCCCAGGAAGTGTCCATTGCTGGATTATGGATAGCTTGGAGCAGAGGACAGGCTGGTGAAATGGGAGCTCTCTGCACTTTGAAGAAGAACGCACATCAACTTCCAGCCAGCTGTGGGCTTTATCTCACTGATGACTCACGGTGCTGCTAAAGAGGAGCTTGGAGTTTTAATCTTGGAAACAGTAACGGTGTGTTGTGTGATTCCTAATGACCAGTGCTGAACCTGAAAGTGAATCCTGAGATCTGCTTTGGCCAGATTCTTCTACTGGCATGGCTGGTAATTAGCTCAGAAATTACTGTTGGGGTGGCAGGAAAGGGAGGGATAATGATGTGAGATCCAGATTCACAAAGGTTGTTTGTTTTTGTAGTCATCCAGACAACACAACAGTTGTTAATGTTCACTTTGAACACACAAACCCTGTTTTTTGTGCTTTAAAAATAATATTGCCAGCTATTTATTTATTGCTTTTAATTTCTTTCTTGCTCTTTGCAATATACCCCAGAGGTTCTTGAATTACATTTCTTTCTCCACCAATTTTTTGTCCTATTCTATTTCACAAAAGACAGCAGGAATTTTTCTCCCTTTTTTTTTCTTTCCTTTTTTTTTTTTTCTTTTCTCCTTTTTGTCAGGTCTCATGTATAGTTTCTCTTGGCAATTTAACCACTTCATTGTGCTACCCCTGAGGTAGATGCATAGGAAATAAATTTTAACTAACTGAAAGGAGCTATAAGAGATACAATATTTTTCTTTCAAAATCAAAATGTACCGGAAATTTCTGGATCCTTGAGAATTTCAGTGCATCAAGTCCTGTGTATCTTTAATAAGCTGGACTATAGGCAAAAGAAATATACCCTGCAGTTTGGTCTGAAATTGTGTATTTAGCAAACAATGCCTTATATGATCTAAATAAGCAAGTGCTATGCAGTGGACTTAAAAATACAGACTCTCCCTTGCTTTGTGATTTTTCATCAGTTATCAAAAGCATCAGTCCACATTGTGAGCTTGCTGCTGGGTTCTTGTAATGAGAGCTGAGTATGAGCTATAGAAATGCAAATGGAGCAATCTGAACCTGCATCTTTGCTTTTCCTACTTCTGCAGCTTCTGTAATGGGACTGAGGGGAAATAAATCAGCTTAAAAAAACTCACCAAACATCCCATTTTGTTGCATTTCTGAAAGCTTGTATGCTGGGTTTTGGTAAAAGCTAATTTTTCCACCAAATTTTAAACCCTTGGCAAAGATGAAGACGAGGCTTTGCAGTGGGAACACGAATAAGGGATCTTTATCCGTGACAGAGCTGATGGATGCTGTTATAAGTCTAGATGGTGAGTGCTGCCAGGGCGAGCAAATGATACACTTATTTTAATACTTTATCCCAGTAGTCCAAAGAGAAGTACTTCATTCAGGAGGGAAATGAGAGAAGGAGACCCAGATGGAAATGCAAATGGAGGAAAATCAAAAATCAAAATCAAGGGAAAGAAGAAATTGTGTTCAGCACTGAACAGTCCTCTAACCTTTATGGATTTGCTTCTCCAGTCCTGAGCTTGGACATGCTGACAGGCCATGGCAGGAGAAGCTGAGTTTGTTAGAGTGGAGCTACTTGGTGGTGGCTGGACTCCAGGGCTGTCAATCCTTTAGCTTTTTTTGTTAGTCATTGTGTTTTTCTGGAAAAGGAGGAAAGCAATCCATGTGTAACATTAAGGCTTCTTATTGCAAGCAGAGTACACTGGAGGGCAGAGGGGTGGCCGTGGTGACAGTATCTCCTTCCTCTTTATCTGGGCAAAGATGCAGATTGATGTGCTGCTCCTTAGCATGCAAAGGTGAGACTGAAGCCAGCCTGGTGAGCACATCTTCTAATTGAGTTAGGGTGGCATGTAACAAACCCTGCTACTTATTGATAGGAAGAAGGTTTCAGTCTCTTTAAACTTCATTAAACTCTCTGTAGTAATTAACCACTGTGCAAAACAGCGTTCTCTGCAGTGCTGTTAGCACTGCCTAGCCATACCTTATTGATTATTCCAGCCCTAAAGTCAGGCTGCTGGAGAGAATATGCTTCTACTTTCTCTCTTGTTGGGAGGGGACCAGGTAATCTGTTTTTATGTCTGGTTATTAGAGTTTCTTCCATGTTTTAGTTCTTGTCATGCCATGAGACTGAAGGCAAGGAATTTTTCCCACAGCCATGACCAGAGCTGAATGTGACAATGGCTGTTTGGGACCAGCCTAAAGACTATCTAATTTAGCTTTATTGCTGCAGGGTTGATGGATAAGCAAGAGACAAGTGAAAGGAATGGGGCAAATTGGATTCTTTAGTTGGCCTTTGGCCATCATTGTATTAATTTTTTTGTTGGAATCGATTTCTGTTCAAAAGACCTAAATAGTAAAAATGAGCGCAGTCTAGGGAAGGAAAGGGTAATAGATGCACAGGAAGGGCAGTGATGGGGCCAAAGGCTATTTATCCCAAGCACCTTGCTTGCTAGATGCCTTTTCCATTGGTTTGTGTTAACTTTTGCTTTTAATCTACCTTTGGCATAGTCTGTCTATAGCCAAACATCAAAGTGAGCACAGCACCCTGTGTTTTTGCAGATCCACTTTGCAGTTGTGCCCTTGAGCCTCTTTCTTTTGATAGTGCACAGTTTGCTCCTGTGAGCTCTGCAGAGCTGATCCAGTTGTAGGAGGAAGATGGATTGTGCTCACCTCATCGATCACCGGCAGCGTTGTCACCCGGTGCGTTGGTGTGGCTGAGCCCTTTCCTGCACGTGTGGCGGCAAGCAGCAGCTCCCTGGCTGGTGAGGACACACCGCTGGTGCCCTCTCCTGGAGGCAAAGCCGCGCTCTGCCCGTCCCTGTGAGAGCATCCCCGTCTCCTCTTGGGGATTCACGGCTTGGAAACTGAAGCATGACCGTGGGGGACAGCGGTGGGCTATCAGGAGAATGGAGTGTGCAGTCCCATACCTTGTGACAAATACCAGATGCTTCAGAAAAATACTTGGCATCAGTGTGATAATACACGCTGCAGGGAAGTTTCTTCTTTACCCTGAGTCGTTTACAGGCCCAGGAGCATGATGCTTTTGGTCTGTATGTCATGCTGTGTAACCTGCCAGTGGCATTTTAATGCGATGGTGAAGGTTTGTGTGGCTTTCTGGAGCTGTGCTGTGCCAGGAGATATCCCGTGTAGAGTGTGAGCTAGGCTCTGTGCTCTGCTCTGGGCAGCAGGAGCTTGGGGCCTGTAGAGCTGAAATGTTGTTTGGTTGTTATTTTTTTTTTTTTTTTTTTTTTTTTTTTTTTTTTTTTTTTTTTTTGTTCTTGGCAGCCAGAAAGATGGTGGGAATTTGGCTACCAAAAATTCTCAAAGTCAAATTACACCACTGAAAGGTGAAACTGAGCGATAGTGTCCCTCCTTAGGAGCATACACTGAGGAAAACACAATCTCTAAGTTGCTACCTTTGACCCCAGGTCTGTGTTCTGGCTTTTGTGGCTCCCTTTAAAAGGCCCCTTTTGCACTATCTGTGAATTCTTTAGAAACCCAAGGACATTTAGCTTAAGGCAGTACATGCTGCCACACACTGCCTCCTTGGCAGATACACGCAGTGCAGATGTTTGTGGAGAGGGTATGGCAGCGTTTCCAGGTTTCTCCTGGTGCTATAGGAAAGGCTGTGTGAGAGGCGGGGAAGGGGTTACTGAGTGCTAAGGAAGAACCAGTGGTGCATTATGGAAAAACAAACAAATTGCAGGTTGAGGGAAGCCATCAGCCCCCTGGCAAGGCCTATATTCATTTACTCTATTGGGATGCTGAATTTTTAATACTTAAAACTCCTCAATAATACTGAGTCTCTGTACTGCCAGCCAGCTGGCTGCAGTTACAATGATACTCCCTTTATCTGCAAGAAAACTGAATCTCCAGGGTCTTCTGAACTTTGAAACATCAGCAGGTGCCAAGAAATTTTGCTAGGTAGAGTGGGCTTTGTGATAGACCTGGGACAATTTGACTATTGCCCTTCAAATTCTGCAGGTCCCTTGTCAAATACTTAGTTTTGTTAAGAAATTAGCTCCTTTTCCCCCTTTTGTTTTAGTGGTTTTTTTTTTTTTCCTTATTTCTCCTAATTTTTTTAAAACCCCCTTTTTTTCTCATCTGCAATTAGAAACCTTAATTTTAGCCAAGTCTTTGTGTGTGTTTGTAAGGGTATATTTTATACATCTTGGATAGTTTCTGTTTCAGAATAAATTTCAGTCTCATCCTTTTGCTTTCAGGAAAAGGAGAGGAAGTGGGAGGGATAGGGCTTTGAGGCATATTTTGTTTTAAATCACTGATTTTTTAGAGATATTTCCCCTGTCTTAAACTATGTTGGTGGAAAGTCATAGCAATCATTTACTCTCGGAGAAGTCTGACTCTTGGGACAAATCTCTGGAGTACATCTGAACTTCCTATATATTGAATTCTCCTTGCAGAATATTGATCCTGTTTTCTGGGTTACAAAAGAGAGATTGGGGCTTACATGTTACATTTGTCCTTTATTAAATCTTCTTAGTTAGGGCTGTATTTCATTTGCTCCAGAAGGAGCTGAGGAACCTTAATTTGATTTGTAAAGCCATGACAGCACCAAGAGAAACAGGTTTTTCTCTCATTAGGACCAGGTTGTTGGAACCAGAGTGTACAAGGTGGGAAGAAAACATGGTCTGCTCTGACAGTGGGGCAAAGCAATGCCTGGAAAGGGCCACAGTTGTGCTGGAGCTCAGCATCTCCCAGAGATCTGAGATATCCAGTGTGACTCAGATGTGCAGCTGTGGTTGAACCACTGTAATATTCAATTTGGAAGACTTGCTTCCAGAAGAAAGCCTGGGATGTAGGCATGTGACTTGTTTTGAGGTCTGGTGCAGTCCATTCCTTGTGTCAGGAGAGGCAGTCCTGCCTGTGGAGTGAAGGTGGTTTCTGATATTGTGATGTGTGTGGGCATGGGGAAGGAAATAGTTTACACTGCCATCACTGGTTTTGATGACTTGTTTTCCTGTTTAGTGGTCTATAGCCTGACTAATACAAACTTTTATGGCTTGGCCAGTCCAGTGCTGCTGTCAGTGTCTGCTTTCCAGCCTCATTCAAGCATCCTCCTGGTGTTATGTGATCCCCAGCACAGGTAAGGAGGTATTTTCACTGCTGTTGAATGCTTGAGCAAGTCTGTTCCCTTTTGCAAAACTAACCCCTGTCAATAATTTATAAGCACTAGGAAGATCTCATTTAGAAAATGATGTATAATTCTTGTCAGCCATGTTCAAGGAAGAAGAATTGAAAATGAAACAAGACAGGCAGAGATGGGCTGGTAAGATGACTGGGGAAAAGAGATCCCCTCTCACAAGTGGAGACTAAAAGCTTGTAAAACTGGTGGAAATGATGACAGAGATGGGAAGTGCCTGTTCTCTCTAAATGTGTTAAGGTCACAAATAGTAGGGAGGAAGAAGGGCTAATGAAAACAGAGGGCAGTGTTGGTTCAGGAACAATGAGATGTTAACTCAGTGAATGCGCTGAAGGTAAAATGGAAAAACAGGCTTCTCTGGGGAGCAAGGAGGTGAGGTAATGTCCTTCTCAGAGTTACAAGGAAAGAAATGGAGCATTTTATTAATGAGAGGTGGTTACTGATAACACTTGGAAGGCTTTGACACAGGAGGTCCTTGCCATTTGTGTGTTTCTAGACAAAAAATGTCGGACACCTTGTTGCTTTCTGGGCACCATATTTTTGTAGAATGAATTTACCTGGCAGTAGTCCAGTCCTTCTACAATTTTCAGCTGATCATGCTGCTGCTGTGTGTAAACAGCAGCTTCATCTCATGCTATTTTAAGCTGTGGAAGGTGTAAGTGGTGCTTTTGGATAATTCTGTATGTCAGCTTGGAAGGTAGTTTTGGGTGAACAGTATTCCTGGAAACTTAAGGAACAGGTGCTTGCTTCAGGAGATGGTGATGGAGACTGAAATAGCACTACTTGTGGCAGAAAACTCTCTCCCATTCTGAAGAAAATGATAATTGTAGAAACATTCTTGGACATCCAGAAGGTGATTTGGGACACCTGCCTCTTTAGCCCCCATCTCTCCGGAAGAACCTTCAATTTGTCTTTCAATGAATAGGGCATGGTGTTTGCACTGGCTTTGGATGGAAGTGCAGGAGTGCAGGTATTCTTTTCTTCTTTCCTTTGCAAAGAGCAGGTGGAAGATGACAAGTAAATGATGACATTATTACGCTTGCACTTTAATAGTTTCCAAGGAACTTGCAAGTAAGCGAAGGCAACACATGAAATATTAATGGTTTCTCTTTGCTCTTATACAAAAGGTTGAAAGCTTCCAGAGCTGGAGTTCAGGGTACATGAAGCATATGGAAATAACACCTGCAGCTTTGCCTGAAGGGCTAACACTGACCTTTTTTTGAGTGATAAATAAGGTGGTTTTTTTTTTTCTCTTTTATCTCAATTGGAAAAAAGAGATCTGGTTTCCATGCACAAGATTCAGTCCCTTTGTCTATAGCAGACTTCCTCTGAGATTTCTAACTTCTCTCCTTTATGGCTGCCCCCCTTGTTTGAGGGCAAAATTAGTTTTGAAGCAAAACATTTCTCTTGTGCGTCCTTTCCCCCTGCTCTAGTTTATGGAAGGACCACAAATAAAAGCAGTTTTCTATAAATGAATGGAAGAAAATAAACATTAAAACATCTGTACTTTTACAACTGGTTATTTCCAAAAGGGAACTTTTCAGTAAAATGCTTTAGATCTGTAAGCATGGGGGAATGCCCAGTTTGCTCCACAGGTGTTATGTGCCTGTATCTTGGCACTGTAGCCCCAGAGCTTCAGTGGCGAATTAAGCCAATGAACACTTTGTCCTGGCTTCTTGTTGCTGCTGTGTTTGCCTGGAATATAACAAAGCCAGGGAGAATTACAGGTCTGTGAAGCTACTTTCTCACCAGTTAACTAGAAAACTACTCAGGACTTCCCCTGGGAGCTGGAGACCTTTTTACTACAGGGCTTGAGTTGAGGTTGTTCTTGAGCTGACTAGAGGGCCTAGAACTGAGAGGTGATGTTTCCTGTCTCATCTGCATGAGTTCAGGTGTGTGCTGGTGTCAGGGGCTGCTGGTGCTCCCCCCATCCCTCCCTCCATCCTTTGTGGTCCTGGGATGGGATGTCCGAAGGGTTGCTCTTGAGTGGTGTGATCAGGGCTTGCTGACTCCCTCGTGTCCTTTGGTACTTAAAGCTGCTCTTGCTGGTACTGATACTGAAAGTTTTGGTTAAATGTGGGTGTGAGGTCCCAGGAGGTGAGTGGCTCCAGCCACAGTGTGCTGGCTGGCTCTAGCAGCCAGTTCTGTGTGTGAGCAGGTTTCTTCTGTGGGCTGAAATTCCCTGCCTGGAGAAGCAGCACTTCCAACACTCACGCCTGTGGAAGGGGACAGACAGTATTGGAGTATCTGCACTTACTGCTGGAGTCTGGATTTCTCTTTCAGAATTTTACTCATACATACTGGATGCACATTATTTCTTCCTTTTTATCTGAGAATTTAACACTAAGCTGTTGTTTTTTGAATAACGTCTTGTCTACATAATAATATCCTCAGGTCTGATAGTGCCTTATTCACAGAGATAAAGCTGCCTGTCAGTTCTTGGTACTCCCATCTCTTGGCATCAGTAATGCTCTCAAGGGGATTCAACTACTGACTGCCCCCACGCTCTGGTGGGTTAAAGGAGAGTTGTGAAAATGTAATGGGTTAGTCTGAATAGAATGAAGAAGAGGTGGTCAGACAGTAAGTGCATGCAGTCAGTGCAGTATAGGAGGGAAGTGTCAGGAGTGAAGCAATGACACAGAAACACTCTATATCTAACTTTGATTTGTGTTTTTCCTGTGTTCCTTCGTATGCATTTGATGTGAACAATATCAGACTCAATGCATCAGAATACTGGAGTGCTGGAGGATGAGGAAGTGTTGTGCCAAATCCCAGCTGCCATTCTCCTTGGTGACAGGCAGCAGGAGGAATGGGTGCTGAGGGACATCTAACAAGCTGCAGGGCGCGGTACAGGAGGGAGCCCTGCAATAACCAGATGGATGGTAGCTCTAGCTATGAAGTGTGAGAATGAGCTGGTGAACTTTTCCCACCCAAAGCTGCTAGACTGAGTTTTTCCACTTTATTTATTTTTTTTTTTCATTTTGAATGATCTTAAGAGACTAATTGAAAGATGGGACAGGAGATAAGGAGCTGTAGGAGGGAGAACTCCAAGCTGTGCTCTAACAGACCACAGAAGGAGCCTTGAACTCCAGCTTATCCCAGGCTTCTGAGTGGTGGAGGGTGAGTGAGCTGGCTCCTGTTGTTGTACCTTGATGTCCTGCCTTCCTGCCACCCCTTCTTGAAATCTCATGGAAAATCACAGAGGGATTTGCTTCCTGGCCTCCTGCTATACTGCTGGGTGGTGGATGGAGAGGAGTGACCTGCTCCCTTCATCCCTCGTGGTCTACTGCTGTTACTGTATCTGTGTCACAGGCTGAGGTGGGGCAGTGGCACATCGGTGAATGAGGGAACTGTCCAGCACCTGAAAAGTGCCTGTGCATCGGGAAGCACAAGGAGTCCTTTCAATAAGCACTGTTGAGGTTTAGGGCATTTTTAAGCTGAGAATTTATAGTTGCAGGTATAGTCAATGCCTTGCTGTTCTGAGCCTTTATCACAGGAAGACAGTAGGAGAACTGGATACTAAGATCAGGATAGGCTGGCCTTTCATGAGAAGAGGTGTTGTTGCACAGATTTCTGGTATGAGAACAGCTGGTCCTTCCAGGAAAAGAACTCTTTTGTGTCTAATCCTTCTGGTTGATGCAGTTTTGATCTGTGCATAAAGGGCCAGCTAGAACCTGCTGGTGGTATTGAGAGTTTTTCCACTTGTTGGTTACTATCTACATTTTCTTACTACCAAATGCAAGTGCTCCAAGAAAGCCCTGCGACTGTTGTATCTGTGTCTGCTGAGCTAATATTGAAGATCCATCATTCCCTCCGTCCATCCCTTTTTGTTTGCATCTAAATATTTTTCTGGGGGCAGAATGACTTTATTATTGTTAATAAGTAGTGGATATAATCTTAATTCAGACTCACGCCCTGAGGTGTTTCCTTTGGATAATTATAAGGTCTCTGAGCTATGAATGCATGGCTGTTTCTCTGTGGATATTAGCAGGCTGTGTGAGGTGAAGATTGGAGGGTGGAGGAGTTGTGCAATGAGTGAGTAAATAGAATCAGAATGTCTTTATTAAGGTGCGACCAACCTTACACTGCCGTTTTTTGACAGACACTGTCTGTCATGCCAGCTGATTTAACTGCAGCATTCTTTCCTCCTCTCCACATTTTCAAGCTTGATTTTCTCACATGGTTAGCAGGGTAATGAGAAGTACAAGCCTCCATGTGCCCCAGCAGTGTGGTCATGGTAAAAGGATGACAGTTTATTCCCCCTGTGGGCATTACACAAATCTAGAAGCTTCTTGATTAGGACCTGTCCATGTGCTAAGGCTGGCCTAGACTGGAGAATGTTTTTGCTTGTATTCTGGCTGCAATGAGTTACTCTGGGTGTTTTTCTGGCTTTGTGGTTGCACAGTCCTTTGGTCATCTCACAGTGGGCTTCCACCCTTCCCCTGTACCAGTGGCTCAAGAATGGATATCTCTGTTTTACCCAGAAGCAGGTCATGTTTAGTTGCTGTTTGGGGTCAGACTGAGAGTTTGGTCTGGAACTGAAAACTGGTCTCTCAAAAAGAGTGGGCCGAGACTCATTCATTATTTTCCTCATATTCATGTCTAAACTTGCTTGAAAATACCTTTCAATGTCTCTATTTCCCTAGTAGCACTAAGAATATTGTAGCCTGACTCCGATCTTAAGCCTATCTCTCTGCAGGTGTCCAAAATGAGCTCTTATGTGTCATGATCACTGGGTTATAGATGAGCAGACTCTGTGACAAAAATATTTTGTGTCATACCGGTATTTGCAGATCAGTGAAAAATCAGAAATGGGGTGAACTGCCAGGTTTCCTGACCTTAAAGCTATGGAAAAGAGCATCTAGGGAGCTGAGGTATGGCAAATTGTCTTGAAACTCCCCCAGGTAAACATCTTTAGCTTTCTCTTAGGTTCTTCTAAAGGTGTGTGTTTTGTTGCAGGGAGAATTGTGTCAATAATACACCAGCTCTTTGCATGGGGACATTTCCATGACATCTGTCTTAAGGGGCTTGACATTGACCGTTTTACCTTGGTTGCTGCTAGCAGCTTGAGGAAAAAACAAAAGAGTATCCTTGGGCTTGTCCTCTTAGCTGTGTTGTAACGTGTCCTCTGCTTTTTCTGCAGCTGGAAGCAGACTTTCCACAATGTATATTTTCACTAATTAACATGGTACCAGGACAGCACAGAGTGCCCTCATTGAGGAAAACCAGCTGATTAGGTGTGACAGCTGTCTAATGTAGCCTGAGCTGATTTTGTGCCCATGAAGGTGTTAGCAGGAGTGGTTTGACTCCCTTCCTGCAGTGTGCAAGCACTCCACAAATGAGCAATCTTGAGGAGCCTTCCAAGGCAGGGCAAGTATTTCAAAGTTTACCAATATATTGGCAAATTAAACTAGGAAAACCGTGCCACATTGTATCTCTTTTACAGGTGCTTGAGGGAGGGATATGTACAGTCTTGGCTGAACTGTGCTGGAGCTCAAGACTGGCAGTGGGTGAGGACTCACTGCTGAGTGAGGAGCACTGATGAACTGTGTCAGGAGCTGACCCAGAGAACAGCAGAGGGCAACACACAGCTTCAGGAGGGAGGGGATGGGAGGGGATGCTTCTTCTGCTGTGCCTGTCTTTTGGCTACTGCTATTAATTTTCCAATGTACTAAATGATTTACTCAACTACTTGTTTTTCCCCTTTGCCTTTTTTTCTTTTTTTATTTTTTTTTAAGAACAAATTAATTGCTTAATTTCCCTTTGCTTAGCTCTTTTGTTGCACTGGGGCACAGCAGGGAAGCTGGAAATGCTTGTCTATTGGCTATTCCTAGGGAATTAAGGATCTGAGCAGCAGCTAATCAGTGTTTTAGCTGTAGTTTTCAATATTCTCTCAGTGTTAATGTAGATAATAGATAGCTGGCCCAATTAAAACAAAAAATTATCAAAGCGTGTTTGCAGTGCCCTTAGGTAATTCTGCATGTGTTTGTTGGAGAGCAGCTGGGAAAACAAAATTTGACCTTCTGCAGAACAAAATCATGTTACCAAGAAGGATGGAGACAGTGGAAGAGTAACAAGTAAAAGTTGATGTTAATAAGTTGTGGCAGAGATTTGGCCGTACTGGATCATTTTACCTGTGAAATGCACTCTCCTGCTTATGGCACTGAGCGGTAAATGGGTGTTATGTTTGAATCATATAATCCTGTCTGGTAGTTCTTCACTGATATCCAGAGGCAAGGAAGCAGATATCTTTCTGACCCTGAAGGAAGTTAACGTGCATTCTGAAGCATGGGATTTGATTACTGTTATCTTAGCTGCTGCAATTATTGACAGTAAAATTAACCAGCTCTTTTTAAAGCCCAGGCTTGTTCTGAATATACTGACCATTTAATGGGGTCAGTTTTTACTGATGTGAGGTATGTTTGCTGCAGTTACATGAGCTAAACGGCCTGATTGCACATGACAGAAGACCATCAGATGAAATAATTTACTCAAAAGCATTTGCTCATGCACTTGGCATGGTGTGTGCTGTGATACTGACTTGCCTACGGGTGGTGAAGTTGTTTTGTAAAATCAACCCCTCCCAATTTAGCATACAAGTATGGATATCAAAGTTGAGAAGTTCCTGCTTTGATTCTGTGAGTTAAACTGGGTTAAGGCTAATTATTTCCCAAGGTGGTGCAGAGGAACTGCTAGATTAAAACAGGAGAAAGTGATAGCAGTAAGGAGAGGGAGACTTCTGTTTTGAAGTCAATAGCTACTTTGAATGCTAAAGATTTGCTCTTTTGGATCTATTATCTAGACTGTGGTTTAGAGCATGTGTCTTTGCTGTGGTCTTGACACACGAATATCTACCTGAAATGCTGTGTATTATGATTAGCCCTGTGCTTCCTGTGTGTATCTTGTGGCACTTATGTCCCATTTGTTACTCTTTTAAATTCCAAATAAAAGAACTATGTGTTACTTTGCTGGCCTTAGTATCATGTCAGCAGACATGGAATGTGCCATGGCTGTTAGCAGAGGGTTCTTGGCACTGGTCAGGCTTTAACATGGACAACTGTTTGTGCCATGTCAATCTGAAAAAGGAAGCCTCAGTTGGATGGCACGGTCATCTTTGCAGTCTGAAAGATCGAGCAAAGATATGTAAAATGTCAAAGGAAGGAGAAAGAAGAGCCAAAGAGATTCCTGATCTTAAAGTGAGCGGATAAGGTTAAATATAGTGTCAAATAGTCTACAAGAGTGTGTCAGTTTGCTGAAGTCTGTGATGTTTGCTGAGGACTGTGAAGTCTGTGCTGTTGGGGCGCTTTTGGAGCGTAACACTAGTACCAGGTACCAGAATAACCTGCTTGTCTGCTCAGAATTGTTATAAACGGTATGAGCTGCTCAGTCTGAGTGCATTATTTGGAGAGGAACTGCAATACAAGTGATAAAGAGGAGGGATCAACTTTTTATTGGGTTTCAGGACTGGCTTCATTAAGGAGAGATAAAGAAGATTTTCCTCTAAAGCTTTGTTCTGCCAAGACTTCCTCTTTGCCACAGAGCAAGACGCTAGGCTCACACCTTCAAGGGGAAGATTTAGGGGAAGCCTGATGCCAGCTTAATTTCAGTGGCTGCCAAGTGCTTGGATAGGAGCTGGAACTGTGTGAGCCTCGTATCTCAGGCCCCAGGGAAGTTGCTTAGTGTAATGCAGAGGTGGCTTGCAAAGAAGCTGCAATTATTTTTGAAAACACGTTTGTTGAACACAATGATTCCAGAGTAATTTTTGTCCTTTGGGGTGTTGCCACACTTATTTAAGATTGAATTTTGTGCACTGGCTTTCCCTTGTGGGTTCTAGGGTCTCTCATAAGCTTCGTTCTCAACTTGAAAAACTAGAGATTGTCCATAATTTTTTTCAGCTTGTAGGATCTTGTGGGGGCAATGTTTGGCGATGTTCTTAACAAAAGACCTGACAGTCCAGAAGTTTTATCTTTGAGTCTTGAAGTGCTATTTTTGTGTGAGTAATTGCTCACTAAGATACAGCCCATAATCTGTGCTCTTGTGCTGAATTACTTAGCTTTGATCACACAAGGAGGGCCAATTGCTGCAAAGCACTTTCCTGCACTCCCTCTTGCTGTGTTCTGGAGTGTCAGGCTGTATGCTTGGTGTAGGCAAATCCAGCACTCAGAAGAAATAAATGAACTGGCCTAGATACTGTGAGAGTCTTTAAACTTAATATCCAAAAGGGAGCTGAAAGTCAAAGTCTCTGAAAACCCTTTGTAGCTAACTTTCTAGATCTCCTGCTTCTTAGCAGAAATGCTGCAGATTGAGCTGCCAAGACCAGCAAGTATTTTTCCTTGCATTAGCTTCTCTGGGGAGAGTGGCTTGCTGGACTCTATACTAAAGCTGGCACTGGAGACTCAAGAGCAGCTGAGGTTTGCAAGTCTTGGATTCTGAGCTGTCTTCTGTCTCCAGAGGTAGCATTATTGTTTAGGGTATAGAACATTAAAATGCATAGCAAGGATGTAATGCTGCTGGACAATTCTGAGCTGCAGCTGATGTATTGGCTGTTAGTAGATGCTTGCTCTGCTAGCAGAGTGCTTGAGGCCATATTTGTGACATTGCAACAAAAGTCTGTGAGTGTTATTAATGGAGAAAGTTTCTGGGGGGAGGAGTGAACAAATGCCTTCTGCAGAGAACTGGGAAACACTCAGCACCTACTTGGCAGCTTGCAGAGTTGGATCCTGTGTTCAGAAATATTCTCCCTGTTAATAATCAAAAAAGATGATTTGACAATTCATAGCACAGAAATACATCTTTCACCTTAATCAGGAGGCCTGGCACAGCCTGTGCTGGCGGCTGGCACCAGAAAGGGTTGGAGAATTAACTACAATGGATGCATCTGGGAAGCTGAATGTTGTGATGATTTGAAGATGTGTGTTGATGAGGTACTGAGGGATGTGGAGTGAAACCCACTGAGTCCAAAAACCTGGCAACTGTATTAGAGAATAATTCAGAAGTTATCTTATCCTGTGGGATGCAAGAGATGTGAGTTCAGGTCCTGGCTTGGCTGCTGACTTCCTATGTGATTTCAGGGCAGGAATTCAAAAGGAACTTGGCATTTACAGAGAAGTAGCAGGAAGCAATTTCAGTCCTCTCAGGGTCTATCTTGTGGGTTGCTGAATACTTCTTCTCCTCACTCTAAACGAGGAATGAACATACTTTTGGGATACAGAGAAAAATTGAGAACAAATGTATTTCTATATAGGAGGAATCCAGATACAATGACGATGAAAAGTCATGAAATGCCCAAATCAGTGTTCTTGGACAGATCAGGCATTCCTCCTTCTGTCAGAGTAGGAATAACTGGTGATTCAAGTATTGGATACCAACTTTGCAGAAGACATATGTGAAACAGATGCACATACAGATGTGTAAACAGGCCTAGCCTAAGCAGTTACTTATCTGCACAAGGAGGTCTAATTTTGCACTAATAAACTCTAAGGAAGGCTACTAAAGAAGGCAACTCCCAGTTATCATTCTTCTGGGCTTTAAATGTTCATTGCATCATCTGGAATGGATCAGGTTTGTAGGATATTCTGTTAGCATTAGGTGTTTTTCATGTTGGCAACTCTTTAATTTCAATGGCTTGAAACCACTTAAAAAACCCTTTGGAAACATTTTCCTCTTTTCAACTCCAAGCTTTGCCTCACATTTTGCCTACCAGCACTCCACCACTGCCCCTCTGTTGACAAACCTGCGTTGAATCTTCTGTGTTGAGACACGGCATAAGTACTTTGTGTGGATGGCTCTGTGGCCTGATGACACTGGGCTGGAAGAACTCTTTAGGTCAGCTCTTAAAATGATGTATTAGAGCATTCTAGAAAAATCCCAAACCAGTTCAAACCCACTCCTGCAGTATGACCTGTATGATTTATTGGTGGATTCATGTTTGAGAAAGTTATTGTTCACCTCGGTGGTACAGAAATAATGTCCTGAAGATCTTTTATCCTTGAAGGCTGCAGATACTAGAGTTTCTTTTGGAGAGCTGGTGACTTAGAGAAGAGCTCCTATCACAACAAGGACAAAAAAAGACAGATGTTTCTACTGTTATCTCTCCATTGAACCCAAAGACAAATTTAGTCCTGGATAATAGATTTAGGTCTGCATTTCGTCTGCTTTATATAATCCCCTCTCCTTGCGCCCAATGGCGTAAAATACTTTAAAGTATTCCTTTGGCTCATCTCAGATCTGGTTATTTTAATTTTTAATTATTGCTTAAATTCTTGTCGTCATAGAGTAATTTACTTTGGTCTTTTTGCAGCCCATCTCTTCAAGGTAGCCGAGTTTGTGTTTCTTCTGTGTTGTAAGAAGTAAGGACTTATTCCATCCAGCTGCATAAACAGCTGTCTCTGGGTTGGAAAACAGTGAGTGTTATCTACCCCACGACTGAGCAGCCATCCTTAGGATCTGGAGAGCCCAGAAAAGGTTTTACCTTTTGCGTTTTGATTAGATCTCGTCCAACTTCCCATTTTGAGCATGGGAACTCTGTCTACAGACTCAAACAGCCTCATTTACTATCTTTGACTGCAGACTTTCCGGGACTCTGTGACTCAGTTCTCCTCCATTAACTAGAAGGGCAAAGGTATCTAAAGGCTGTGCTGAGGCTCTCTTGAGAATAGCTGGTGTCTTTTTGTGGCAGGATTTATTGTTCCAGTGAATGGGATGAAGCTGATGTTGTAGACCAACAAAAACATGCTTACTGCAGGCTGTGGCTGTCTGGGATTTTTTTGCAAGGGGTCATACAAAAAGTGTAGTTTCCAGAGGTGTTCTGTCTCACCCCTGCTGACCTGCTGCCACATTGAATCAGGGCTGCTGTTCTGTGGGCCTGACACTCTGCTTTATGGTGGTCACTGGAAGGCAAAAATGCAAACAGTCATAAACCCTGTGCTGTTATAATCCATGTATTAAAACCATGCTGAAGACCACTTCATAGTTTTCACCACAGCAGAATTAAGGCCCCTAATTCTCCCTTGAAGCAGAAGTAAACAACTTTAGGCCTCATGAGATTTAAATGTCTTTTGGACAGATGAGCTAATTTTTGTTGTGGCAGAGCAGTGCATGACCCAGTTTCAAGGGATGTAAATTGTTCATGTCTCCTGACACTAGCGCATAATGCAGAGTTGGACCTCTTCTTGGGCTGGCTTTCTGATATTAATGAGCCCCATTTGTTTTTTCCCGAGCGGGAATGGAATGAGAGCACATGCCTTAATTATGTCTAGGTGTGAAAGATGCTACCTTGTTCTTTTAAGAGCATGAAAGATGTAAACCCCTTCTGCTCTTCTTACTGAAGACACCAGGCAGGATCCAGCATGGGAACTTGTTGAGTTTTGGAAGTCAGTTTTGGACAAGTGACTCCTATGGCACAGATCTTCTACAGCAGTCTTTCCTCTGGGACTGGGGTATATGATTTTACCAGAGATATGTGGGCAGAAAAAATGGCTGTGGCAGTCCTTCCTACTCATTGTGGAAAAAATGGATCTGGGTCTACATAAGAGCACCTAATTTAGGATGTTAAAGTGTGGTGTGGCACAGCATTGGTAAGAGGAATCTTGTCCAGAGCTTAGAGCCTTTCTTAGGGTTAAGGTTTTGTTCATTGAGACTTTCAGGGAAGATAAGACTTTGTTTTGCTTAATATTAGCCCCTCTTCTGGCTGCGAACAGTGAGGGCTGTGAAGTCAGGTGAGAGCACCCTCTATTCTGGCTGTGCATTTTTACATTTTTATGCATTTTGTAGTAAAGGCAAATCGAGCAGTCTGCTGCCCTGTTTTTGTGTTGCAGAGAGATGCGTCACTTCACGGTCACAGTCAGTTTGGGTTTGCAAATGTTGGTAATGTGGGATTACCAATTGCTTGTTCCTTCAGATCAGCAAACTTTAGAAGATTGGCTGGCACGGATCTTTGGTAACCACCTGTAAGTCTCTGTTTTTATGGGATGAAAGTTTTGCTGGAGGAGCTATTGTGTTTAATGTGTGTGCGACACTCCAGTATTGCCACCCTTGAGGAGTAAAATGGATGAGAGTTCCAACCTTACCCCCTCATGGGTGAGTCTTGTATTTCCACAGCACTTCTTGCACTTGAAATGTTTACTGGGAAATTCTGCTTTCTTCTACCTTTAATCTGGGCACACCCACAGCCATGCTTGACCTAGACAAGAGCATGTTCAGGAACAGCAAGTTCCTTCCATGAAAAACTAAAATGAATAGTGCAATAAATGAGTCACCTTATTGTTAGGATACTGAATTATTTAATTCCATGCACATCCTTAACATATCATTGACCACAGAGAGTTTGACAGGTATATTAACTTCATTCTGTTTGCTTGTAAGAGAACAGATGGGGGTTCGTCAGCTTCATATGGTAGGATAAAAGGCCTCAGAAACTTGGTAAGATGTGAAACATTAAGGAGAATTGGACATTAAGGTAGAGTTCAGGCTGAGTTTTCTTACAAGTAGAAGTAATAAAATACACTTTTATTATTTTAATGACCATGGCATGGCTTGAATTGCAAAGGTCACTCTGAGATCTAGAGTGAGAAAGAAAAGAGTATGATCAGGAGAACAACTCTTTTTATCTTCTTTGCCGTTATCTATAACCAAGTTTACATTCTTCTTGTGCCAAATGGTTGTAGCTCAAGGCAGGAGTGCAGTGTGATTTAGCTGCATTACTTTGTTCGTGCCTATGATTTTGTTTGTGAGACAGTTAAAGGTGTGCTAAAAGATCTCATTTTCAGGGTTGTGAGTGTCCACAGTTCCAGCTAGCAACAACAGAGGGCATTTAACAGATCTAATGTGGACTCTCCCATTCACAGAGACTTTGTGTGCTCTGGTTCAGGGTTCCATCTCTCCTTGCTGTTGTGCAGAAGGATTAGGAGCCAGTAGTCTTTCTGTAATGGTTGCATCCCACTTGTGCTGTCAGAACACCTACAACTAACCATGGTGTCTTCCTGCTTTAGAACTGCTTAGAGCTCTTTTCTGAGCATTGTATCCTGGCGTTTTGGGTTCCCTGACACACAGAATGGTATTTCACCTGCCTTTCTCAGGCTGAAGTACTTGGAAAAACAAAAAAAAAGAGGGTCACATCCAGTGCTGCAGCTAGATCCGTGTCTCTTTGAGATATTCTGCAGGATCTTAGATACATCTTTAAAGTCATCCTTGGCAATGTGGTTGAAAAACAGCTGAAAATTTGACTTTTCTATTTTTTCACCAGCTCCCATGGCCCTTAGAGTGTTAATAGCTGGAGCAATCCTCTTTTGGCATCGAGGGTGTGAACTGCTGTCATTAGAGCAGGTTAGGGATTTTCTGGTGAGCTTTGTGTTGAATGCTATTTCCAGTGCCTTGTCTGTTCATTCCTTTTGGGTTTTCAATCTACCAGTCAGCTTCTTATTCATTACTTGTAGCTTTCTGTTCTCCAAGTGTTGACCTTTTCTAAAAGAAGAGTGTAGGAAGAGCTGGCTTTCCTAAGAAGTGAGCTGTACAGAGGGAAGTAAAATACAGAAAGGAAGGAAGAAAGGGAGAGAAAGAAAGAAAGAGAGAGTGGAGGGAGGAAAGGACAGAAATCCATTTTTGATCATGGTAGTGGGAGAAGTCAGGAAGCAGTGCTGCAAGCCTGGTTTAAGTGAGAAACCAGCCCATATTGTGTTTACAGAAGGAAAATACTAAGGTTATTACATTAGTTGAACTGGCAGGAGAGCTACCCTTGTTATTAATCTTAATAGTGCAGTGGCTGGAATTCAGGTAATTGTGCCTGTGGCAGACACTTCTAGAAGTTCATGCCTGACTAATACTTTCGGGGGACAAAACCTGACAAGAAATGAATTACCTCAGGTACAACATTCACTTAATAGTCAAGGTCCTCTACATCCATCATTTGACACAAAGTTCCTGTTCCTGAATCTGAGTATGTGCTTGAGCTCTTTCTCATTTTGTGTGCATTTTTATTCACTTGCCCACATACACAAATATACATCTTCCTAGCCTTTATGATTATACAGAAAATGTCAGAATGGGAACTGAGGCATTAGCTGTCTCCCCAGGAGCTCAGGCAACCAGAATGAATAATTTTCAGAGGCTTGAACAAGCTTGTTCATTAAGTGAGGTGTTAACCCTGAAATTTGCAGATGACCAATTAAGCACCCATAATGACTCACAAGCGACAGTTTTAGCAAAAACACTCAGATAATTTGTTGAGTCATGAACTCATCCTATTGGAAGCCCTGTGCAGCACAGGATAGAAATATTTGGCTCCTTCTTGCTCATCTATACACGTAGCTTTAGTACAGCAAATGCAGAATAGTTAGGGAAAAATAAAGCCCATGCAGAACATTCTGTAATAAAATAATGATAATCATTCATGGTCTTGATTTGTCCAGTTAGATGGGATATGGATTAACTGGATAATATCTGACAGAATCCAGGACTTTTTTTTCACAGTGTTGGTGTATCTTGCTCTAGGATGTGAAATAATGTATTGCATGGAAACCTCTGCTCTGAACTGTCCATCTGTGGATGGATTTGCCTTGATTTACATATGTGTGGTTGTTTGAGGGTGAATAAGCTTTGTCCCAGTCCCTGTACCCCACCTCTGTAGTAATTAACACTGGACCAAAACAATAAATGTCTAAGTCAATCCTGGCTGCACTAAGATTTGCTGTCATGTGGTCTGTTGATTGAACGTTTTGTGGCTTCATAAAACAAAATGTTAGTGGGTGGGCACCACCTCATATGGTGGGGTAAACTCTTGCCTGGTGTACGAAAACCTCATAGTACCATCCAAGGCCAGCCAGAGATACCCTCCTGGTGCCACCCATGCCCACGTTAAGGCAAGAGCTGGCAAATTCCTCTTTTGTGGGACTGGAAAGTGTACTGAACACTGAGAATGGAAGAGGCAGCAAGATTGTTTTAACTGCCAGGAAGAAAGTACAGCTCTGAATCTGTAATAAAACTGAGAGTCTGGTGCAGATCATATGAGTTAGGGAGGGCAGAAACAACCATGAACTTGGGTGGCTGTGAGTCACATTTACTGATTATCCCCTCCTTATTCTAGGAATGCTTTTAAACAACTGACCCAAGACATCAGGTATTGTGGACACAGCTGATAATTTTAGCCAAGGAAGTAACCCTCTAAATCTGTTATGATAGAATGTGTTTATCCTTTTGTACAGGGATGGAGAGGATTTACTCTCTTGGAGTGCTGTAGGTAGCAATTGGAAAGAGGACTTTCCTTTTTCTTCTCTGTTTGGAGACAAAAGGGAATGGCACATTTAAATGAAAGTTGACAACCCATTAGCCAAGAACTGGTAGTCCATTAGGGTCCATTAGGGTAGTCCATTGTAAGGAAACAAAAGCAAATCTTCCAGGAAAAATTGCTGAATCTAGACCTAATGTCAAACCTTTGAATAGTGATAAACAATAAAGAGAATCGGAAGCCTGGAAAGATCCAGTTTATCTCTTCTATTGCAAACACATCTGGCTGAGCAGGGGTGGCCAAAGACACTGTCACTTTGCATTCCCAGCCCTTGGTAGTCAGCAGTTTGTCCTGGTTGTCAGTAGGACAGGATGACACCAAGTCTTGGTGTGGAGGGCTGAGGAACTTGTTCTCAGCCCCACAGTAGGCAACTGAGCAATACTTGTTCTTTAACTGCTAATAGAAAGCTGACTGGTGAAGCTGATGTATTAAATATATCACAGGCCAGACTCAGCTTTGGTCAAGGAGGACCCATTTTCTGCTGAAATTAATTACAATCGAGGTAAAATTAAATTATCCAGAAGCAGTCAGAGCAATTAGTTCAGCAATTCATGCTTTCTTTGGCTTGTTGGAAGGCACAGATTGTGCATGTGTGTATGAAATAGGTTCATGTAACACCTGACACTGCTGTGGTGCAGGAGATGGACTTTTCCCTTATTCCCTTCCTTACAAACAGCTGTGGGTCACACCTGCACCTTCTTTCCAGCTGTAATTGCACAGCCACAGCCACTCACAGTGCCAGGGCCTGGGAAGCGACAGCAGCCCGTTCCATTGCCTGTTACCTGTCATTAGAAAAAATATCAACACAAAGATACCTGGTATGTGTTTCTAGTTAGTTTATGGCAGCGCATTGTTCCTCCTAGGTTTTCTCTTTCTGTCTTATTCAGTTATATGTGGGATATTAATTTTTGCTCAAGAGATGGTGAAAAGGGAGACTGAGAGAATGGTTGTTATCTGAAGGGCTTTGCAGCCCAAGTTTAATAGAAATAGCAGCTGGAAAAATAGAGGGAAAGTCATGTCGCAGTTAATGCTTAGCAGGGATTTACTCGTACATGCAACCCTTTCTGTTGTAAGGTATTTAAGGGATATGATGGTAATGGACAGGTGCAGAAGAAACTTAAAATAATATCGTTTGTTGGAGCTCATGGTGGATCCTTTAAAGTAAAGGAATGGTACTAAGGTGAAGGGTTCCCGGCACCTAACGTGTGAGCAGAGATAGCAGGTGGTCAAGGACAAGTGACAGAAAAGGCAAGAAGGAAACAAAAGCAAATCTTGTGGTTGGTTCATGTAAGTTAGGAAGAAATAGAGAGAAATTGAAGGAAGTGAAGAGTGACAATAAAGGAGTTGTGAAAAGAGGTAGGACCCCACGTTAGGGAAACCTGAAGAGAGCACACGTGTGGAAGCAGCAGATGTAGAGAATAAGGGAAAACAGGCACTATGGCCAAGTGAAGGAGGGCAAAACAGCTTAGTGTGCCCTCAGGGAATCTGCAGGACTTCCCACAGCCTGGCAGTGCTGTTGCACAGTACCTGTTGTCCTGCTGCCCACCAGCCTGTTGCCCTTCTGAAAACATGCTCTTGCTCTCAGCAGCTTTTGGGTGAACTCACACAGCTAAATGTGCTATGATTTATCCCATGCCATAGTATGAAGCAAAGAAGGGTATAAAGATGCAGGAAGGCTTCTATTATAAGCCATTTTTTAACAGTCATGACACCAAATAAATGCCATGTATACACTGAATTTAAGGCACACGTGCAGCCACCAACCTCAGGGTTTTGAGCAGGCTGATCTATTATTAAATTTATTCTGCATGCTCCATGCACAGTCAGATGTTAAAAATGAGAACTTCAGTAACTGTTTTGTGTCTCCTATTTACTGTGGCCTTTTGCTGCTCAGAGATTGCAATTTCCTTTTGCTTGAAGGTACATACAGTGAAAATTGGAGTTTATCCCCAATGCTTTCAGATGTGATTGCCTTCTTTGTAGGTTAAAATTCAGCCAGCTGGTAACACGGGGGCTTTTGCTAAACCATCAGCTAAGCTATTACATGCCTTTGGGAAAGTTGCAGCACAGGGCAAAAGAGGAGAGTGCAAGAAGTATCCTATGGAATTATGCTCTTAAATATGTATTGAGAATCAGTTACAGTGATTCAATTTTCTAGGCTTGTTACCATTACAGATTAATGTGATTCCATCTTCTAGTTTTGTTATATATTTTATCAGAAGAAAAAAACCCAACCAACAAACACAAAACAGGCTTCCCCCTGCAAAAAAACCATCAAACCAACCCACACACCACCCAAACCTGCACTGGAACTTTAACTTCATAAAAACTGGAAAAACGCAGCTATGAACTATTCCTTCAGATTCCTCTCTTATATTGATTTCCTTTTTTGTCCTTTCTAAGTCTACTAATACAGCTTTTTTGTTTTCTTCTGAGCATCCTTGTTTAGCAGATACATAAGTAAATACATATTCAAAACAACAGTGAATACTGCTACACAGTTGTGTGTGCCCTAGGACCTTCCACCAGATGGGTGTATATTTGTAAAGCAGTAACAAAAATATTCTTGTATTATCCAATACTTTAAGAAGCTGCAATATGTACATTGAAATCAAAGCATAAGTTAAGAGTTCTTGTCTGCCTCTCCTGTTGGAAGATTTCATCTTCTCTCTGTGTGTCTATTTGGTGTGTCCCTCTTGTGTGCTCTGGGTAACTGCAGCCTGGGGGGTGGAAGAATGGATGGACCATCCAAAATAAAAAAAACCCAAACAAATCAGCTTTGGATGTTTGCTGATGAAAATGAAGTTTCTGTGGAAGTGAAGTAAGGGAGTGTCTCAGATCAGCTGTTATGCATAGTTTGGGTTTCTGAGTGGACAGACATCCAAGTGGCAGGACCCACCATACCAGCACAGTTGGTAAAGTGACCTGGTGTCAGCAGAGAGGCTGACCCTGAATGATCGTGCAAAATTGATTTGTGCTCTTACTCTTGGAGATGGGTCCCTCTGAGCCAAGGCTGATGCACAGTGGCAGGGAGTGATGCATAGGCAACTTGTTCTCTGCTGCATATCTGTTGTGACAGAAAATAAATGACTTGTTCTCTGCTCTTGTCAGGCTAATGCTTTTCATGGGCACTAGAGAGAATGAGGGGGGAAAAAAAGAACCACAATTAAAAAATATATGGCCAGATACGTGTCATTTCTGACACTGTCACAATAAGGTTAGTGTCTGAGTAGCTTAAGCTACCTAGAAATGAAAAGTCAGGTACAGAAACTTGGGCTAAATTTATCACCCCAAGTGATGGTAAGAACCAGAACCTGCATAGCAAGTTACACTGTTGTCTTCCTTTATGGGAATAAATTAACTGCATTATAGGCCACATAAATTGCATTTGTACCACACAGATTTTTAAAGGCTGTATTTCAGGAAGAACTGTCTTCCCTGCTAATGACAAAGTTGCTTTGGTCTTTCCAGAGTTTGACATATGAAGCATAATCCAGCTATTTCTTTCTTCTTTCTCCAGAATTGTCATCTTGTCCTTGATTATTTTGTTTGCCCAGTGACTGTATTTTCCTCTTGCATCCTGTCTTCTTGCTTCCGTTCTAAGTTAGGACAGAATGACAGTGAGTCTTGATGTGTGGCATATTTGACAGGGGTTCTTTTAATCTCATTGCTGAAATATCTGTACAACTATGTAGCATTGAATTTGTTCACTAAAATATTTCTTGGGACTGAAAGGGAGTCAGGTTGGTCTGGAGGAGGGAGAAGTGGAAGGTAAGACTAGACTGGGCTCTCATTTGCTTGCATGTGAACCTGTAAACTTCTCTGCCATGTCCTCTGCATTTTCTTTTGGGCCACTTAGACCAGCAGACTTTATTGTGTCATCTTTTACTTCCAAAACAACAAAGCTCAGGCACTAATCCAGCCTCACTGTGCTAGAAAGGGGTATCAGAACCCTGTTTAATACCCTGAATGCTAAGAAGTGGGCTTCCTGCTTTGAGGCTTGTGGGTCAGGCCCTTTTGCACTGTGTGTGCAGTGTACTTGACTCTGGTTTTCCTTAGGGCATTGTGTCATGATAGATAATATTGAAATATTTGTTCCTGCCATGTTCTTAGGGCACAAACCCAGACTGGATTTGATTCTCACTCATGCTATCTGACTACTATTGTCTTGCTTCCCGCTCTCAGCTTTTACTAAACTGCTTCCCTTCTTTGTCCCATCCCAGAGGTGTGTTCATCTTTCTTCTAAGGGAAGCCATTATCTCCTAAAAGTCACTTCCCTTCTGCACAGCAATCCTGACAGCATTACCTTCTCTGAGCTGGCCAGAAATACACAAACATTTACTCCAACTTTCCCCCTGCCCTAACTTGTTCTCACTCTTGTCAGTCTCTCCTTCAGAAACTCAACTCCACAGTGCACTGAGGATAGGTCTTGCAAAGTGTTTCAAGGAAGAAAATCATCTGCTGCTTCAATGAATGGGATTATATGTAGCCTGCAAGATACACAAAGTAATCCTTCCAGTGCACTTGGTGCAAGTAAGGCCTCAGCAGTAGCTCTGTGGCCAGTCTAAGATCACTTAAAGGAAGATAAAGACCATTTTAAGAGACACTTTCAGAGAAAAATGAAAATACTCGAACACAGGGTAACCTGGCTTACAAGGAAAAATTGAGTGGATGGGAATTGTTCAGCTAAAGAAGAAGAAACTGAAGAGGGATGTTAAAATGAATGCAAAACAGTTGTTTAAGGCAAAGAGGGTTGTTTTATTTTTTACTTTTATCTGTGAAATCTTGGATGAGCCATCATATGCTTAAAACACAACAAGCCAGAGAAAGTCCAGATGAAAAAATTTGCAGTGAGTAAAGCCTGATATTGCTCCCTGGGAGATGTCCTTTCTTGTATCATTAAAAACAGACCAGGCAAATATCTCTTGGGACAGATTCAGAGGAACTACATCCTACCTGGGGAATGGAGGTTGGTTAGACGACGTTTCCAGAGCTCAATAATTCAGTTTTTCTACACTTGCAAACCTGAGTGATCCTCCAGGTTTGTCATTTGTTGCAGCAGTGCAGCAGGTTTTGGTTCTAGTTGCATCTCTCTGTGAGTGTCAATAGAACCTTGATTTGCAAGAATCATTGTGCAGCTTGGCCTCTCCTTCAGTCCTATTAAATAACAAGAACTCTGATACAACTGCATGCAGGCTTTTGAGACAGAAATGCCATATAATTGTGTCAGGTAAGACCTAGTATCATTTTCATGGGTTTTCTTTAGAGAAAGGTACGAATACTTTCTGATTGCTATATATATAGGTACAAGTTTTCAGTCTTTTCCTGGAAAATAGGAAGCACTTCAAAACTGGGTTTCTCTAAGCCACTGTATCTAAAGCAAGTAATTGTATTTTTGCACTTTTCCCTGTGAAAAATTAATTTTTGTGGGATAACACTGCAGCTGTGTTGACTATATCTTTGCTTCAGACTGTGGGAAGAATGATAAGATAAACAAGTGTAAGTAGGCTGTGCAGGAAAAGCTGCAGTGAGGATTGGACTAAGCTCTGTATGGCAGGGGAACAAATGGAGACTGCTCTTGTGTGGTGGTAAGAGGCAACAAGGCCTGTGTGGGGGGCAAGGGAAAGGCTGAGTTTCCAGCTGTGTAGGAGAGCTGAGCTGAGTCAGCATAGAAGGGGATGGGAGAGCAGTGAGGATCTTCAACCTGACTGGAGATGGAGTCAGGTGGGGCTCTGATTTCTGTATTCCCAGTGGTGCTTGCTTCTGTGTAGCACAGCGTAGTTCCTGGGTGTCCACTGGATCTCCTGGTATTTCACTTTGTTGGGAGAGTAGTATCCTAGTCCAGGCTTGAAGGCCAACTCATCTTAGCAACCTGCAGCTGGGGCAAGTAGAAGGTGCTTACCTTGTCTGAGCTGTGACAGCTGTTGCAGGTGATTCTCTAAGCTGCTTAACTCAGTTCTGCTCAGGTGTCTGTTGCCAAAGCTTCTCCTGACGTTCAAATGTAACGAAGCTGGAACAGTGACAGTGCACTGGGAAATTGTCCCTTTGTCAGTTCCACTCATTTTTGGCGTACTCTGCCATCTCTCCATCATCTAAAGCTGTAGTTCCACAGTGTCCAGGTTGTGTCACTGCTCTCTGATGTTCCTGTGAAGTCAGCTGGTCCCTGCAGCCCCAGTGAGGTTTGTGCAGGATGGCACTACTAGGTGGCAGCAGACTGGGGCTGCACCTCAGGTGTTCATTTGAAGGATGACTGGAAACAACTGTAAGAAATCAGATATGGGCAAGACAGAGGGGACTTCACATTCCCCTTCTAGTAACAGCTTTTAGAAACTGCGTTCAATTCTCAGTGCACCATATTTTCTTTATGTTTGAAGTGTCATAGACTCTGCATCTTTAAGTGCTGCATTCCTTGGGGAGAGCCCCAGAAAAATCTTAAATGGTGTACATCTTGATGACTTTTGAGTGCGCACTGGCAAAGAAACCCTGGCCTGACTTTAAAGCAAACTCACTTTTTTCAGTCTGAAGACAGAACTCCCTCCTGAATGGTGCCTACCTTAGGCAGTCACTTCTTGAGCTCTGTAAATGCAAGGCACACAGACAAATCTGGGTGTTCTCCAGATTGCAGGACTTTCATAAAGGAGGCAGAGTTGCAGTAGAGGGAATGTGAAACCACTTCTATGTTCTAAAGAGGCAGTTTGTTGTATCCAATGTGTTTTGACAGGTAAGTGCTATCTCAGCCAGTCCTGGAGATAGTCAGTTGCCAGGAGACACCTCAGGTATAATTAGGGGTGTAGGCTGCAGTTCAAAGCTGGCTATTGTTCATTTGTTCTGCTGCTGTGGCAAATGGGCTTGGAGTCACAAAGACATTGCCAGGGTCTGTTCTGTCTGTCCATAGATCTCCATAACACATTGCTTGTATGACCATGAGGCTTGCAATGGTTGGACATCCATCTCGCTCCCTCCAAGGCTGGTTCTTGCCACATGATCCATGACTATTGCTCAGTCAATAGAGAAGAATATTATGCCCTTGTAATGAACAAGATGGTTGTATTTAAGAATGCCCTGAGGTGATAGATTTTTTCCATACTTTAATCGAGCAGCAGGCGATCTTTACTTTCTAGGCATGATGCAGAAAACACTTGTGTAGCAGTAAAAGAATGATGGTCTTGTGGGTGGAAAGATTTTTGATTCACAGTCTGGCTAAGTTTGTTGTCTGGCAGATTGGCTGCCAATAAACTGGTGAAAGTGTGGCCTTGAAATAGGTAGGGATGAGCCTTTTGTCTTACACACATCTCTCAGTGAATCATCCCTGTGCACAGATGTCCAGATACTCCTGCTTACTCAACAAATGCACTCTGCAAAGCCTCATTTATTACACACCTTTAGCAGATTGAATTCCAGCAGCCTTTGAAAGCTGTAGGATTGAATGTGATATGAGCCAGCAGCGAGAGAGAGGCACATACTACATGTGATAAGAGAGGGGTTTCCAAGGGTTTCTTTTCCCCTGCTTTTTAACAATTTGTTTGTTTACAGGAAAGCAAATTGAGTGATCTGAAATTAAATTTGCATCTGCTTGATGGAAAGAGGAAACTACTTTATTTATGTTTTCCAGATTAAGTTAAGTGAACGGGTTTTTTTTGTTTACTTTGCTTTTATTTTTCAAAGAAAAGTTCCTGTTTAAATTTGGGTGAACTTGGTTCTGAAATACAATTCTGAAATAGAAAATTCAAGCTCCGTAATAAACCACTGTGGAGGCCAGATAGCCTTATCAACTATGCTTTAGCACCAACCTTATCAAACCTTTTGAAGCAGTCCTGCTCTCAGTCTTTCCAAGAGGAGAGTTTATTAGGTTGGGTTGAAAAAAGGACCATCTCTGTACCAGACCTAGGAGGAACATCAGAATCTTGGGGTTTGGAGTACAGTGCAGAATCTCTGCTGCATCTGACTTTGCAGAGGTCCCAGCATGACCCTGGCTGCTTTGGGTGTTCTGCTGGGATGGTGCTGCTCTGCCCTGTAGGGTTGCCATATGTGGAGAGGATGTGTAGAGGTGGCTCCACATGGAGCTCTCTGCATTCTCACAGTTCATTTTCATCTGCCCCAAGCTGTGTTATGACCCATTAGACTCTCTCGAGAAGGGGGTTTCCATAAACAGACTGTACATTTTGATTTGCTGTGACTTCTCTTTTTTTCTTTTTATTTTTTTTTTCTTTTTATACAAGGAATAAGGGCAGATTTTTTTTTATAGTGATGAATTCTCTCAAGCAAGGTAGGAAGGTGTGTTACAGGGTAGACACAGGGTCCTCTGGCTTTACTGTTGTGTGTGCTTCTCCTATGGATCAGTGGTGCTCCTATCTAAAGGGAGTGGAACTCAAATGTAAAGTGATTTGGGTTGGGTTTGTAGGGGGGAGGCTCTGCAGATCTTTTGGTCCAGCTCCTGCTCAGATCAGCTTCAAAGGTTGATAGATAAAGCTGCTTAGAGCCTTGTCCAGTCAAGTTCTGAATTCCTCCAAGTACAGAGATACCCCAGCCTCCCTGGGTGCTTGATTTAGTGGTGAATCAGCTTAATTGTAAAGGATTTTTTTTCTTCTCCTTTATACCTTGCTGGAAATTCCTTGGTGCCATTGCCTGCCAAGAAGGTTAGTCCTTGTTTGAAAGACTTGATATCCTTTTTTGTGATGACGACTCATAAGTCTGGGGAGATCATAGATAAGGAAAGTAAAATAATGCATCCCTGAGCTATTACTGTTCCTGAAAAGGGCCAGCAGCTTTCAGTTTGAAGGCTGCACAGTGAAAGTAAGATTAATTTTCTGCTCATCTCCCTGTTTCATTAAATTCCTGGTCTCAGCAACAGATTCATTTTGGACTATTTTCTGTTCTTGTTGCCATCTTTGTCATTGGAATGGGATATCAGCATGTTAATGCCTCATATAACCTGTGAATGATGGTAGAGCACTGTCGCTCTTTGACATTTTCAATGCCCTGTAATTTCATTATCTGGTCATTCTTCCCTTCCCCTGCAGTGTAGTGTGTCTGACATGGTGATTGCCACTTCTAATGTCTTTTTCTGGTACTACTTCCAAAGATTTTCCTCTGCCATTATGGGTGCTTTGCCTTTCTTAAAAGGAAAGTAATTCTTCGGGTGAAAAAGAACTTCATCTTGCATCCTCAAACTGTATTATTTTTCTTGTGGCAGAGATAATAGATTGCTGCTTCTTTGCAGTTTTCATCCTGAAGGATTTTACAGAACCAGGTCAGATACATAAGCATTGCTCTTCACTGTAACATGGTCACTTTTCTGAGTGGAATAGGGGAGGTCTGTTTAAAAAGTGTCTCCTCTTCCAGCTGTGGAGGAGAGAGATGTTGTGTGTCTGACATGCTCTCGGTGTTCCACTTCACACAGTCATGGCATTTCTCAGATGCCTCATTATTGCAAGGCTAGAGGACAGCAGCAGTGCCCCTGACTTTCCTGTCTTCCTGTGGTATAATAAAAGATTTTTTTTGTGGGATATTACTTTGTTTTGGCTTTTGTGGTTAAGGTCTGAAGTTTGTTCAGAGGAGTTGAGAAGTGTCTTGAGATTTGCAGCATTTGGGGCAACATAAAGATCTGTGGATTGTTCCAGACAAAATGTCCCTTAAAGTTCCACCTTCTTATGTCACAAGCTCATGGAGTGAGTGTATGCAGGTGACTGGTTGAAATTCTGCTTGCAAGTGTCTCTGTATATCAAAGATAGTGGAGGTTAGGGCTTGTTTTAGGAAAAATGTTGGTGCACTCAGTAAATGCTTTATACTAAATCAGAAGAATGTGACCACATTAGCAATGCCTCACTTAACAGCAGGGAACTTTGTAGTGTGTAAGAGTGGGTCTCAGTCATGGACATGTTATTTTTCTGTAGAGGATCTGGAAGAGTATTTGAAGGAAGTTCAGAAGAAACTTCTCAGGGAATCAAAGTTGGAGTTGCAAAACCCAAGAAGTTTGATTGGTGCATGTTCTTTTCTGTTGTCCTTGGCATGGAAAACTTCTCAAAGCTTTTCTTGGGGTCATTACCCATTTCCTAATAAATGTTATTTACTGTTTGCAAAGGCTTTTCTTGGAATGTTTGGGTGTTAAGAGGCACCTTCTCCCGAGTTCCAGCTCTGTTTTGTCATGTGGAAAATTCCACCTTCTTACTGCTTCTTTTTAAAAAAATTGCTTTTTAATAATAATCCGATGACCTAACATGTACAGGCTGAAGACCTTTGGTTTCATCACTCAGGATCCATTGATGTTTTAATTAGTGCTAAATGCTGTTGTTTTCACCTTTTTACACAAATTCCGTGTGAAGACTTTCCTGGACCCAAAGCAAGATGCTGTTGTGTTTGTTGCTGCAATGCTTTGGATTTGGTCTGGGTTGTGGTAGACTTGCTATAATTCCTGTGTCTGCAAATCTTGTAATTCCCTTCCTTCCTCACCTCCCAGGCACATCTGAGCTCTTCTGATACACATAATTCTCTGTTAGTTCTGGGCTTTCCATGGGACTGAAGCAGTGCATGGAGACTTGCTGAGCACTGGAAATACAGCCTGGTATTTAGTATTTAGCAACAAGGACGTTTACCTAGAGCCAGCCTTGTGTCAGAGCCCCTGCTCTGGTGGAGGACACAGAGAGGTTCTGCATTTTGCAGTAGAGCTGCCACATGTCCCTGCTGAGAGCTGACACACAGGAGCTGGGTAGAAGGAGAGCTGTTTGTGAAGGCTGTTGGCCAGGGAAGGTTAGTCTCCCAACTCTCCTCTCTCTTTATGGACTAGAAGGCAATCCAAAGGAGACTAAGCTCCTTGGACTAGCTTTAAACCTTTTTAAAGAGGAAACATTTAAATTTAATTGAAATTTAGGAAGCTCTAGAAGGAACTTTATGAAACTGTCTTTTTAGCCATGCTGAGTAATCTTGCTAAAGAGGCTACCTTGTTTTACAGCTTTAAATCTGCTTTGGACAGAATATTAGCAATTATCCCGTAGGGAACAATCCTGTTTTTTCTGGATGAGCTAATAGGCTTCTTGCATCTGTAATTTCTATTGTGCTGCAAAGATGTGTATGATTGTTATTAAAGCTTGTGAGGAGTAGCTGGTCAGCTCATTGCCAAACTGCTATAATTCATGGGTGTTGTACATGGGCTGCAGTTCGCTTAACATTGTAATCCGTGTATTCAAAATTGTTTTCATAGAGCTTGGCCAATAAAATTACAGGTTTATTATGTTGGTGTGGATCTCTTGTTTAATCAAGAATGGCACATGTGCTACGAATGCAAAGCTGTTCTCAAGAAGTGCCTCTTGATGTCAAAGTGTGTGAATCAAGTTGGTTTTATTTTCCTTTATGTTTGAATGTAAATACAGTATTCTTTAATGAAAAGGGCTCGTGGCATCTGCAAGTGCCTGCAATAGCTGTTCAAGAGTGCTCTGTGCTATTCTGACTGTGGCATTTCCAATCTGAGGCATCTAAAACAGCCTGAGATAATTTATTGTCTTCTTTTTTGGCAGGGAGAGGAGGGAAAATAATCCAATGGAAATAATTCAAGATCATTATGTATATCTATAAATTATATACATATATATGTAAAAAATGTATGCATATATGCATGTGTGTAAAGGAAAAGTAAAATTAAGGATGTGAGATCTTGTTGTTTTGCTTTAAGGCATTTCTGGCCTCCAAGAGCTAGGGCTTGTAGAAAACCAAAATGCAACAGTCCATGAGAGCTAACCTGAACTCTGTGATGCAGTGGAGGATGCTGGTGGTCTGATGGCTTGGTTTAAAACTGAGCCCCTGGTGCCTGTTTTAGTGCATCAGTTTTGTAATGAGAGCTGCTCTGGCTGCAGGAGTGAGGGTTGCAGAATGGAGCCAGTAGGTGTCTGACCAACTCTCCCTGGGCCCCAATCAGCTGTAAAAGGATTCCAAAAGTTGGTAGAGCTTTGCATTTCTGCAAAGGTAATTTGCTTCTTTTCTCTTACACAATCCATTTACATAATATAGAGTCTGTGCTTCTGAGTTTCCTACTTTTGCAGCATGAAATTCTCAACCATAATGTTGTATTAAAGGAGATTGGAATTCAAGTTCCTCTATTTTTCTCAGCTTCTTTTTTATTTTTAATTTTTTTGTAAGTAGCAGAACACTTAAACCTGTAAGAAAAATTGCCCTTGACAGCTTCAACTGTGCTGTTCCACATCTCCCCATGTAGGCATTAGCACAAGGTATTTCTAAAGTGAGAAAAAACCCACATTTTCTTTCTTAAGGTCAAAACCAGATGAATGGATTTTTTTTCTCAAACATGTGTCGTCGTCGTCCTCCCACCCCCCCCCATTGCACTATTGGACTGACAGTAAAAATTACAATTGTATTGTGGATCCTCAAAGATTCCGTCACTTTCTCCCATCCCACCACGAGCTGATGCCAGTCTTTCAGAGGACAATTTTTTGACGGTGGGGGGGGGGATATATTTAAATTTTAGTGCTGAGGCAGAGGAGGATGTTGTATCTGCCTAGCTCAATGTGGTGGATATATGCAGAGGAATCATTCCCAGCTCACATTCTGGAAATGCCTAGTGAGAGAGATTTCATGTAAGTCTGCTTTGTCAGGCCCTACAAAGGAGATAACACCCTGGCTCCAGGGGTGCTTGGCATGAGCAAGAGCTGCTCTGCACAGAAACAAAGAAAGGAAATTGCCCAGGCAGAGCGTGTTTTCACAGCAACATAAGAAAATTCACAGATGAAAGTATTTTTGCTTTACTATTTAATGATACAAGACAAATAATAATAATAAAAGCCACTTTGGTACAAGTAGTTCAGCCATTGTAATGATGATGAAATGTGTGCACATGACAAATACAGAATAAAAATAAAAATAATAAAGGATTAAAGTTATGAGTAAAGATTATTTTAAAGGAATATGAGTAGGAAAAGGAGCTGCTAGGACAGTCTGACCTTACCATAGTTGAGCCACTAAGTTTTAAAGTATGTTTTGTCACCTGCAAATGAAGCCTGCATAAACAGAAGTTCAAGGTCAGGAGAGTGCAGTTAATTGGACAGACTACGTTTTTATTACCTTAATATATAAGATAATCAGATCATTTAAATTTTTTTTAATCTATAATAATGTAAAAATATGTTAATTGGCTATTTAGCACTCAAACTCTTGCTTCTGACCTTTTATCTGTCAAGAGCCCTGACTCGTGCTTGTCTCTTGCCTTGGGCACTTTCCTGTTCTGTGTCTCATTCAGCCTGACTGACCCAAGTTGCCTGTGATGCTTACTCATATAATCTAAATCATCACTTCTATTATTTTTTTTTTGTTCTTCCTGTGGTGATTCCCATATTTCACCTTCCCTACCATTTAATTATAAGTACTCTACATATGCATATTTAAGACATTGTGATTACATAATGAATTTGTTCAATGATGTTGAGTTGTTTAAAGTAGGTTCTCATATGTGGTGGAAAATCGGATCATTTGATGTTGATAGTTGCAAAACCATAACTCAAACAATTTTTGCATTTTTGTCCTTTTTCCCTGTGTGCTACACCTGGCACTTGGCAAACTGCAGCAATCCTCATTTCCCTGGGCTGTTGTGAGGAGGGAATAAGCCAAAGTCTGAGGTGCTTGGATTTGCAGTTAGTAAGGATTCAGGAGTGGAACGTCTTTTAACTGGCCATTGAAAACAGATAGGAGGGTTTTTCTCCCAACAGGTACATTGTTTTTTTCCATGGTAACAGCTGTAAAACGCCAACTTTTGGACTCATTCTCCTGTGCTAGCAGTGAGGCATTTTCCCATGAAGTAAGCCATTGTAGATGTGAGGCTGGAATGGACTTTAACAGGATATCTAGTCCATCTTCTGTCCCTGGGGAGAGAGAGAATCTCTTGGCCGTGCACTGATCGATAACATTTGTTTGAGTTGCTAATTGGAATCTGAAGATCACTAATATTTATATATGTATATGTAGATATGCAGGGGAGAGGTGAGAGAGTGTGTGTGTGAGAGGAATGAGAGTTCCTGAGTAGAACCTGGAGTCTGAAATGGAACAGCTATAAGCAGACTGAATTTTCTTGAAAAATCACCCTTATGGAATATTTTTTTTTTCCTTCTTCCTTTCACAAATGCCTCAGACACAAAATTTCCCACATAATTTAGCTTCTTTTATAAAACCAGACCCTCTTGCCCTCAAGGAAAACCCCTTCCTGTCCTGGCAGTTTATATGACCTTAAAAGGCTGTGCTCTCTCTTCTTTT
>VXBU01002483.1:74237-111736 GCA_013400315.1 Bombycilla garrulus
TTTAATTAAATTGAGAACTGTCCTGTGAAGGTGGTGTACCCATACTTGGAGTTCAAGTCATTTCTTCTTTTCAGGTCTCCCCATGTCACAAGCTTTAAATGGCCCTTCAGCAGAAATGTGACTGACTCCACAGAAATAAGTTGCTGCACAAAATCTGCTGGTTCGCAGATGGTATCAGGAGATAATTGGAATAAGAACTGAGCCAGCAAATATTTGGGGCCTTTTTTTCATTTTCTTCTTGAACTTAGAGGTGTGTGCACACAGCAGCTTTAAAAGGAAGATGGAGAAGGGAAAAAAGATGAAATTAGAGTTTCCAAAGCCTTACAGGGGGATTCTTAGCAAGGAGGAAGAACTGGGATATGTGATCTGGTGTGGGTTGCCGAATCAATAGAAATAAATTACGAGTTCTTTCCTATCACCTCTTATAAGGTATGATAGGGGACCCTTAAATCATATCACTACCTGACAGGAGAGATTGTATTTATGTTAAACTGAGTTACATAGAGATAAAGCTCAGGCTTCTGTTATTCTAAGCAATCTAGATGTCTTTTCTGGTGGGAATCTGTGTTTATAGGCAGGAAAACAATCCTGAAGGGCTGGGAAAAATTCTGTGGAGCAAAGCTGTGCCTTGTCGGGGGGTGGATCAGATAATCTGGGGAGTATTTTCTATCTCTGACTTCTCTGATTAATGCTACTCACAGGCTGCTGATAGTGTTGGTTTGTCCATCCTCCCTTGCAGTGTGTTTATTCATAATCACCACACCTTTTCCAGACACTGTCTCCTAATTCTGTGTAGCTGATAATTGCTTTTATGTAACACAGACACATATGCACCAGTGTGTGCACTCTCCTGCAGCCTCTGGGACAGAATCCAGCTGCTCTTTAAGGACTGATGACTTTGCTGTAGGCATCCCATTTATTTCTTTATTAAGGAGGCTTTGCACAATTTGCACAATTGCAATTAGGGTTGCAAATTTTATGTGTGTGCACTAAAGGTAAGCATTCAGGTATGCAGGAGATATATTTGCTGAAACTGAAGCAGGATTTACCAATTTTATTTCTTTCTTTCTTAGAAAAAACGTTGTGTGACAGATATTGCCCAATTTTCAATGTGTAGTGGAGACGAAAGAGCCTTGTGGCTGACTTGCAGCCACTACACAGCTAGTGGCTATGAATACCTGCCCTTTGGTTGAGAATTGGAATGTTTGCCTTGGGAGGAGGAAAATTAGACTTCTTTTCCCACATTGTTGTAAAACATTATAGTCCAATTCTTCTTCTGAGTCCTGGAGTCATTAGTCATTGCCTTGCTGGTGGGGTTATTCAGCTGCATTCACTACCATGGCAAGGATTTGTATTTGTACGTGCAAGGCATCTCTGAACATATCCTCAAATACAGTACCTGCACAAAAATGCCTGAAACTAGAAGCATGAAAGATCCTGTCAGATTCAATTAAAAACACTTTCTGGATTTGTGAGGTAAGGTAAGGTAAATCCGTGACTCTGGAAGAGGTGTCTCTCTCGGTGTTGATGCTGATGGGTGCTGTTTCTTTGACAGACTGGGCTTGCCCTGGAATAGCCAAGGACTCCAAGAGAAACAGCACACAAAATTCCTGCCCTGCTTTTGCTCATAAAGGCACAGGAGGAGAGAGTTGGGCTTTCCAGATCTGGATCTTTCTGCAAGGCCCTGTAGTGGTTTTAGTTCTGGGTTTTTTGTTTTTATTTTTTTTTGCACCCTCAGTTCATTCAGTGCAAGTCCTGTAAATGGGAATTTCAAACTGCTGCTTGCATCTGGAGGGTGCTTTTGTGACGATGATGTGATCTGTCTCCTGCTGTGCCACTGGGAAGACTTCTGCTCTGGCTCCAGCCCACTGTGCTGCCAGATTTATATTGAAAGGCAGGAGGGCAGGGGACAGAAGTAGCCTGCTGTGGCAGTTTTCCTACTGGAAGGTGATAAGCAATACAGGCAAAGGAGGATTAAAGGCGAATATCATCCTTTTAGTTACTGGTTCTTGTTTTGAGGACAAATTTGACAGCCTCAGCTGTTTGGAGATCACAAGTTCACTGGAACATGTTTTGCTGCTGTGTGTGATCTTGGGACTTGTCTCTTTCAATTTGAGAGGGCTCTTTTGCCTGCACTGCCTGAAGCCACCCACAGATCATTTTTGTCTCTCCAGAGATAAAAAAAAGAAAGTAAGGAAAAGTCCTTTGCTGCAGAGCTTCACTCTTACACAAGTGCTACTCTGATTTCCAGGGCAGGATTTGGCCTGTCTTTGTTGTCAGTAACTCTGCTGTTTTCTTCTTGTGCCTTAGAATGTGCTATTCATTAATTCCTATTATCTGGAGATAAGTTTTCTTCAGCTATGCTCACCGGACTGGGGAAAAAAGGGGAGATTGGTATTTAAGGTGTATGTGTTCCTTTTCAGCTAATCATTCTCTAACGTAGCGTGAACTCAGATTGGTGTTTTATCTTCCAGATTATGCCTCTTACCTTAAATTATTGAAATGTGCTGAATTATATTCTTTCAGCTATGCTGAATTCCTTTGTGGAGACTCTTTTTCAGAATGATCTTTGATTTTTTGTATGTATTCGCAAAGCGGATTGAACCAAACTCTTAAAACTTGATTTGGATTCTTCTTTGAGTTCTTGGATGTAGAGAAACATTTCAAATTTCACTTAACCTCTCTTTCTCCTCATCAATAAAACAAAGATACCATTACTTGCCTTGTTTCATAGTGGTGATGCTTGCAGAATCTGTTAACACCTGTGGAATTTAAATTCCTCTCCTGGGAGCTTTGTAATAGTTCTATATGCTTCTCACAACTGGAGATAGCACTCTTGGGTATTGGCAACTGCACTCAGACCTCCAGTGGAAATGAGGATGGTTGCATAGTGTGATCACACACACATATATTTTTGAGGCTATATTTGTGTGAAGAGGTTTTGATGAGAAAAGGATTATGTAGTGATTGTTTTTGAGGATCACTCTACCTTGACCTAGGAAAACACTTGTACTGGAACAATTTTCTTCAGAGCAGCCTGTGCCATGCTGTGTTTTGAATTGTTGGTTAAAGCAGTGCTGATGGCACATCATTGTTTTAGGTGTAGCTGAGCAGAGCTTCACAGTGTCAGGTGTTCTGTTTATCACTCTGCCCACCCAAGGAGGAGGTCAGAAAGGTGTTGTGTTCCATACAACATCATCCTCAGCAACAGTAACTGTGTTCTAAGGCTGATTTTGCTCTGGTCTGCTGGGGAGGACATCGATGACTGCCCTTATATCACCTGTTTGTTTATGTATCTTCTTTCCTTTCCTTGACTAATGACAATGTCTGGCAGGAATTACAAGTTTTTTTCACTTTTGCTTTTCTGGTTTTCTCCTCCATCAACCTGGGATAGGACCGAGTCAGTGTCTGGGTTGGTGCTTAGTTGCTGGTTGGGGTCAGCCTACCACAAACTTAAGCACAAATACAGATTGAACATGTAAATGGTCCTTTCCTCATCTTTTGAGTGTTTGTTTGGGAAAAATAAGGCTGGTATTGGTGGCTTTTGACAGAATTAGCTTTTAATGAAAAGATTCCATGAAAGAATGCATTAGCAAATTCATCATCTTGAATGTGCATGTCCATGTGCTTGCCAATCAGTCCGTCTTTAGTTAATAATCTTGTGGCTTGAAAACCAGCCACCACCACCACAAAAACAAACCCAAAACAAACAAACAAAACCCCCCAAAAATCCCAAAGGGGCCTACACAGATCAGTGCTGCTGGCATTTAAATCACAGATCATTTTAAGCCAATTTGTCTTTGGCTGTGAGCATTTTACTGACGCTGGTTCTCAGTATCCTGTGGTTGCTCATATTTGAAATTTACTTCTTGGGTGCTGTAGCTCTCATATGGATTGGGGAATGGCAGATGGAAATTGCAGACAAGCTTCCTGTGGCTGGCTTGGTGGGTAGAAGATGTTGCAAGCATCATGAAAATATGTCTGGGCAGGAGACAGAGATCCCTGCAGGCCCAGAGCAAGTGAGTGGAGAGCTCTCAATTTTCACATTTAAATGTGCCTGCCCTCTTTCTGCTGTGCTCTGTGCTGCCTAGTGCTCATCCCTGTACTCTTTATTAATTACACTCGGCAAATATGTGCACAGGGCTACTGATGAGTTGTGTTCATCTCTGTGCTGATATAGCAGGATCACTCAGAGATAAAGCATCTCATGAAATGAATCAGAACTGGCCTTTCACATCTGACAGTCTGACATCCACTGTCTCTGGCTGCTGTGCTCTTCCTTCTCGTGTCTCTAATACAAATGTCCCCTCACACAGGAGCGTTGGCAGCCTTTGGTGTGGTGCTTTTCACTTGTCCTGAAGTTCATTGTCAACCTGCTGAAGGAACTGCAGTGCCTTTGCACTCTTAGTTTGTGGGAAACAGGCATTATATATTCCACTCTGGGGTATATGCAAAGCACTTTACCAGTTTAGAATTGGCAAGAGCTGGGTTTAATGAACTAAAGTAATTTTCCTTTGTAGTAAAATTTTATTGGCATGGAAGATTGTTACACCACCAAATATTCTAAAAAGCTTCTGAGTACTTTTGTGATTTGTGGGCTTGGAGATTCCTGATAATTGCCTGAACAACAGGGATCCCTTCAGGGATGTGTTTTTGAGATGAAATGAAACGTGGGCTAATGTTCTGGTTGTAATTTTTCTGCTTTCATGCCAGCCAGGTTGTGTCAAGACTCAAGGCTGCTGAACTGGGACAATTTTGGACACTTGCTGGCTTTATTTTGGAGAAGTGGTCCACCATATTAAATCTGGATTTAGTGGTTTAGTATGCTGTAAAGCATTGTGTCAGTATTCCTCACTGCCAGAGGCTCTTAATCTGTACTGAAGTACTGACCACTGAAGGTAAATAATTGACAGGGGTTGGTATTTTTTTATATAGGCCTTAAAACGGTATTTAGTAGACAGTGAAAAAACTCCAACTTATATGCAATGTGGAGATGCATGTGTGAAAAAAAAAAGCACATAAGAAAATTCTTGTAGAACTAGAACATCATTTCTTTCCAAAGAAAATATATTTTTTCTGATTATCCTTTCTCCATTCCCATTTCTGTCTACAAAACCAAAACAATTTGTTAAATTATTCAGGTCATTAAGTTTTGTGTAAGCTCAGCTTGAAATTGCATTTTCTGGAGGGATTGTATTGCCTTAAGGGAACTGTAATTCAGCCTCCCTATTTCCACACTCTGTCCTGCAGACTCTTTCCTTTTTTTTTCATTTTCAACCAGCTGAGCTGCTTGGTGTCCCAAGGGACACCTGCCCTGGGGTGTCCTGGGAAGCACAGTGTAGTGTGTGGAGCCTAGCCTGCAGGAGATGAGGAAATTTCATCTCTGAGCTGCATTTCCTGAAGTGAGAAGTATGATCCCATAGCAAAATGCAGTTTAATGTTGAGCTGACTTTGAATTGATGAACAGAAACAGTTTAACTTGGCACTATAAAGGTGTTTTCTGTATTTTGATTAAATAATGCCTAAGTGTAAGTTTCTGAATTGCTTGGAACTTAATAAATTCATATTTCTTTTCCCCAGAGAAAAATGTTTTTATTTGTTTTGCAGAGTGGGCATTTTCTGTGGGGTGGCAATTCCAGATTTTTCTCAGTTCACGGGAAGAAAATGTTTTTGTTTTGAAACAATGCCTTAATTGTAAAATCTTCAATTTTTAGTAGAATTCAGCTTTTAAAATTAAAACCATCAAGATTTTCATGTGAAATTACACTGCTATGAGAAAAAAAAAGAGGTCATTTGTTAGTGTTAACAAAAACAAGCTGCACTTTTTCAACTACAAAGCAGAAATTGGAATCAAATGTCTCAGCCTGAGTCAACGAAGCTTTTCCCTTTTTAATTTATCTTTCTCCTGTCAGAATACAGTTTTGGAAAATGTCCAATTTTCCTTCTATTTTTTTTTCATTATTTTTCAACTAAAGCATTCAAACAACACAATATCTTAGAAAATCTGGTACTTTCCCCCATCTGCACCTGCTTCATGTGTCTTAGCACAGCTGGAGCAGCCTGATGGGGGCTCAGAATATCCTCTTGAAAGGGTTTGACGTTTCTTCTGCAGAGTTGTGGCAAACACACCCCAGGGAAACAGCTCGGGATCCAGCTCTCCCTGCAGGCTCTTGTCTGTGTCTCAGCCCTGTGAGGGTCCTGAGCAGCTGAGTTTGCTCTGTGCTCTCACAAGACACCATGTAGGAGGAAAGTGCTTTTGCAGCTTTTCTTGGGAAGGTTGTGTATTCAGGCTTTCAGATCCTCTCTGGTTTTCAGACTCCCAAACCATTGCAAGAGTTGCCTTTATTGAATCTGGGGTGTTTTTTCCCAAAAGCAAGCGGGAGCAGAGTAGAAGCTGCCGGGGTTTGTGGTATGGGAATGTTGCCTGTCCTTGGCTCATGTGGTGAGTGATTTTCGGGACAGGTTGCTGTAGGTGTTACCACTGCCTCAGGCAACTCCTGCTGTTTTTGGGACCCTGTGTACGATATTGCAAAGGGATGCTCACACTTGTGCTTTCCATGCATCACCAGCAAGTAGAGATGGATGTTAGTCAGTCATCCTGGGCGAAAATCCAGAAAAGTATACTAAACAGCGTGCTTTTACAATGAATTTATACCCAGGAGCTGAGTAGCATTCAGCCCACTTCTGTAAAGCTGTTGTTATCCTGGGATTTGCAGGGTGGTTATAGATAAGTGACATCTTCAAAATATGGGGCATAGGAAATCTGGGGAGAGACACACAAACAGCTGGGAGAGTATGGATGCTGCCTTTAGTTGTAATTGCAATTCAGGGTAGGAATAAGGTAGAATCTGTTGAAATTTGTCCGATGTTTAGGAATGAATCCAGGATCCACTGAACTCAGCTGTCTTCAATGTGCTTAGACTCTGAAACTTCGAAACTTTGTGAAGCCTCATCACAGCTGTGAGCAAGAGGTGGAATTTCAGGCAGGGCAGGGCTTGTGCAATAGTGCATGGCTTCCTAGAGAGTTTTAGAGGAGTGCTGGCCAAGTACCCATGGGAATATAGCGAACATCCTAAAAATGTCATCCTCATTGGATTTTAGCTGGGAGAAGGCTGGCTGTAAGGGGAGGAGGCACAGAAATCATGCAAATCTTGATTGCTGCGGTTGGCTCTTCCCCCTTTGTATGCGAAGGTGTGTGCAGGGTTTAAGCTGTGTTAAAAATAATGTCAGCCTTATTTCTCCATGGCATAGCACTGGTTTCAGCTGACGTGGACTTGCATATGCTGAGTCAAATCTGGCTGGCAGGTTTCGTTTCACACCCTGCTGGAAGCAGTTTGGCTATTATCTTCTTCCTAAAGGTCTCTGTGTGAGGAAATAAAGGGAAAAGTGCAATAGGGGATGGTAAAAATGAATCCAGGAAAGGGAGGAATGCTCGGAGCATCTATTCCAAAGTCATTAAGTTGGGCACTGGCTGCATAGTCACGTACCAAGATCCCTTACAATTTCAACAGGTTTTTTCCTGGTATTATGCTGACAGTAAACGAGTGTTGCAGCAGCTGTGATATTGATTAATCCTTTGGCACTTTTCTGCAAAGCTTTGAACTCTGCACCCATCAGCCTTTTAGCTGGGAAAGCCCAATGAAAGGTAGTGCTGGTCCATTGTTGTGGGAGGAGGAAGTGAGACCTGGCTTTTGTATTTTGTATATCAGTTCTGAGCAAAGATCCTCGTTGCACAGGAAAACATCAACAAACAGGCATTTGAGCCACATCACTCACTGGGACCCACCTTCACAGTTACTGTGAAGTAACTGTTAACAAACCCCACCAGGGGCTCATTGTCCCAGGTACTCTCACAGCCCGAGCAGATGTGAGGGAAGCTGACCAGTGCTTGAATCCTACAAGGAGGAAATTATGCTGAAATATTAAAATGATGCAAAACAAAAATGAAGAGGGGCCCTGAAGCTCTTTCTTGAGGCTGGTCCTGTAGAATCCAAGAAGAATCCTGTAGAATCCTATGTAATATTAGTTATGCTAAGAAGTCAAGGAGCACATGCTCAAGTGCTCTTACCTTCTGCTGATAAGCCTCCGTTCTTTCTGCACAAGTTCCCATCCCATGTGAGCCTGGGAGCTTGCACAGAGGCTCCCATGCTATCAGAATGCATAACTGCCTTTCTGGAGAGAGGGGCATTGGGCGATGTAGCTTGTAACTGGGAGGATTACATTTACCTGTGAAATCTGAGGTCACAGCACCAGGTGTATCAGAGGGAAAGTATGTTCCTCTGTGGTCCCCCATGTGCTGCTGAACTCCCCTCTCCCCCAGCCTCAGCTTTGCAGGGGCATGGCTCAAGAGCGTTCTCTCCAGAAAGTCAGTGAGTCCTGGAGCCTCTGACTCTCCTGGAGCCCTAAAGATCTGTCTCTCAGTGCACAGCACAATGTCACACTCCTGTCCCTTTTTCACTGCAGAAAGGTGATGGCAGGTAGGAATTCCCATGCTCTGGAGTCAGTGACAGCAGATGGAGAAAACAAAGCTGTTTCTAGGCAAAATGGACTGTTCTGCTGGATGGGGATCTACATAAAGAAACTTGCCAGCTCTTTCCATGGAGACTCGAAAATTGCTGATAGCATGTTGAGAGACAAAAGAAGTTGACTAATTTTAGATTGAACTATTGAATTAACAAGGGTGCATTTGATTCCATGCTTGACTTTGAAGAACTGGAGTTGCAGAGAGGTCAGCTCTGATTAGTTCCTGGTGGCACGTTTTATTTCAAATGCAAAACATTTTGGGATTAAAGTAAGCATTACTGGTTATACAATGCACTAAGCTAATGATTTCCCATTTTATTTTTTAAACCTACTTTATCCTATAATACTGCAACTTTAATGGATAAATGCTCAGCTGTCCTTTGGGTGGTTTCAGATGCCCTGTGTATTGTTACAAAATCTAACAGCAACTTTTCTTTCTTCTCTTTTCCCTTTCTCTCTTTCTCCCTCCCTCCCTTTCCCCTCTCTAGGTGATTCTCATTCTGACAAAGCTCTACGACTTCAACTTGGGGAGTGTTACGGAGAGCTCACTGTGGAGGTATGTGGATTGTGGAAATCACAGCAGCTGGCATGGAGGGTTGCACTGTGTCTCTTTGTAAAACTGGGATGTGGGCATGGGGGAATATCTGAGTTCATCAGAGGAGGAGCTGGGAGAGAATCTAAGACAGCTGGACTTGCTCTTTGGAAAAGGGATACATGATTAGGACACATTGCTTTAGTGAAGTGGGGTCTGCAAAATCCCTGGCATCCAGAGGAACTTGGTTTCCTTCTCACCTTAGAGTGTTCTTAGGCAATCTTCCTTCATCTCTCTGCAGTGAGGCTGTCAATGAGAACAAGCTCTACAGATGGGTGCTCACTTGCTAGAACTGTGTCTGAGAAGGAATAAAACACTGTGTGTGATATAATCTTAGCTGATCTTGGCCTTGTTCCTCATCCCTAGGAGCTAAGATGGTTGTCTTGGTAGTGACGGAGTTGGGGTGTAAGGAGAGTACTGCTGAAGGATTAGGGACGTCACAGCGAGGTGCTGGATGTACTTGGATGGTGTCACATAGCTGCCATGTTCTCAGTCTGGCATGGGAGATGGACTGTCCTGCCCTGGAAACATGCTTCTGGACAGAGTGTGTGTTTGGTAGTGTGTGCCTGCATGTAAAATAAATAAATAATTTAAAATCCCCTCAGTCCCCAAACCTGGCCCTATAAACAGGTCAGTTCCTTGACCTTTGAAATCACCAAATTGTTTAATCCTGCCTGTGCAGTGGTATGCCTTTAACAGAATTGCTATCAACTGTTTTTTACCCTAGGTACATTAAAAAAAGGAAAAGAAAAAAGAAAAAAAAAAAAAGGCAGCCAGGACCTGGTGAGACCAAGTACCTAGTTTCAGATTTCTCTGGTGTATTACAGCTGTTGTGAAACCTGCTCAAAGTGTAGCTGTGGAACAGTCAGTGCACTGGAGCCATTGCTTGGGTTTGAGCCCTTCCTGGTGGATGGTCTCTTGAATTTCTTTCTTCCCAGGTGATTTAAAAGCCTCTGTTTGGAGCAGGCTTTGGCCATTTGCTGCAGTTCTTAAATGTATTTAAGGGTTAATTATTCAGTAGAGCTCTTGAAACTTCTCAATTTGAGCAGTACTTAAGAAGCCTAATTACACTGCACCATGGTAATCTGCAAAAGTATAAATAACCATGGAGCTAATAAGAGAGAACAGTCATTTCCACTTACCCTGGTACTTTTCAAGGTATTAATGCCTTGAAAAACTTTTGCCTCTTTACGTAGCAAGTACAAATTGTGATTGTACTTTAAACGTAATTGCCAAACAATCTGCTCTGCATAAATAATGTAACAAACAGGCAGACCTTGTCTTAGTCCTGAGCTTTCAGCATCACCTGAGCTCTGCAGAAAGGTAATAGCAGCACCCCTTTTGGAGATTTCCCAAAGTGATAGAAATGTAATTAATAATCAGTCCAATTAGAAACATCCAACACTTGGTCAGCTGGGAAAACACACTGCTTTGTGGGAGTGTTCAGCATGTTCTGGAACACTTCTGCATGCAGTCTCCAGTGAAATAGGGGCCAGTGGGGGGCCTGGAGGGAAGCTGAGAACTTAGAATTTCTCAGGTTCTTTTCCTAGGACTGTGAGGAAAGCTCAAGGTAAGAGCTAGTAGGTAGATCTCCTGGACTCTAAACCTTATTTTCTGCTTGGAAAATTCATGAATAAGCCATGTTTTACTTGACAGGGGAGTGTGGAATCTTGGGGAGCATCTATGAGTTGCTCTGCAAAGGACATTGTAGAAATGCAAATAGATATTAAGTGTAAGAAATAAGCCAGAAAAATACTCCTTTTTTTGGGATTTCCTGTTCTATTTGCATTCAGGCCTCTGAATCTTTCCATTATTTAGATTGCTGTTTTTCAATATTTTCTTTTCGTTTTTGAGACCCTGAAGATTTTAAAAGGAGCATTTGTCTTTGCAGAATGAATGTAAGCTTCCTGACAAGAAGTTTGCTTTCCTTAGTTACTTTTTTGTAGACCCTTTGAGCCCCCGGATGGGTCTTTTTCAGAATGCAACTTCAACTAAGTATCAAAAGATGATCTGTACATTTCATTTTTTTTATTTTATTTTTTTTTCATGAAAATATGACTAATCCTTTCTGCTAGCCAGGAGTCCTGCTCATCTGAGCAGTGGTGCTGTATGATATCTATCCTGACCACTTGGCAAATATAGTTGCTTCCATGGGAGAGGAGTGTGGCTTTTATGGCAGAGAGCAATGAATCACACAGCAGAGGATGCTGAGATAGAGCAGAGTGCAATGCAATCTCCAAATACCATCTTGCCTCCACCTGCTCCATGCATCAGAATCTCCTCCTCAGCTCCCCCTGGGTTTATAGCATGAGAGGCTCCTTTTAATGGAAACTAAAGTTGCCATATAAAAAGAATTTCTAATCCCTGCATCTAAATACAAAAACAAGTAAATCAATAGGAAAACATTCTGAATGTAATTAAAAAAGGGAGTGAGAGCACCAGAGGAAGAGAGGAGAATTAGAAGTTACATTGAAAACTGCTCCTATATCAGGCTGTTACGAGCATAGACAGGCGAAATGCTAGTCAGCATTTGAATGCAGGAACACACACATTGCTCTAACATCCAAATTCATGCTTCTGGGTCTCAAGCAATCACAGGAAAGGTCTCTATTGCTACTGAAGCAGCCATCCTTGAAGCAGCCATCTTCAAGGATAAAACACACCCACACACACCCTCTTCCTTGTGAATGCCACATCTCTTCTTCGTCACAGGAGATACCTGTCAGTTGTGGTTTAGATTTTTGTTTTTCCCACTGAGTTGAGTGGAGGTGATAATTTTCCTCCTATGTAAGGAAGCTGCTTTAATGCTACTTTACTATATTTGTGATGGCGTGAGTTGTTAATGAATTTCTGGAGAGATGTCTTTTTCATAGGTCAACAAATATAACTGTAAAAATTATTTAAGCTTTTAGATGTGCTAACCCTTCATCAGTTCTCATTGCCTAGCAGATTATCTAACTGTGTAGTTAAGAATCCAGCCTGCTTTAAATAAAAAATGGATTAAGGGATGGATGGCCATATGCTTTCTGTAGAATTTTTTTCACCTCACTAACACCTGTTCTCCATCAACAAAAGGAAAACAATTTTTCCTTTAAATCTGTAAACTTAAATGGGTTTGATTTGAAGTGCTGTTGGAGCACCTCTAGTTCCCAGACTCTGTGTAGCTAGGATCCCTGCATCAAACTTCATTGTCCATGAGGAGCTGTAAACATACAGGAGTGATCTGTATGAAATATGAACTCTCTCTCTAAAGAGTAGGTGCCTGACTCTTCACAGGAATTGTTTAAGCTGTACAGTATTGAGATAGGATTGTGGGAACATGACATTCTGGATAAGTATTTAAAGTTGATATTGTAATATTTAAAAAGTTTTCAACTGCTTGAACCAGTGTCTATTGAGCAGTTTGTGTTAAGATAACTATTTGAAAAGATTTTCCATTGTTGCCTTTTTTTAGTACTCAGGAATGTATTCATTTATTTTATTTATTTGCACTGCAGTAGCTAAAAAGACAGCTTCCCCTCTCAAGGGAGCTCTCAATCTCAGGTGAAGACAAAAAGACAATCAGGTGATCTAGGAGACAGGAGAGGCACAAGTGAGCAAGGTGCTATTTATGATCAATGCTAATGCTGCAGTCATGACTGCAACACATCACCTAACTGGGCAGTGGGGAGCAGTTTAGATTTTCTTCCAAAGTGCAAGCACTTGCATGTGTCAGCTCTGAGTCTCTGCTACCATTTTACCCACCTGAGAGAGTCCCCTGGAGTTCCCCTCCTCTGGCTATTGTCCTGGCTAAATTATCTGATTGTACATAATGCTGGCCAATGCATTAACCCAAAATTGTGACTAGTACTTTGTTTAAGAGGCTAAAACACTGATGAAGAAATTTTTATATATATATTCCTTCTTGTTTTCTTGTTTATTATATATATATTCCTTCTTGTTTTCTTGTGTATTAACCAAGAAATTATGTCTCCATGACAGTAGTCAAAAATCCCCAAGCTTTTTCTTTTTTTTTTGCTCTTGTGGCTGCTGTGCCTGAAGAGGTTAGTCTGTTGTTTTAGTCTCTTTGTTGAATTAGGAAAAAAAACCCTTTCAGCTTTTTAACAGAGGCAGCTGCAAGATGCAGCAGCTGCAACCCTAGTTTGGAGCAGAGAGGAGTAAAAGCCCTCAGCTTGGTTGCAGGCTGCCTTATGTCATGCATTGCTGTTTCATTCAGTTCTGTTTGAATTACCAGAGGGCTTTACGTTGTTTCCTCCCCTGAATCGACTCTTAAGCCTCCCACATTCCCCAGAGAACCTCAGCACGTGTCAGTGTCCCTCTAGCATTGCAAAAATTTCCCAGCTCACACTGATTTCTGTGCCCTAGGTTTGTGTGTGGCACATAGAGCTGGCTTCAGGTAGGGCTGCTCTAAGTGGGAAGGAGTGAACGTGGTGTGAAGTGCCCTTTGGGAACTGAGGCTTAGTCTGGTTGCGCCAAATGTAGTGGCTTCTAAGACTGGTAGGTAAAGAAATCAGGGAGCAGGAGATGCAAAGAGCATGACTCAAATTTCCATATTTTCCTCTGTGAAACAAGCTAAACCTGAAATAGGTCGTGACAGAGCTTTCTTAAGAGTGTTTCTATCCCAGTGTCAATACATTATTTAGACTGCATTGTGGATGGCAAATTCTAGTTTGTGCCACAGCCTCTTGTTTAGTACTGGTTTGGCTCCACTGGGGCGTTGTAGTTTCCTGGAGTTTGCTGTGTTGAAATGCAGTCTCTATGACCAGCAGCTGACATCTCCTCTCAGTATTGTCAAATTTGATTACATTTATAGTTTTCCACTTTTATGCTGATGACATGCATCTTCGATATGTGCTATTTTCTGGATGATTGTATTCAGGCATAAAATTAATGGAGCTGATTTTCAAAGTAGTAATGCTTCCCATTATTGCATCTTCTTCGGCACTTTTTAATACTGCTGCAAAGTGCAGAAATCCTGTGCTGATGAGGAGAAGGGTTTCTTGTATCTGCAGTCAGCCATCAGGGGTATGGAGGGAGGGAGCCACCTGTGTGTGCAAGCACACTGATCGCTCTTGGATTTGAAAACCAGGTTAACCAAAAGTTTGGCATCTCTACCATTGTTTTTTGTTAGAATGCATAAATAGCTTAGTTAATGATGGCTAGTTTTTTGAGGCTATGAGAATCTTTGTGGTTGAGAGCTGTTAGACGCAGACTGTGTTTGCTGAAGGGAATAGGGAACCACAGCAGATGACCACAGTGTGGGACAAGAGTTGTTCCTTGAGGGTCCCAGTACCCTCAGTGGCAATCAGTGCACACCTTCAGCAAGATCCCAGAATTATGCAGTTCTTAACCTCCAGTACTCTTGATCATTAGTTGTTTCCCCACAGTAGGTGGTCCAGTTTACCCTGGTCCAGTTCAGCCTGGCTGGCAGTCCTAGATGCCATGGATGTCATCTTGGCATGGGAGCCACAGTGGAACCCTCTGTGACAGGAGTAGTAGCTGCATGTTGGCCACTCCTGAGCCTGGCTGCTGCCAAATGGAGATGGTGGCCCTTTGGTAAACAATGTGAGCTAAACAAATATTTCATTGTGGATGTCAGGAAATATACTGAAGACATTTTTCAGATTTGCTTGGACTGTGTGTAGCTGAATGGGATGATTAATAATAATTAATATATATATGTGTGTGTATATATATGTGTATATATATATATACGTGCATGTATATATATATGTATATATATGCATGTATGTATATATATATATACACATATACACACACACACACATATATACACACACACACACACACATATATATATATATGAATGCAAGGAGTTGAGCAGAATGAACCATAGGTTTAGCCCTCCTTGAATGTGCCAGAGTCCCAGGTAGTGTCCAGAGAATACATTCTTTGCAGGTCAAACTAGAAGGAGGTGCTGTCATTACAACAAAGGGATAGTGTGAGTTAAAACTGTTTTAAATGTCTGTTTTGGGAACCAATAATAAAAAATTAATAGGCTTATCTTAAATTCAGGGCTATGCTTTAGGATTAGGCAAAATCAGTAATGGTAATAAAGACAAGACTTCATTTTTTAAGTATAAGACTAACTTGTGAGAAGTTTAATTTATCTCCTTCCCAATGTTTCCCTAGCCCTGTTGTATCCCACAGGATTTTCCAAAACGGGAATAGTAATGCTTTGCTTTCTTGTGATTCCTTGCTTTAATCATGTTAATGTTGCCTCAGAGATGGTGGACACCAAGGGGGATGCTGCAAAATCATGTGAAAAGTATTAGCCCAGCAAATGAGTCTAAAAGCCTTTGTATGTGTCTTGGGGTGGTGTGTGGATTAAAGTCCCACCTTTGCTTATTAAGATGTCTTAGTCCTCTTGTTTCATGAAGCTCATTTGTCTTTTGTGAGCCAGCCTGCTGACTGGTCCATTTGTTGTGCCTCTTAATTGCTTCATTAGTGACCTTTCTGTGGGGGCGGGGATGTCATCAGACAGGGGGCCTTTCGGATTTATTAATTTTTTGTTTGCCATGAAAGCTCTGAGACTAATTGCCAAGACTTCCCAGAAGACACTAGTTTACAAATTTTAATGACACTTATGATTTATTAATGTGCTTCCCTCTGCATCTTCTCATCCCTGTTCCTTGGTGAAATTCCTACTGAATTGGAGAGAATGAATAAAACCAGAACTGCAGATTGCAATGGTGTTTTAGATAGTCTGTTGTTTTAAAAATAAATGCCCATTATTTATATCTGTGAATCTCTGAAGACAGAGGTAAATCTTGGCTTTGGCTGCATTCTTCCCCAGAACTCAGGATGTTTTGGTGTTGCGTGGTGGGAGCACAGGTGTTCACATTTTTGTGTGCAGGTAACTCCTGTCCAACCTGTGCTGCACATCCCCAGTCTGTGCCCCATTCACACAGCTTTTGCCGCTTGAAGGTGGGGCTGCTTTGCTGTAGTTGTTGATGTTCAAACGTGTGGCTGTGAGAGGACTGGGCTGGTCACTGACAGCGGGTGCTGCAGATATGTTTGGGTGGGGAATGTGCTCGCTGAATACATCTAGAGAGGTTATGTTTTTGTACGTATATGTTGGTCTCTTAGATAAAACTGGGTTACTGGGATGCTCCTTTTAATAAGCAGTCCTGGGAACTTTTGGATACATCTTGTTTTCTGGCTGGATAGAGGGAAACAAAAAGAAAAGGCAATTTATCAAATTCCTAACTTTTTGAGGAAATGTTCTTGGGATGAAAGTGGAATTCCAAACAATACGTAGAGAGGAAAAAACATGCTGTGTTTTGTTTTAATTTTCCACAATTCAGGTAAGAGCCACAGCAATCCTTCTTGAATTATTTATATTCTACAAAAGAGCTGCAACAGGAGAGACTGAGAATCTCTCCAGGGAGAGACTCACTCTAATCTTATGTGTATAAGATCCAAGTTCAAGCCCTTGCTTTGAATAAGTATAAAGAGAAGTGCTTTTTTATTCCTCAAGTAATTACATTGTGTAACTCATTGCTACGAGATGTTGTGAGGCAGAAATAATAAAACCATAAATGGATTTCAAAAGGGGACTCAGTGAATTAATGGAGGATATTTCTGCTGGTGGCTGAATAATGTGATAGTCTTGCAGTAGCCTATGTCTTACATTAATTGTTTTATAACACTGGAGGAACAGACAAGTCTACGGCTTTTGGATCAGAGTTGCAAAAACTTTTTTTTTTGTTATCTGTCAGCAATGAGCTACTCATGCTTTAAGTATTCTAATGGAATAGAATGGGATTGTGCTGGAGTTGTGGTATTCCATAGTATTTTAGTCAGTTTGGGATTTGAAGATTTCTAAGTCCAGAGAACTGAATGACAGACCCTGAGAAGAAATCATGCTGTCTTTTATCTCTTTCATATACTTTCCTAAGAATATTCTGTGGCAGATGAACAGGTAACACAAATATTTGTAATTTGATGTGTCTACTGTGGCCATCTTATTCAACAAGGGATTTGAGTCTTCTGCATCACAGGTGGGCTCTCCATCAGTTGGTGTTTCTTGGATGCCACCACATTTTACAAGTAAAGGTGTCTCATTGGCCTGGAAGTGCTCTTTGAAATTGTAGTTTGAAAAAAAAAAACAAAACCAAAAAACTAAAAACCCAATTCCAAACCAAAACCAACCAAGAATATCTTTGGCATAATTTAATTTTTAAGCTAGTCCTTTTAGTCACTCAGCTGGGTCAGTGAAGACTTAGACCTGTCCAGATCTCTAGTCATTCCATTCTAGAAAACTAAATAATAAAATGGGAAATTTAGAATTTAATGCTAAAACATATTTCTGGTGTAGATTTATAAGAATTAGTATCTCAGTGTGAACTAATGAAATTTGTGGAAAAAAATGAAGTGATGAAGTGTTCTAGGAAGCTGGAAGAATGTGCTTGTCCCTGTGTCCTCAACTAATATATGCTACATTCATTATGGTTTTTCTCTCTTTATTGGTGAATATTTTTTTTTTTATTATGGCTCCTGAAGAAAGGAGACATCCTATCTCATCAGTAATGAATTTCGAGCTCTGGTCATGTTCCCAGGCATTTAGTTCTGAGGCTTTGGTGAAGCAGGTCAGAGGAAGCTTTGCCAAGAGCAAATGTGGTTTTAAGGCCTCACTGTCCCTATGAAGTCATCTTGTCAGGGCTGGCAGGTCAAGTGTGTTTGTAGTGCTTTGCCTACTTGTTTAGAAGCAGCAAGGCAGCACTCAAGTGGGAGTCTGTAGCCAAGAACCTGCTCTTGCAGATCCTGTGGGTGTTGTGACTGTTGCTGCATCAGCAGAGATGCACCTGTTAACAGGAATTGGCTACTCCATTTCTTCTTTTATCATTTGGAGCAGAATTCCATTGCTCATGTTAAAGAACTGCTCCTTTTGTTGAGTTATCTAATCTTACATTGTAATGAGATTTGAATGTCGACTGCAAAACTTTTTGCAGGAAGCCACATTTAAAGATGAAGTTTTGTTTTGACCTTACTAATGTCTTTTTCTGATCACTCTTTGCTGTGCAGAGGAGTTTTGTTGGCACAGATTAGTAGTGAATGCATTCAATGGGAATCTGTGCCAGTAGTAATGAAAACCACACATTAAATTTGCTTATAAATATGCAAATAGATAAGTGAAAAAGAAAACTTTCTTAATAAATTACATAAGAGCTTCCATACTAACTCTCATCTACTAGGATTGGGAAAGGCAGTGCTCAGAAAAAAGTATGTTAAAAATCTTACAATGTTATGTGATATTGGCAAGGTCTCACTAAAGTGAGTGGGTAGAACATCTACCCACATACACCTACATATGAGGAAAGGCTGAGAGAGTTATTTAGTCTGGAGAAGGGAAGGCTGGAATGGGACTGGTGGGTTGCATCAATGAGTGCAAATTCCTCAGAGCATGAGGAGAAGATGATGGAGCCCTGCTCTTTTAAATATCTGTCCAGTGACAGGACAAGAGACAATGCATGGGCACAAACTGAAAATCAGGATGTTCCCTCTGAATTCTGTTCCCACATTTTTTACTGTGTAGGTGACTGAGCACTGGCTGAGGTTGTCCAAGGAGGTTGTGGTGTGTCCATCCTTGCGCATATTCAAAAACCATCTGGACTGATCCTGGGCAAATGTCTTCTAGGTGGCCCTGCTTGAGCAGGAGGTTGGATCAGATCAGCTCCAAAGATTCCTTCCAACCTCAGCAATTCTTTGGTTCCAATAAGAATAAAAGACCATTGACCTAAGGTTCAGAGCCAGTAGAAGAATTTGGTGCTTTGGACAATATGTAGTTAATCTGTGCCTCTCCTTGCTGGAGCTTGTTTGTTGCCATGTTTTAGATGGGTTCCTGGAATAAGACACAAAATCTTTCAAGGATTGTAGCACATGCAAAGGCTTCTGTGGCTCAGAAGGTTCCCTGCCTCTGATCGGTCAGACAGATAGATACTGCCATGTGCTCTCCAGGCCTGCATAAGGAGCCACCAGGTTCTTGCACAGAACAGTTTCTATGCTGGTGCCACCTTGTGCTTGCTGCAGTGCTGCAGGGCAGTGCCCCTGCCCACACTAAAGGTAGGCTTTGCATCGCCTTACAAGAGTTGTTTCTCTTTGACCAAGCTGTTTTTTTCCTTTCTCTTCCCACCTCCTTCCTCCCTTGGCCTTTCTGTTCTTTCCAATTAGGCTTCAGATCAAGCCATAAATCTTGGAAGCTTTGTACAGTGGCTTGTAGAATTTAGTACTTTAGTACTTTAACATGGGTTGTGTCTGTTTATATTGATGTTTTATTATGTTGCACAGCTGTTTGTTTGTTTTGGTTTTTTTCCCCTCCAAAGGCGCTTCCATTTTATAATGGCTGTAAATAATCTGAAGTATGGAGAAAAGCTGTTAAAAAACATGCAAGAAATCCTTCCAGCTTTCCTTTGGTCTGGTCTGTCTCTCTCATTATGCCCATGGTAGAGTCATTAGGCTTCTAATGAAGTTAAAAGTGCCCATGTGAAGTGGTCACTTCTCAAAATAATAGTTACAATGGGCTATATTTCCCCAGCCTTGAACGCAGCCTTTGATTTATTTACTTACCACATGTGCTTCATCTGTAAAATCTGTCAGCCAGTTCTTTTACAGTATATGCCTGACCAAGTGAAAATGAAAGTTCTTGTAAACTACTAGATCACGGGAAGATAGTGCAGTTTTACATATGTGATTTCTGCCTCTCAATAAAAAGTGTAAAAGGTTAGTGAGGCCTTTTTGTAACCAGAATTGTGAGGCCTTGTTTCTGGGTTTTGAAGGCCAGTTACTTTAGAAAACTGACACCATAAATATTAGTAGTCAGTTATATCCAGTTGTCCCTGAAGCTTGCTGTCCAGATGCCTGAATCTAGCAGCAGGCTAGCAGCTGGGCATTCAGCATCCTGCAGGTCTAGTCAGGTGTGCAAAATTTGGTGGTGTATTGGAAAAGTTGAGGGATATTATTCCTATGATATCCTTTGGCATCTGTAACAGGACTGTAACGTTATTTTCTGGATCTTGTAGTCTAGCTCAGGGTATCTGTGAGGAAGATGATAATAGGAGACAGGTAACAGGAAGATGGCTGGGCTGTTAATACAGCTGTTAATACAGCTGTTACTGCCAAGCCTTACTCCAGAATCAGTCCAATAGTTTGTCCAGGGCTGAGTGATGCCCTGCGCACTGACCTGGGTGAGTTCTGGTGCATTTAAAATGCAACAATCTCCAGCTACTGCCAGAAGTGCAGGGCACTCTTTTGTACAAAAAGTCCTGGAAGTTCCAAAGGTGCCTGGGGAGAAGTACACAGAAAGAAAGGGCAGCCCATCACTGGGACCTGGGTTCTGTCCTTGTGGAGTCTGAGCTCACAAGGAGTAGTCAGCCCTATGGAAAGAGGAATGCACACTGGTCCTCTTGCATCTCTTTCTATGAAATTTTAGAAATTGTAGGAGTAATTTTTTTTAGAAGGAAGCCCGGTTGCTGATTATTGGTCCGGGGGTGGGGGGCAGTCGGTTAGCAGCAGGTTCAGAGCAGAAGTCAGGAACAGCTTGGAGAAGAGTAGTTCACACTCGGGTAATATGACCCAGGTCTTGGTGTGGAAACAGGAGGATAACACAACATCCATCAGCACAAAGGGGTGTATGAGTTCCGCTGAGAACTCATAAAGTATGATCTGTCTGTGGGTCTTGTGTAATTACCTCAGGGATCACAGAAAAGCTTGACCTTGAGGTGCCCCAGACACAAGTCTTTGTAAAGCCCTTCTGTGGGAGACCTTGTCCTTTCTTTGGATTACTTGCAGCTGTAAGTGTGGCTGAGGAAAACCAAAGCAGTAAGCTGACCTGTTCAAATGTAAGCTTTCAGGTAAAATGTTATATTGCCATGGAGTAGTTAAGCTACAGAGTAAGCAGTGGACCACGGTACATCATTCAGTGTGCCTTTAGCAAAGTAGAGAGTAAATGTCCCCTGGAAGATTAAAATCACATTGTTTCTATTATGTGTAACCAATAAAGATAAAAGGGATGTCTATGAGGAATACAGAATTACCACAGCATATTTAGCTTTGTACCCCCAAGTGTTCATTTTCTATTTTGTACAAGGCGTGGGGAACAAAGGAAGAAGAGCTTTAGGGTTTCTCTTCTGGAAGAGTGTATGGTAGGGGGGACTGTAGTGAACCATTTGCCTCTCTGAGGATTGGAGAGTGGTGTGCACCAGCGCTGCCTAATCACAGGGGCTGAGGTGTTTTAGTCAGAACACCTGAAAAGTTTGTGTATGTTTGCTGTCCTCTGGCTTTTTAACAGTGATGGGCACAAGAACATGGCCCATCTGTTACAGTGGTGGGAGACTTATAAGAAGCCTATATTTCCTTTTTGAAAGTGCTTCTTTTAAATAGTGACAGTGCACATGGTTTGTTTAGGGGACAGATGAGGGCGAGGTTAAGGAGGCTGTGTTCTAACTTAGTTGTTTACCTAAATCTCATCCAAGCAGGGTGCATGATGTGTGTTGTCATGAAATGTCCCTCTGTTGCATAACAAATCAGAAAAATCAGTGTTGAGACTGTGCAGACATGGGAACAGTGCTTTTCCTTGGTATGCAATAGCAAACTTGTTCTTCTCGTGTCTGTCTGGTTCCAGAGCATCACCGGACATGGCATTTGCCATGTCCCTCTGGCAAATCTGGAGCTGGTTTGGTACTTGCACTGCTAGAAGACTTTTGAGGCATGCTTGGCAGTGGTGATATTGAGGAGCTCAGATCTTGTGGAAAAGTGTGTTCTTGAATTCCTTAGCACAGATATTCCAGTTTTCTATTGTTAAAGTCCCTTGGCAGAATGCAAAGGCAGAGTCCTTTGTTCTTAGGACTCCTTTCTTGTGTTTTATCTCAGCTTCATTGGTCATTGTGCTCCTTCTCATCCCATGTGACAAAAACCATTACAAATGCTGCAGTAGGTTTGTAGCAAATGGTTATCTTCAGAAATGACATTCATAAAGGTTAATAATTGGAATAAGCTCTGGCAGTTACTAATTAGCACCATTACACAATCAGCTCACATTCTGGCAGGATTAGGCATACTTAATCAGTCAGTTATCATTGATCTTAGAAAGTGCTGCTCTAAAGTTAGCATAAGGTGCCTTTGTAAGTGGAGAGAAGGAATTTGACAGTGCCACAGTGGTCAGGCTGCTGGGAACATGTGGTTTGAGGGACCAGTGTGGTGTACCTGATTGCGATGGATAGATCGGAGTTAAAAATCAGATAGTATAGACTCACCTTCAAACAGGCATAAATAGATCCTATCACTGCCTCTCTTTGCCATTTCAAACAGTAGAGGGTGTTCAGGGAGAGAGCTGGCTTTGGGGAAAAACGGATTTAATGACTTCAATGAATTTCAGTTAACATGTAATGACTTGCAAGCTTTTCAAAGAACAGCTGGAGCATAAGGTACTATTTTCCTTGTTTTTATTTTTCTTCATGTGAATTATAGTTCTCAGGGTAAGGAAGTTGTAAACAAGATGGGGAGGCACCAAAGGATTCTAAATTCTAAAGGGTTTCCCTTTAGAAGTATTTCATAAAGTGACCTTAATCTTATGAATCTAAATGTTATGATTGCTCTGTGCTCTCTCAGACACTCAGAGGCGCAGAGCCTTTGCTGCTTGTGCTGGCTCAGAGTGCAGAGGGAGCATGGCTGGTGCTGCACAAAATAGCCATGGTTTTCTAGCCAGTGCTTGGCTATTCTCTACTTGAGTGTCTCAACATGCATCTCTTGTAAAGCCATCTGTTATTGTGCCTGGTCAGGAAGGTGTGCAGATATTTGTGGCCCATGCAAGCAAGGATGGTGGCTGCAGTCCATTGTGTGAAGGCAATTTTCCAGATCTCTGTATGGAAAACGAATGTGTGGAGTGATCAGGGCTGACGTGCTGGTTTCTGCTCTTGCTTCCCTTTTATAATTCTGTGTTTTGACTGTTTAAGATATGGTCTGCAATGTGTGCAAATTTACAAGGGACAGAATGGGCACGTTGTCAACGGCATGTTGGAATGTAAGGGGAGTCCAGCATACTGCAAAAGTAAAGCAACTTGTGTAGGTGAAAGGGCCAGGAAAACATGAGTTGTACTTGACACCCCTTTGGAGTTTGGTTTAGGGCCTCTGCCTGTTCAACAGAAGGGAAAATGCATTGTTGTTTTTATTTTGGAATGCGTTTGTAATCTATCTCTCTCTCCTGCTGCTTATTCTCTGAGAGTTTTCATTGTGAGCAAATGATCCAGAAAAAAATCTGGTTAGAATCTTACAGGCTAGATGTTTTCTCAAAACCATTTTGTGCAGCAGAAATCTGACAATACACTTCAGGGCTGACTGAAGTTAGAACAACATTGATTATTTTTCTCTACATCTGAACATTCGACTTTGCTCTTGGCAAAAATGTACAAGGGGTCATGGGAGTAGGGACAAGGAGAAAACATGTCAGAAGTTCAACTCTGTGAAAGCTTTTGCAAAAAGTTAGCCCAGTGTGAAGGGAATTGTTTAAAAAGTAGTTGATCATACACCTGATTGCAGAAGTAGTAGAAAGTGAGTGCAAGAACAAGCGATCCAGACCCCCAGAATTTCCTTGCCTGCTACCTGAGATGCAGATTCTTCTCAGAAGTGTAAAGGAGACTTGGTTGAAGAAATATTAAAAATATGAGCATGGCTATGAATTGTACAATGGTTATTTAATCTGGAGAGAAGAAATATGCTCAGAAACATATTTTAGATGTAGGTTACTAATGTAGTATCCAAATTTGGAAGAGGTTTGACTAGATGACCTTTAAAGGTCGCTTCCAACCTGAACTATTCCATGATTCTAAGGAAGTCAGAGTGTTTCCAGGCATTTTTCCAGAGACTCTGGGTCAAGTCTTGTAAAAGTAATGAAGAGAAACATGTCTTCATATATCAGGTACTTAGCCTGAGAAACTTCCCTGAGCCAACCCTGGGCCAGCCCTTTGGGAATTGTGTACCTCAGGAGAAGCTGGCAAGAGCTGCTGCCTGGCCTGGGTGTCGTGGCACAGCTCTGGCCCCTGGGTTCAGATGTTGTGCTGCAGAGCTCAGGCAGGATTTCCCCTCAAAACCTCCAATAATCCATAGCCTGTGTAGGTACTTCTGGAGGTGACAGCTGTGCTTTAAGAAATGTGCAAGACTCAGGGCTCAGAACTGGTAAACAGCTCGGGCGTTCAGCTGTGTGACAAATGACATCACCTATGAAGTGTGCCTTGGTATGGCAACAAATACTATGGCAACATCTGTAAGTGGAGCTAATTTTAGAACAGAGGTGCCAGGCTACAGTAGCTCAGTTAAGGAAAAACAGTTGGACACTTTGTTCTGTATTACAGCAGTCCTGTAAGTATTCAAATATATAAAGCATAATCATTCCCTCCCCCGCCTGGCCTCCCAATACCTATTCTCCAGTTACTGAGTATTTTGCAGCAGCGCAGACGCAGGTTTTAGGAAAAACACCCTTAAAGCCGAGCCTGAATTTCTTGGGAAGGTGAGAAGTGTCCATTTTAAAGGACTTAAGGTACATATTAGCCTTCTGAGGTAGAAGTCTGATTCTGGTTAGTCGTGCCTTTGGGAGGGAGGGCAGACATTCATGGATTTTTCTTGACCCTGTGTCTATAGTCCAGTGACAGGAGAGCCTCTAACCCATATCCCTTGGGTGAAGCAGCACAACAGGCTTCATATTAGAAGCTGATTATGGAAGGAGCTGAGAGGTTGAATAATTTTTCCATGAGTGCATTCAGCACACTTTTGACTATCAGCATCTTGTGACCTATCCTACCTGGACTTTAAATGTCCCCATTAGAATATTATGTAAATGAGGTAGTGAAGCCAGCATGGAAATTGGACAATATACATTAAAAAGTGTTAACTTGACACTGAGGCCATGCTCTCTGCAGTGCATCTGTTCCTGTTTAGAGCACATCAACAAGCAAAATAATTGCAGTGCAGCTGTGTAGTTTGACAGGATGCTTGGTCTGATGGCTTGAGAACATGAAAAATTCTCATCTCACTTCTTTGATGCCCTCTCCAACTGATTGCACAGTGGAGACCACAGAGTGCAAGAATCAGCTGGCTGATGGAGCAATGCTGGAAATGTGAGTGCTGTCAAAGCAGCTGTGTTCAAGCCAACAGTGCTGGCTGAACAGCTGGTGGAAGAGCAGAAGGATGTGTTTGAAATGTGAGGGATCTTGAGCAGCTTGGCATCTCACTTCTTTTTCTTAAATAGGCATGAAGCTGTGGCAAATGCTGTTGTGTTTGTAAAGTAGGGCAGTGGATGATTTTTAGATACAGTACTAGGAAAATTGGTGAATATAGGAAAGGACTCCTTGATAGTGATTGATTTTTTTTAGCTCATGGTGGTAGGATGGGAGAGTCATAATATAAAGAGAGTCTTGGGAGGACCTTGTTCACTGGAACAGACAGTTGCTTTGCTTTCTGAGAGTCACCCTCCTTCATGGAGCAAAATCACTAACCAGGGGATTAGTTACTTGTATGCAGAGTGGGATTTTGTCATGGGAAGATACATTTTTGAGATACTAGAGTCTTCTTTGCAGCAGATATCTTCTGGAAATACTGGGTTACACTCTTACTGTAATCCTAACTAAAATGGAAAAAACTGCCTAGAAGCAACTATGGGGATTAAGCTGTGAAGTATCAACTCTGTCAGTGGTGAGTCATGGATGTGGAGCTGTTTAAGAAATTCCTAGGTTAAAAAGGCATTGTACTTAGAAGGAGTATTGTACTGCAAGATCATGCAGGAGAGGAAAATCAGTCACAGACATTAAACAGAGATTAATTCCTCATCTAACATCTGCTTGATCCAGAGCAAAACTCTTGGGACAACATCCTATCTTGATTGTAAAATTAGCAGTAATGAAGAATTTACCTTATCCATTAGTACAGTCTGCTGGAACAGTTGACCTCCCTGTTTTAAAAAAAAAACAACCCCAAAATAGAAGAAAATGCCTTTTTCTCCATGCTTGTCTAGCCTGAATTTATGAGGTTTCAACTCTTTTTGCTTTTGTGGACTGAATGGAAAGGCCCTCTATTGCCCAAGCAGGTACTCACATTCTGTTTAAACACCTGAAAAACACAGTCATTTTTCATAATGCAGCATGTTTTGCTACTCTAATGATTCCTGTTTGGGCAACACTTCTCTTGACAAATGGCAACAAATCCAATGTCCTCAGATTTCTCATGTTCCAGTTTATAATGTGGGAAGAGAATTCTCGGAAAGGTGCTCTTTGTAGAAGTGCAGCTCTGCACGTCCTCAGATTCCTAGATTTAAAGCACAGAGAAAAAGTAATGATAATAATCTAATTGTATAGTGCAGTCCAGAGAATCTTACTCAATAATTTCTACATTGAGTCCCCAGTGTAGTTTGAAGTATTGCTTCTTGGCTGGAAACATACTCAGTCTTTACTAATACTTACAATCTTTCAATTATGTGATCTGATTTGCAGTGCTGCTAGAACTGCATTTCATTTTTGATGCTGCAGCAAATGGACTCTGGGCTGAGTTGGCCAAATTCAGTGATGCTGAAAGACAGGCTGGTTTGCTATATATCTGAGAGCTTCAGCACCTGTGAAATTTCCAATTGCAGCCATGATTTGTGGATGATGAAAACCAAGCATTGGAGCTCTTTGTTCCTCACTTTCCCTTTCATGGCATTATAATTATTTGCAAAAAGAGGTGAGGGCAAAAAAATCAAGGGGATGAAATAAAGCACTGGCTCATTCATGTGAATCACTTTTTTTTTTTTCCTGTGATTTTTTTTTTTTTAATCTTTAAAAGATCCTTGAAAGAGGGAGCTTTTCTTCTTGAGACTGAGGATTAGGAAGGTTTTCTTCCTTTTCAACTCTGCCAAAGGCTTCATGGCTGACGAGTGTATCCCTGGAGGGGAGCGGGGACTCAGGTTCTCTGTGGATCCTGAATATGGCCTGGTGCCTGAGGGAAAGGACAATCTTTATTTGAGCTTGGTGCTGCTGTGAGATAGATTATTAAGATTCCATGTTGCAGGCATCTTGGATGCAGCCAGCCCCAAGGCTGGAGGGGACAAGGCTGACCCACCAGCACAGGTGCATCCCTTTGTTGGAAGCCTTGTTGGATCCATTACTGCCGTGGTGTCTGCTGGCTCCTGTGCTCTGTGGCCGCCTCTGCAGCCTGGTTGCATCCTCCATCAGGTTTTGCATCACCTGGGAGCTGTTACCAAACAGCAAAAAGTGCTCAGTGCCCCAGCTCCTCATCACCAGCTGGGAATGCAGGTGCTCAGGACATTGAATGGCAGGTGCCGGCAGAAGACCCCTGCAGACAAAGGTCCTGTGTGCCTTGGCTGGAATAAGGGCAGCTGTTGGGTTACAGACACTGTGCTCTCATGAAAACTGGGTGAGGTGCTCAGCTCCTTCTTGATTGTTACCCCTGTAGAAGTTCCTCTTGGCTTAAAAAAAAAAAAAAAAAAATTGTAATTACATGGCTTTGTTCTTCTGAAACAGGAGGTGGTAAACAGCAGAAGAATGTTGGAGGATTTTATTTACTGTGGCTGTAAGATCAGGAGAGTACAGATAAAGCATGCAGCTTTTCTACTGCAGGAACTGATACAGTATTTTCTAAAGATATGGTCTTGGCTAGTCCAACTGTTCTGGCACAAAAAATGGCTCCACATTTTGGAACAACTTGCTTGTGTTTCTTCATGTTATTAGTTACCTGAAAATAGCTCTTTTCTTTTTACATGTGTTTTAGTTTATCTTCCTGGACTGGGATGTTTTATTTTAGCCTTGCAACTGTAGTATTTACTTCTCTCATGTATTTTCAGGTGCAGAGGAAAGATGCTTATTGCACAAAATAAAGCACAGTTTCTATTTGTATTAGTTTGCAGATCCCCTTGCATTAAGGAGAAAAAGCTGTCTTTGATTCCCTGCCATTAAATACTTGTTATGTTGTTTATAGTGTTTTAAAATTAAAACCTCATCTGGTCATTTCAGCATTTGTCACCTTCTACTTCCCTGCCTCTCAATAGAGCACTTACAAGTGCTTCTATTGGCTTTTTCTGCCTAGCAACATTTGTTGCAAGTAGTTTAGGAAAATAAATGGTTTTCCATCATAAATCCAAAGCTGCAGCAGAACTTAACAACCTTTAGTTATCTTTCCTCAGAGTTCTCTTCAGAAAGAAAGAGCTACCCAATGTGATAAAAATGAAGACTTGGTGCTGTGAAATCTCTGTTTACATTCTGCAAACGTGACATTTTTCCATTAGAGTCTGGTTTTTATGAAGGATATTGAGATGTCCCTCACTTCCATTCTCTTTGCTGAGGTAATACGATGGTGCTGGGGTGTTTGTGGCTGATTGCTGTGGCATGGAAGAGAATTCTGGGACTGGTGCCTCTGCCTGAGGGAGGGCCCAAATGAGAGGCCAGCTTGACAAATTGCTCTGCAGAGAACAATCTCTTCCCTCCAAGTTAGCGCTCTCTTTCTGCTGCACAGGTCTAACATGACCAATTACATTTTGCTGTATTTAAGCAGTGACATTTCTGTCACTTTGTCTGGCAGCCAGTTCCATATTTTAAGTGCCAGAGCTGTCCCAAACTTGACTTTTCTATCTGACAAGACAGAGATGTTTCAATTTCTTAGTCCATGTAGACATTTTGATGAAGTATCTCCAGCAGGCACTATTGATGATTCGGTAAGTTACAGGTTTTAGTGACATTTGGCCTAATATTTCAGGTTTTTTAGTTTCAATTTTTGCATCCATTTTGAAGAAGTAAATAAGATTATATCTTTTCTGGTTGAATCCAACAGGAACTGGATCAAGCTTCTAGACCTTTTACATTCTGATGATTACTAATAGCTCCCAGTCCTTTTTTGGCCAAATTGCATGTCTAATTATTTTAATCTCACCCACAGAGTAGGCTTCACTCTGGAACACTTAATTCTATTTACTTTATGAATTTTGCCCAAATTCTTGTAATTCATTTCACAATATGATTAAAAACTGATTTTTAATTGAGAATAAACCTGCTGGATTCATTTGATACAGCATAGCTAAGATCTGACTCAGAACTGTCTAAGTATAGTTTTCCCAGTGCTATATATAGATTGGTTTTAGGAAGAAAATATTTTAATAGTTTATTCCTTAAAAGCCATTGGTTATACAACAGGGTAATGGTGGTTTTTATTAAACAGAAGCTTGCTTTCAATGTTTTTGGATTTCTTTGTGTTGAAGTATCAATAATGTAGAAGAAGAAATGTGTCATAGGGTAGAGATGGTTTCAAATGCATTTTGCAAAGACAGTGTTCTTCACACGATGTCATTTAACCAGAGCTCGTGTAGGAAAGAAAGAGAGGCAAATGGAGTGTTTATTGAATTGTACTGATGTTTTTCTTTCTGTCAAAAGCTAATAGTGCAAATAGGCTTTTTTTCCTTTTTTTCTTCTTTTGTGGCACCAGTCTTTTGTAACAGACTTGAGTCATGTTTGAGTTTTTGAGACCTTGTCAATATTCTCCTGCTTTGTGGTTGAATTGAAAGGTCAGCCTCTTTGGGGTACAGCAGCTCAAAAGTCTTTACAGGTGCTTTTAAAGTCCTCCATGAGGGAGATTTGGAGGCCTTTTTCACAAGTTGAAGATCTGCCTTTAGCATGGAATCCTTTATATTTCAGTCTCCATCTCTTTGCGCTGGTTATTCAAGTTTAAAGCAAGTTCATTGGAAATGGTGTCTGAATGCCTCATCTCTGGACTTTTGTGGTTGGTATAGAATGATGGAACTCCTCAGGCGGGAGCAAAGCTCAGGAACGAAATGGAGGTTTCTGTATTTTTCACGTTGGCAATATGGAGATGGTGGTGCTTACTGTGTAAGTCATTGCATTCAGATTATTATGGAAATGGAAACTGTTGCATTATTAGTACAGATCTTGTAGGAATCTTAAGGACCAAGCTTATCTGTACCTGTATTTCTTTCTATAGGAAGTTAAACATGAACTTACCAAAAGCATTTGTTGTACACAACCCCCAGAGCCTCACCTCTGTATCCAAACCTCAGGCTGGCTGCGTGAGAGCCCTGTTTTTCAGATACTGTCTGCAAGGATTTAATCTGTCACACTCTGCTGACAGTTTTCAAAGGACAGCCTCTGCTTCTTTTACTGGTTGTCAGCAGCAAAAACTTTTTGTATGTTTGGTGTTCAGTGTTTATTGCTCAAGTTGTTTGTTTGGTTGGGGGTTCACATAAAAGATCAGAGGGCTGTAGGGAAGGTGCTGCTGAGAAAATTAATCTCTCAGGGACAAAGTAAAATGGATTTTAAGAAGGAAGATGTTTCAGAAGATAGATGTAGGAAAATTTAGTGTGTTTTGATTAGGTCGTCAATGCTGCATACTTAAGCTGAAGATCAACTCTCATTAAGTTTAATTGGACATCTGTATTAGGTAGGTGTCTTTGAAAATCTTTCCCTTTATACATTCCTCTTTTTCTGCACAGGCAGTGTTACCCACAGAAATTCATCTGGCCTCCAAATTGGAAAGATTTTTTTTTTTTTTTCACTAAGGGAGAAGTTAGATGAATATTTTATTTATGGGATGAAGTAGATATTTGTCCTGTCCAGCTACTAATAGTATTTGTATAAATCACTTAATAAAATGAACATTATTGTTCTGATATTCTCATTGGTGCTCAGTATGTGTTTATAAATGGGAATATTTTATTAATGCAAATATCTCCCAACCAAGCATTCATACTTACATCTTTCAAACACCTGAAAAATGACAGCTGTAAATGGAATGCATGTTTGGAAAATAGTGATAAAACTTAGAGTGAACAGCTGTTGTTTTATAACTGGAGACTGACAGTTTCTCTGGGAGATCTGTTGTGGCCTGGCACCACAGTCAATAAGAAGCTGGGTTTCTGCATCTCCTTTTACTGCTGTAGAGCCTTCTCTGGCTTCTAGCTCACCTGTTTGGCAGCATGATGGAATTATCAGGAATCAGGGAAACACAATTCTGTGAAAACCCCACATGGCAAAGTTTTCAAGTAGAATCCCTGGCGAGGAGAGCTGGGACATAACTATCTTTGGGTGCCACATGTCAAGGGAAGAGCGTGGTGCTGTTCTTCAGGAGCTGGGCCGTCAGGGCTTTGAGGTGCCTGGCACATGGTGGGGGTCACCTGCCAGCTTCCCTTGGCTCAGGGGACAGGGGGAGGCTGGTGCCATGTGGGAGCTGTTGGGATGTGGTGACTGGTTGCCTTTGTTACTTTTCTCCAGTGCACAGACCCTGCAGAGAGCATCTTGAGAAAGCCCTACCTGCCAGTGCGCCCTCTTTGGCTTCTGCATCTAGAAACATTTTTTTTTTTGGACCAAGCGTAAGCTGATATCAAAGATGTTTTCACTTCTCTCAAAGGTTATTACTTTAAAGGGCAAATAATGCCCAGAGCAAGATTTTACTGTTCCCTCTATATTTTTTTTTTCTGGTGACAAGCTGATTACTTTTCCTCCTGTTTTATTTTCCTGGTCTTGCTTTTCCCCGGACTTCCAACTGCCATGAAAACTCCCAAATGGTTTTTGCCCAAATGCGTGCAGGTGAGCTTTTAAATGTGAATTGCTTGGTAGATAAATGAGGATCAGTTGCTATATTTAATTATGCAGTCTTCTGTAATGTGTCTCCAACAAGCATTCATCTTATGGATAGTAATTATTCTTAGCATGCCCATTTGAGCAAGATTATGCTTAGGTAATTGGTTTTGAATCCTATATCCATTTTATTTTAAGCAGCACTAACTTTAATCCTTTCTATCAATGTTTGGGGATTGAAAGTGAGGTGAGCAGGTGGCAGGAGCGAGGGAAGGAGTGCTCTTTTTCTTTGTTAGGATGCTGCCAAGCTGACCTGGTAGAAGTGGAGGGTGGTTGGTGGTGGTTGATGATGACAAACAGGCTGCTGGCTTGTTTGTGCTGACACTGATATTCTGCACATTGAAGATGCCCAGGCAGCTCATGCAGACCCCCTGCTATTGCTGGTCCTGGAGCTGCAGTGAAAGTGAGAGACCTTCTGTCTGGAGTGCAGGGCTGCATTGATGATACCACTGTTACCCACCTGCAGTGGAAGTGTGATGATTTCTCTTTGGGGCTTATGTACAGACCAATGTCCTGGCAAGCTTGGGCAGCAGGTGGTCAAATAGCTCTTTTTATGCTTCTGAAATGGAAGTTATGATTCTTCAGCTAAGTGCCTGTATCAGACAGTTCTGAGTGTAACATAGGGAAGTGGTTGTTTTGTGGCTTTATTTTCTTTTTCTATACTTATTTAGTCTTGTTGGCCACATTGGCTATTTTTTTATGCAAATAAGCTCAGACTATGCTTTCTGCAAAAATTAATTCTCCGTGATATCTCCATGCTCATCTCTTCATTTCTCTTCATCGGGAAACTGAAGCAAAGGAATTGACAAGATGCTCTCATGATCCTAGTGTGTGTTTCCAGCCAGAGCTAATACCTCTTAATACAGAGGAAAAAGAAAAAAATGGAGGAAATGCTCATGGCTGGGTTTATGGCTGCTGACAAAACCACATGTGGAAGCTCTTTGTATTGCCCTGCTGTTTTAATAGATCCCCTCAAACTCTGCATGGTGTAGCTCTTTGCCGTGGATTGTCTCAAATATATCTGGTGCCTCCAGAGATCTCTCTTTGAAGGCCTGTCTGGTAACCTGCTTATTCTTCCCCACTCAGCACAATCCATCTGTGGAGCTCTGTGAAAAGACAGGGAGCAGAGAGCCTTTCATTCTCCCAAACTCCCTGCCCTCTGACCTGCACAGCATTTACTGTGGCACTAGACTTGAAGAGTTCTTGTAGCAGGGAACCATGGCGTCCTCTGATAGGTTGTTCCCTCAAGCAAAGGCCATTGTGTTTACACAGCATGGGCTATAAACAGAGCTCTTGGGAGAAACTGAAATCTCTGTTCAAAGGCTGGTTGCTAAAATCCTCAACTCTGCATCAAAAAACATTCTGGTGTACCAAAATAACCTCTTAAGTCTCTGGATGCAGAAGAGCTGCTTGCTGAGTACCCACACCATTTACAGCTTCCCTTTGCACTCTGCTCATGTCTGCTACCAGTAACTAGGATGTGTTCAGTCCAAGACAGGCGTACCCTGAACTAATTTTGTCAAGCCGGACAGCTCCAAGTGACTAGTTTGAGTTCCCTAGTTCCATTTAGAGTTAAAAAAAAAAGCAGCTGTCACATGTTTTTACAGATGAGTGTTAAGATGGTGTTAATTTTGAGTGGTATGATGCATCTAACTCCTGGTGGGAAAAATAGTGCTGTGACAGTAAACTTTGCCATCCGTTGAAAGTTATTCTTACAAGGATTGATATTCCATTTGCAGGCAGGAGTTTATAATTGTTCTTCCTCATACATGAGCAACAACAATATTACTGTGGAAGGGGAGTAGGAATTCATGTTCTCTGCTTGGGAGAGTCAAGATAGATGCATATTTGAGAATATGGATTTAGCTGTCTGTCCATTGTAAAAAATGATGTCAGGAAACCAAACTTTGATTGTGGGATTCCTGCCTATCCCATCTTTGTGACTTGGCAAAAGTTGCATGGGCTTAGGGAGTTATTTCTCATTGAGGTTTGCCCTCCATCTAACTTAAAAAACAAAGAACATTCTTCCATCTTTTTTATTCTTGTTCTTTGGGGGCAAAACAAACTCCATAAAAAAGAGGAGTTTGAATGCTGTTAACAGGCAGAGAGGTAATTTTCTCATGCAAGTCTATCTCCATTGAGGGCTGAACACTTCATGAATGTAGATGCTAGGATCAGGAATAATTATTAACGTCCTGGGGAGGTAAGGATGGGCAAACCAGCATGCACTGCCTTGTCAAACCAGCATGTCACCAGCACCAGAGCCAGACAATCTTTCATTTTTATTATATTTGTGACATCTCTAATTTCCTTGGCATAATACACTTAATCCATAATTATAAAATATGCAACTAGTCCTTAGTTTTGCTCTGTCCTCATAACATGAGAGTGATTCTGTGTTTTTATTAATTTAACTTTCTATAAGCTAACAGATTGGCATAAAAAAACCTCATAATTTCTCAACCAGTACAGCTAATAGCTGTATTTCAGCAAAGGTCCCATGGTATATTTTGAACAATAACTACCACTTCTGTGCCACTTGCAGTTTTTAATTGAATTTCTATCCCATGGATATCATGTCAGAGCCATTCATCTGCTCCAGTAAGTCTTCTGATATTAAACAAGTTCTTCCAAGTTATTATTGTAGTACAAATACTGCTCGAAGGTTGATTTGCATTGCATATACCCTGGTCTGGGGAAGGGAATGCAGTGCAGAAAATCTTAGCTTGTGTAGGCACAAGTAATAATAATAATTGCAAAGAAATTATTTTTGCTGAAATTATCGTACTGTACCTTTCCACTCCTTTTCATCTTTGAATGATAAGATCTGCTCCTTCTGTTCTGCTTAGAGTAAGACACTGAAACTGGAAAAAAATTTTACCACTCTCTAGTCTGGAGCAGATCAGTCCTTGTTTCTGAGAGGGTGCTCCTGCTTAGAGGCTCTGACTCCTGGAGCTGACTGCACTGGCAGGAACTTGGACCAGATTGTCATGTGGTGGGGTCTAAACAGCTCCAGAATAATAAACTTTGACACTGCTGAAACTGTGCTCTTGGGTTCAGTGCATGGAACTGAGAGATCCATGGAGTAGACCTTGCTGTCACCTTAACTCAGCCTTTCTCTTTAATTTTCTAACCTTTTTCAAAAGGTGAACCAAATAATTGTGTTTCATGGAAAGAAAAAATTTAAACTCCAATTTCCCTCTTTCCCAGATTCAAAGACTTCTTGTGTCTGACAGTGTGTTATGATACTGAAGCACTACAGTCTATGACTAATGGCTCATTTTTGGGCTCGTCTTACTGAATGGTGTATTTGGCTGATGGCGCAGAGTAAACAAAAGCAGGGTGAGGTTTCTAACCAAACTGGGGAGAGGGTCTGCATCACTAGACTGTTCAGGAGGGAAGGCCTGAACTGTGTTTGCTGGCCAGCAGGAAGAAAAAGCAAAGGTAATGTCTTTCTATTACTGAAATAGAAATGATACACTGTCTGGCAAAGCTCTTGATGGGAGTTTTCTCAGGAGTTGCAACAAGAAGTGCAAGCATGCTACACTAAGTATTTATTACCTGGAGATTCCAATGTGCAGAATTAATGGTAATTTCCCAGCATGATTTTCCTTCTTCTCTGTTTCCTATGGATTAGTATACCATAATGTATTTGAGAATTAATAATTCAGTCACCTAAGAAGTCATAGTGACTCCAAACATCTGGGCTTTGGAGTTGCTGTCTCCCAGCTGAAGTTCAGTCTGACAGTTGTAATCCTGTCTCCCTCTCTCAAGTCTGAAGGACATGCTTGGATGCACTTAGGAAGGTGCAGAGAATTGCTCAAATAACTGGCCTGTTCTTGGTTTGATGTGCCAATACGTGATGGCTGTCAGTGTCTGCCCTTCAGCATGTTCACAAGAAGTTCTCAGGAAATTGCTCCTCTGCAGATTACTGGTGTGAGTCAGGTCTGTGTGGGGTGCAGGTTGTGTCAAGGCCCCCAAGCTGCCCATATGTGAAGAGAAGTTGCTCAGTTTGTCAGCCAGCGGTTTCAACTAGGAGGTGTTCCATTTTTTATGTTTTAAAGCATCTTGGAGAATAAATTCTCTTAATGGTGTGCCTGTTGTGATAACAAGGTCTTAGCTGCACTATGACTTAGGGACCAAAGGACGTCTGGGTACTGCTGAACAGGCATCACTGGAATCTCTTTCATGCATGAAGCAGCATCTGCCTGAGGGTATCCTGGTGTCCAAATGTGTAAGCCCTGCTGTAAGGACAGCATTTGCTGTATTTATTTACATCCTGCTTTCTGGATCCAGCATCATTCCAGGATGTTCATGGGACAGCCCTAGGTTTAGTCCTCCCTTGTCTGGAATCAACCTGTTTTCAGTTCCTGCTGAGCTATCCAGGAGGCATTTCAAAGCATGCAGCAAAATCCCATTTAGAGCCTGTCGAGAAACCTCGGTGTGAAAAACCCTGCCTCTTTATCTTCGTTGTAAGGTTGCAACTATGATATTAGCTTGTGACAGCAATTATTGATGGTGTCATTAAGGATGAGATAGAATTCCTGGAAATGCATTTAATATTTTCCCCTCTTTTGCTGCAGGGACACCGATAAGTGGTGACAGAATGAGATGTGAAAAAAATAAAAAGAGACACAGGGAAGGTGGGGGTTAAAGAAACCCATGTTTATCGTTTGCCCTCATCCATGAGGAAGGGAGAATAATTAATGAAAAACTTTGTGTACTAGAGCTATTAAAGTGCAATCTTTGCAAAATAATGACTTGTAGCAAAACCCCACCATTATTTATTTTCTCTATTTTCAGCATCAGTTGTGTAAAGTACAGACAAAGAAATAACCCCTTTAGAAAGCACTCCCAATGTGCTGTTACAGTTGGCTTGGAAAGACAGCTGCTCTTTCACCACGCTGCTTTGATTATTACAAACACATTGTTTTAAAGCTCAGCAGCTGTGTAATAGTACATGATGCATATGAACACAATGTTATATCTCTTTCTGTGTTCTCTTTCAGTAATCACTGCACTTAAAGCTCAGTATGAACTTTATTGATCCATGATTGTAGCTCGTTAACACAGACCTATTCTCTTGCATCTGAGTCAAGGACAAATAAATATTTGTGTCTAAAATGGACTCTGGGGGAAGGTTTATTTTTCTACGTGGACTGTGATTAATATAGGCACACACTATAAGAGTTAAAGAGTTACTGAGAGAGGGAGGGATGGGGGGAAATGAGTTTGGGGGAAGCTTGGTTAAGGTCAGCAGATTTCCTGTAGTGGGAGATCCTCTCACCAGTTTCTATTTTCTGCTGTCTAAGTGATGCAGGTTCACTGTGGTGCTTATTTAAAAGTGGGTGATGCAGGATGTTCTGAGGAGCTCGCTGTACTGTATTGGGACTTCCAGTTTTGGACGGGATGAGTTGTTGCTTTTAGACATATGATAGCTGAGGGCCTAATGTTAGAACATGACTGTTAGAACATGAGGGCCTAATGTTAGAACATGAACAATCTGCAGCATGCTCAAGGCAGTGGTGTGAATCCAGCAGGTTTCTTGTCCAGATGCCCTCACAGGAACCCTTCAAAGGGACAAAGGTGGAAGAAAAGTCATCTGTTCTGAGCCACTGGCCACTCATCACTGCCCTGATTCTCTGGAATAAACTGCAGAGATGAACCACTTTTCTACATGTTCTTCTGCTCAGGGTGTCCGTGCGCTGCTCACTGGCCTATCAGCCATGACTAAATGTGTT